>CM060319.1:24894215-24906715 GCA_030674155.1 Stramonita haemastoma
AACAAAGCCTATTCTAGATATTTCTGTTGGCTTTACTCCCTGATTCCACCTGGCTGAGCAGACACACAAAGAAGTTGACAGGTGACAAAAAGGGGCCACAGTAGACTGCAGAAAATGCATTTTCAATTCCTGTAAGAATTTTTCAGTGAAGACTTTTTGTTGTTGTTGTTGTTGTTGTTTTGGGGTTTTTTTTTGCTTTCCTAGGTTAGCGTTTCGAGGTTCACCAATGTGGGAATTTGCATATGCAAATGTTTTTACCCACCATAAAGGTAGCCGCATTTTGACTTTGAGGACAGTTCAGATTTCAGTACCTGTGAAAACATTTCGTTTTTATTATTTCAGATTTCAATTCCAAAGAATCTCAGAAACTCAGGTAACTTGTATTCCTGATGAAATATGATAAACTCCTATATCCTGACATGAGGTCTGTACCTGTTGCAGGGGGCAGGTTGATACCAGAATATTTCAGACACACAGTCGCACTCAAGCAAGGAGTGGCCTGCCCCTTGTAAAGGCAGCCAGGTTTGGCGTGGGACACGCGGGACGGGGAGATGTCGAATCGTGCCTGCAGGTCCAGAACGGACCGAGTTCTCAGCAAGACAGCGCGGTCAGACCCGTAGGCACCCACCACCATGTCTGCAACAAGGATTCAGACCCTGGGGTCACAGCAACACTGCACTTCTTTCTCACAGAACATTCCTTGTTAATTAACCCTCTTAGGCCTGAACCGGGATTTGCTGGGACTGAATAATTGCCCCCCCCCCCCCTTAATCCTGAACAGGGATTTGAGGGGATTTACACACAGTAGTTTTTATTTGATTTATTTTTTAAATTTTATTCTTTTATATCAAGGATAAAAAAATAAGTGCTCATGTGCTTTTTTATCCAGTCCCCGTGTGTATGCAGTTTTGTAAATATTGTCATCAGTTCCCACTGGCACACAATGGCCTAGTCTTACAAAAAGCGGAACAGGATTTCATGTGTGCACAAGATGTTCTGCGTGTGTTCGGACATGGGGCCTTGGTTTACAGTCTCATCTGAAGGACTTTTGGGGAGAGTGGAGTCAGCACTGGTGTTAACTCCTTCCTTAACTTCTTTCTGACTTAACATTCCTTAAACATCAGTTTTGATATATGTGTGGTCATAAAACAGTATTTCCCTCACAGTGATTTTCACTCCCACATGTGATGAGTGAGATAGAGTGTATATTCTGGGTGACCCCCCCAGAGTGTTAAGCCAAGGAACACCCAACAACAACATGATATATACTCTTAATTCTATAAATAATAATAATAATAATAAATGGAATTTATATAGCGCTATATCTTGCAAAACAAATCAAAGCGCTTGCATTCAACCAATTCTTGCGCATGCAGCCAACAACAATTTAGATTTTTAACGAAGCCAATGTACACACACACACACACACACACACACACACACACACACACACACACTGTACACTGAAGCTTACATAGAACAAAATGTTTAAAACTAACTGGGCAAGAACTTCTTTTCAGCACAATAAAACGGTTTACAATGCAACAAAAACAACTCATAGTTAGAAGTTCTTACTATTCAAGGATCTGTCTATATGGATGTTATTCTCCTGATAATGACAACAACTGTAAAATAATGTATCAAATCAAAGTATCTGAACTGGAATGCGAAACAACATACATTAAAATTGAAACAACCATGACCTAGTTTCTCTTCATGCTCTACATATAAAACAGCAAAAGTTGGATTAAAAACTAAATCATTTACCCCCCCCCCCCCCCCCAAAAGAATTTTTTTTTTAAATTCTGTCAATGTAGAAGATATAAAATTTATTGAAAAAAAACAAACAAAAAAGGGAGAATGAAGATAAAAAGAAAACACCCTTATATATATTGTTTCATTTTTTTCATTTTTTATTTTTAAAATGTTCAATTTTTAAATATATTTTTTAATAAAAATAAAAACCCCCAAAGTAACTTACCTGGGTAATAATTTCCGTCAATGTCCAAGGACCTGGAAATGGCGTAGCCAAAGGCACGCAGACCTGGGTCAATGTCACTGCCGACGATACGCTGTGAGAATTTATGCTGAAGTTTGGTCCATGCTCCATTGTAGATATACACTACCCCTGTAGTGGCTTCATAGGGTGCGCCGATGGCAATATCTGATCATCACATACACACACACACACACACACACACACACACACACACACACACACACACACACACACACACACACACATTGTCTGACAAAGTTTTGCAGGAAAATTATTGTTACTAAGAAAAATGCACGGTTCATAAATATCTTCACCCACAACAAAGGAGAAAAAGGAAAAGTGGAGGTACACAATGAGCTGACACACTGACAACAGAATAAGCAGCTGCTGTTTCGGAAACTGGGCAGAAATTTTATTATAGTGGAGATGCTTTGCCCACAGTCCATCCCCACTCTCTCGGCCAAGAGGGCATATGGACAGTCAGCGCTGAAGATGTTCTCCAAAGGCCAACTAGCCCCAAGGGCTGCAGCACATAAGGACTGTGCAAGTCAAGCCTCCTAGTCAGAGAGTCATAGTCGATCACTAAAGACTAAGCTGTAAAGAGGAATTCCATGAGTTGGAAAGCCACAGATCATACAGCCTCTCACTTTGTTGTTGCCCCCAGCATCAATGGTTTAATCAAGAACTGTGATAAAGCCCAGGTGCTGAAAATCTTTTCTAACACAATTATTAAACACTAAACTAACACTATCCAAAACTGATATTTTTTTCAGTTATTCTGATGACAAAACCATTGAAAAGAAACCGAGGGAGGGAGGAGCCTCACCATCCAACTGATCCTTGTTGATGTCTCCCAGATTTGTGATGGCGGTGCCGAACCGTGAACCAGGTGTGTTGGACCCTGACAGCAAGGGCGTCGTCAGGTCAAGGTTGAACTGTGCCGACAGCACCAACAGAAACACTTTACAAATCGATAGAAACACTGTACGCGTCAACAGAAACCTTTTACACACTGACAGAAACACTTTACCACATTGACAAACACTTTAGTTTACACATCAATAAAAACACTTTATGCATCAACAGAAACACTTTACCACATTGACAGAAACACTTTATGCATCGCCAGAAATACTTTACACATCAACAGAAACACTTTACACACTGACAGAAACACTTTACACATCAACAGAAACACTTTACCACATTGACAGAAACACTTTACACATCGACAGAAACACTTTACACATCAACAGAAACACTTTAAACATCAACAGAAACACTTTGAACATCAACAAACACTTTACACATTGACAAACACTTTATGCATCAACAGAAACACTTTACACATCAACAAAAACACTTTATGCATCGACAGAAACACTTTACACATCAACAGAAACACTTTACATATCACAAGAAACACTTTACACAGTAACAGAAACATTTTACACATCACCAGAAAGACTCTATACATCACCAGAAAGACGTTACACATCAACAGAAACACTTTACACATCACCAGGAACACTGATTTCTCGTTCGTGAAAATTTCATGCAATAATTCTGAACAAGGAGGTTGCCATTATCTGTCCATTTTGTTCAAAGATCTATCAACAAAGCTCAGAGTTCACTGATTTAATAAATGCATCTTTGGTTTTTTGAATTTCACGTTTAGATTTTTTAAAAAGTTTTAGGATCTTACGCTTTCGCCCATTTGTCAGTTGTTTGAATGCACACCTTACAGAAAACTGCAACTTGATGTTAAAACAAAATTGTTAGGGTGAAATTTGAGGGGTAAGACTACTAATGATTACAAGTACCAAGTAACTGATCAAATATAAACCTCAAGGATTTAGTAACCAATATTTCTCACAAGACAAAGCCAAGGTACACAAGACACAAACTGAAACAACACAATACCCAATCTGAAACAACGCAGGACACAAACTGAAACAACACAAGACACAAACTGAAACAACACGAGACGCAAACTGAAACAACACGAGACACAAACTGAAACAACACAAGACACAAACTGAAACAACACAAGACACAAACTGAAACAACACAAGACACAAACTGAAACAACACAAGACACAAAGTGAAACAACACAAGACACAAACTGAAACAACACAAGACTTACGAAGTGAAACAAAGACTTACGAAGTGAAACAAAGACTTACAAACTGAAACAAAGACTTACAAACTGAAACAAAGACTTACAAACTGAAACAAAGACTTACAAACTGAAACAAAGACTTACAAACTGAAACAAAGACTTACAAACTGAAACAAAGACTTACAAACTCCTTATTGATGTAGACATACACTCGGCCCTCGTCATATTTGTCCATGTACATGGGGGCCCCAACCAGCAGATCATCCAGTTTGTCTCCATTCAGGTCAGCCACACACACTGAGGCCCCAAAATATGAACCAAACTGAAACAGTTGATTACACACAGGCTAACACCAAATGTATGATAATGTATGATATGTTGACAAAAGTTACAATCAGTAAAAATGCCCACTTGGACTTTTTAGGCCCAGAAAAATTTAACGAACATGTATACATCTGTCTTTAGTGAGAGTTTATGTACAAATCTTGATGTGCCTGTGTGTGTGTATATTTAAATTTATAATATGAGCTTGTGGTGAGAATTTATGCACAAATATTTCTGTGCATGAGCAAATGAGTACACACACATATATATGTGCATGCGTGCGTGCATGCATGTGTATGCTAATACATCTGTTAGCAGCATGAGAAAATAAATATTTATGCACAGGTGTTAATGTGCATTTATTTGTGAATTTTAGAATTATCTTGTTAAAAAGACATGATTACATCATGAGTGATTGCTTTATCAAAAAAGGCAATAGAATAGGAAATAAAAATCCAGAAAAGAGAAGAAAAGTCACAACTGGAAAAGACATTAAGATGAACTCCAAACAAAAAGAGAGACAACCCCCATGGACGAAACAAAATGACCTACCCAGCCTTACCTGTTCTCCCTCCTTGACCAGCACAATGTCCAGTTTGGGACTGTAACCTATCACCTGCACACACACACACACACACACACACACACACACACACACACACACACACACACACACACACACACACACACACACACACACACACGTTCATACAGGCATCAGATTTCAGTTTACATAAAACCCCAGTCATAGCATCGTTTCCTCTTCAGTTATACTTGCACACTTTTGCCAGCACTATTTGATACACATAGCCTCATTTGTTGAATGATACAGAAAAGCTGAGACCAAAGCATTCGCTTTCACTGAAAGATCCACAAAAAATTTAACCTTTATCCTCCCTTAAGGTATGGAGAACAAAACCCCACCATGAGTGGGCAGTCTGATTCAACAGGTCAAAACCAAAGTCGTAAGGACACAATGTATGAAAGATGCCAACAGGTAATGTTAACATATTCCATCAAGCTGATCTATTTCACAGAAAGAAAACAAAATAATTTCAAGGATATGCTTTCTGCAATGTTAAAAAGCTATGGTACTTTATATAAATTGATGTATTACCTATGACCTATCAGCTTTATATAAAACTGATGTATTACTTATGACCTATCAGTTTTTCATCATAAATCATTAATTACATAAAAGTATTTCCTATAACTACTAATAATTCATTCATAGTGATATCTCATATTTTAAAATAATTCATTTACAATTTATAAACCAAAAAAACAGCAAGTAGTATATGGCGATGGTTAGTTGATGGTCCAGTCCCTAAACTGGATAACTCCGCTTGGACTGTAATACAGTCAAACCAAAACAAAAAAAACACACAGCAAATGGGACCCACTGAAGTTGCCCTGAGGATGAAGCAGCAGGGACAGGGTACATGAAGCTGGGTCACCTTCACCTTCACCTGTCCCATAGTCCCTTAGACTGAGGGGGAACCAATGAAGATTTTGCAACTAGCTACCTCCACTCAGCATGGACCAATCATTCCGCCCAATGCCAGTCCACTCTGACGTCTTCCCAAAATTTTTTCTCCTGCCTCTTCATCTCCCTTCTTGTACTGTTCCCTGTAAGACAGTCTTGGCCAGTCCAGATGTTTGTGTGACGTGCCTGTACCACTTTGGGTCACCCAGTAAACTTAACCCACAACACTGAACCACCTAAATAACATGCTCAGGAAGGCAGGAGAACAAGCATCAACCTCAGTACATAAAAACATTTTCCTGTCACACAGAAAACTTTAACATATATGGATTTCAACACTGGCATAAAGCTCTGTCCACTATTGATGTAAGCTAAGAGCCGAGGCCTGCTTTAAAATGTTGTGTTGTAAAATGATATGTTGAGATTGCCTTCATCCATGAGAAGCTCTTAGTAATAACTAACTACCTGAACTCTCATTTTAAAAGAGAACAAAATCCTCTGAAGCTGAATGTAGCTGTTCATACGGCAAGGCACTTTAAAACAGTCAGAGTCATACATGTTTACAAACTTCTCATCCAGTGTGGACTAGGGTCTCCCAGTGATTCCCAGGTAGGATGAGTGAGACAGAGTGCATATTCTGAGTGACTCCCAGGGTAAGCTAGGAAATGCACACCACAACATGACAAAAAGAAGAAGATATCAATATGCACAGCTTCTCTGAAGTCGGAGTATGGCTGCCTATATGGCGAGGTACTTGAAAATAGTCATACACGCAAACATCTCATTCGGTGTACTTCCTCTCTCACAGTGATTCCCAGGTGGGATGAGTCAGTCAAGTGTGTACATTCTGGGTGACCCCCAGGGTGTTAAGCTGGGGAACGCACAACAGTATGCACAGCACAGCATGCAGAATTACCTTTCCCACATTGTCAGCCCTGGGTGCCCCCACCACTGTGTACACAGCATCCAGAGTCAGGTGGGCTGTTGTGATGGAGTAACCTGCAGGCACACAGACACTGCCCTCAACATTTTCCTTTTTATTGGTAAAAACATATTTATTCCTAATTTTTTTTAATGATTTTTTTAATATTCAAAAACTCTTATTGAGAATTCTTTATATTTACGAAGAATACTGTAATATAAAAATTGATCCATGAAAAATGTTGGATGAGAGAGAAGGAGAGAGACAGTAGGAATGAGAGGGACAGAGAGAGAAAGAGAAGGGGGAGGTGTTGAAAAGAGAGGAAGAGAGAGAGAGAGAGGGGGGGATCTGTGATATAGATGTCTTTCTTTTCTTTCTTTCTTTCTAGTTTGTTCTTTCTCTATGACATTCATTCTTCATTTTAACTAGATTCCCGTAATCATTATTCTTCAGCCTCTTCTCTGTCTTTCCCTCTTTCTATTCCTCTCTCTCCCTCTGTCAGAAACAGATCAAAATGAAGATGACATAACATTAAAAATGTGTGCACAAAAGCATTTTAGTTTGGTCTAATTTCTGGTCTTGAAAAATAAACACCAAAAGGAAAATGAACAATGGAAGGGCATCTGGCTGGAAAAACAATACAAAACAACCTCTCATCAGTCCAAAATATATATTGATAATAAACAATTAATCTTACCAATGTAAGGCAAATTAATCTTACCAATGTATGAATTGTTGTACATACTCCTCGGAGGTTCAACAATTTTGGCACGAGACTGTAAGCCCCCTGTGATTCGCACAAAGCCACCTGAAAAGGGTCATGAGATAAAAACATGATTGTTTTATGTTTTCTTTCTATAACCCTCTTTCAATACACACCTCTCATACTAACATTAGTTTATATAAAGCAGTCTATAGCATGGTATGGTATGGTATGGTATGGTATGGTATGGTATGGTATGGTATGGTATGGTATGGTATGGTATGGTATGGTATGGTGTGGTATGGTATGGTATGGTATGGTATGGTATGGTATGGTATGGTATGGTATGGTATGGTATGGTATGGTATGGCACTGTACTGTACTGTACTGTACTGTACTGTACTGTACTGTACTGTACTGTACTGTACTGTACTGTACTGTACTGTACTGTACTGTACTGTGTATTGTTTTACATTGTGTTATACGGCACTGTCCAGCATTATGGTCACAATAATTTTTTCTGTTGCTATCCTCAACTAAGATCTATTGAGACTTCTAGCCTTTTATCTGGAAAAATGAATTAAAAAGAAGCTGCATGTTCTGAAATTTACTGAACATAATGAAATAATTCAGGGAGAAAAATTGAACAAATAATCATAAAAAAAACCCACACATATCATAAACTAAAAGTAGCTTTTCCAGTTTAAAAACACCTGCTTAAGTTAGCAAAAAAGATTTTACAGTAATGCGGGTAGAATGCTGAGAGTGATTAGTTTATGCGCTCTCTTTGGAAATACATTCCTTTTATAGTTAATCATGGAAGTTCTTTGTTAAATACTTGATAAAATCATATTTGATTTTCTTTTCACTCTGAACAAAAGACTTTCAGATATGCAATGAATATGATTCTTATTCCTTAGTATAATTGCAAATATGCCGTAACAATAGTGAGCCATGCCTGTACCAAACTTTATAGGAAACGATTTCTTCATTTAAAAAAACAGCAACAAATGTACTTCTTTGTTTTTCAAGGATTCTCAAGAGCAGTCTCTCACACTTACACATGCATGCATGCACACACATACACATGCACACACACACACACAAAAAAAAGCACACACACACATACAACACACACACACACACACACACACACACACACACACACACACACACACACACACACACACACACACACACACAAAGCACACACACACATACAACACACACACACAACACACACACACACACACACACACACACACACACACACACACACACACACACACACACACACACACACACACACACACACACACACACACACACACACACACACACACACACAAAAGCACACACACACATACTACACAAATACACACACACACACACACATCCACCACCACCCCCACCACCCACACAACACACACACCACATAAAGAAATTACCTGTCCAGTCGTTCAGGCCAGGAGCTCCCAGAAGCAAGAAAGAGCCGTCCTGGGTGAGAAGATGACAGAAAACAGAACAAAAAATACAATCACAAAACAACAACAACAAAAATTGAGAAGAATCTGTCTGTCATCAAACACTCAGACAGACAGCAACTATCATTGAGAAGAGTCTAAAATGGAGATAATTATAGAGGGCTGGTGAGAGTGACCTACAGAAAATCTTGTAGAAGTTATTTTCTTTTCCCTTAGGTGATTTTTCTTTACTTTTCTTGTACTGTGATTCTCTTTTTTTTTTGTTAATGTATACTAAGATATAGACTACTAAGAAAGAGCACACTCTTTTTAAAATATTTTTTAAGAACGTGCACACGCACGCACGCACGCGCACACACACACACACACACACACACACACACACACACACACACACACACACACACACTCACACAAACACACTCATGTGTTTATATTTTAGTTTTCGAAATTGAACTATAGCTTATTTTGTCAAAAAAATTCATAATCAAGTCTCTTATTTTGATAGATCTTACATACATACATATATATATATATATAAAATCAATCTTAACATGTCTCTAACTTTAGACAAGTGGCCCACAAAGCAAGGCCTCCGTGTAGGCTACCTGAATATCAACAATGCAACAAACAAAAAAGATGATATTTCGACCATACTGCACAATGATGAGAATCAATTTCATTTGTTTTGCCTTGCTGAATCTCGACTCTCACCACACGTAACTGACACATGCATGAATATTCCAGGATATCAGATTTTTCGACAGGATCCACACAAGCCCAAGTCCACTGGGTTATTAACATATTTCGCTTCTTCACTGAGTTGCAAAAGATTATACAACTTTGATGTTTATGACATTGAATCAATTTGGGTTGAAATAAAATTAAAACACAATAATCCAATATTAATAGGATTCATATACAGAAATCCTTCGGAAACCACAGAATGGTTTGAAAAATTCAACTCTCTTATGGATGAAGTGACATTTTTAAACTATGAAACAATTATTCTTGGGGATTTTAACATCGACTTATTAAAACCCAAGCCTAAATGGAGTCACAACATTACTATGCATGGCCTGGAACAACTAATAGACAAACCAACTCGGATAACAGATAACTCTAGAACTTTGATAGATCATATCTATACTACTACAAAACAAAACATAACAGAAGTATGTGCCCCCTCCTGTGGATGCAGTGATCACAATGCTGTGTGTTTAACTTGGTTTAAAACATCGTGTCAAAATTCCCAAAGTAGGACATAAAACCATCTTTTACAGAAATTTTAATAACTTCAACGAACAAGACTTTCTTTCAGACTTGATAAATTCGCCATTCCAAGACATATATCAAATCAGAGACCCCAACGAAGCTGCAGAATTCTGGATTACCACATTTATTTCAGTGTATGATAGGCATGCCCCCTTCATCAAAAAAAGAGTTAAAGAAAAAATCAAACCTCCTTGGATAACAAAAGACATAGAGTCAGAAATGCGCTTAAGAGACTATTTGAAAACCCATGGTACAAAAGAAGAATTTAAAATGCAAAGAAACAAAGTAACTTCACTAAAACGGAGATCAAAACGTGATTACTTTCAAAAACTGTTAATTACAACTACCGACTCTCGCCAGGTATGGAAAGCCATCAATATTTTATGTAATAGACCTATATCAAAAAGCCAAAAGACAGTTAAAGACATAACAGCTGATGAACTGAACACCCATTTCTCAAACATCGCTACTAAAATCATATCATGTGATAAGTCAAATGAAAATGATCTCCAATACTTAGAACAATATATTGAATCAAAAGAAATTAAATTCCCAGTTGAATTATTGCCAATGACAATTAAAGACGTGTTGGAAAGTCTATCTCTCAAAAAAAATTCCAGAACACGTGACCTTGACAATCTGGATGGAAAAATATTGAACCTTTCTGGTCCTATTATAGCTGAAACACTGACATATCTATATAACTTGTGTATAGATAAAAGCAACATTCCTCTCATATTTAAAAAGGCAAAAGTCATACCAGTCCACAAATCTGGAGATTCTTCTTGTCCTTCAAATTACAGACCAATTTCAATCCTATCGGTCTTATCCAAACCCATTGAAAAACATATCCAAAAATCTTTATATTCCTACTTTGTTAACAACAACCTAATAAATGAAGATCAGTCAGGCTTTCGCAAAAACTATTCTTGTCACACAGCTCTAACTCAACTAACAGACAGTCTCTTACACAACATAAATGAAAATAACTATACAGGCCTAATTTTTGTTGACTTTGAAAAAGCATTTGATGTAATTAATCACTCCCTGCTAGTGCGTAAGCTTCACCTATACAAACTAACACCTGAAATAATCAATCTTTTAAAAAGTTTTTTGTTAGATAGACAGCAGTTGGTAACTGCAAATAATCAAACATCAGAATTAGTATCTATTAGATATGGAGTACCACAAGGATCAATATTGGGTCCTCTTTTGTTCTCAATATATGTAAATGACTTACCCTTATTTCTAGATTGTAGCTGTGAAATGTTTGCTGATGACACATCCCTCTATTGTAGTGATACTGACCCCCACAGACTAACACTCAAACTTCAAAACAATATCAACAAATTGATTACTTGGACTCAATTAAACCATATGTCCTTAAATGCTCAAAAAACTAAAAGTATGTACGTACTAGCACGACAAAAGAGGCAAAAAATGAAAAGTAAATTTCAACCTCTGTTGATAGATCAAAAAATCATTGAAGAAGTTGACTCACACAAAATTCTGGGTGTAATTATCGACAATAATCTTACTTGGACTGACCATGTGATGGCACAAGGAAAACGTCTTACAAACAAGGTACGTCAGCTATCAAAAATAAAACACTTTCTAGATAGTCATTCACGCAAACTCTTTTTTTGTGGACACATCTTGCCTATAGTTGACTATGCCTCATCTCTTTGGGACAACTGCAGTGAAACTAATTTGAAATTCATCCATCGATTATATAAAAGAGCGCTAAAACTTGTCCTATTAAAATCAAGCTCCCTAACCATCAATGATTATAAGCTAACAAATATTCTTACATTTCAAAACAGGCTTTATCTCAATAAAGCTCTATTTGTACAAAAAGTTGTCAATGGAAATGCCCCTCCCAAGATCACCAATAGATTCAAAATTAATGAGCACAGGCATAACCATCTACTAACATTTCCCAGACCCAGAAACAATCTTTACAAAACAAGCTTCCTATATTCAGGTAGTGATTTATGGAACAAGCTCCCAAAACATTTAAAATGTATCAAAAATAAAAATCAGTTCAAAAATCAGTTCAAAAATCACTTAATGCGCTTATGCAAAAATGTTTAAGAACTACACATCAATCCAATCAACCATACTTAGAACAGACTAAAGATATTGATACTCTCTGCTAACCCCGAAAAATCTTTCACGTGTGGC
>CM060319.1:24909215-24924215 GCA_030674155.1 Stramonita haemastoma
TTTTAATTGTTTGTTTGCTTTTTCCCCTTTTCTTTCTTTCGTTGGTTTTTTTGTTTTTTTTGTTTGTTTTTTTTTGTTTGCTAGGGATTTTCTACTTTGTTTTTTTGTTGATTTTTTGTTTTATTTAGGATTTGATTTTTGCTATTGTTTTGATTTTTTTCTTTTCTTTTCTTTAGATAGATGGCTTGATGGAAAAAAGCAGATCGCTGCTTACTCAATGTACCATCTGGAAATAAAAATTTGATTGATTGATTGATTGATTGATTGACTCACACACACATCACCATCACCCCCCCCCCCCACCACCACCACCACCACCAAATCTGGTAAGAACCCACCCACTCTACCTTGGCATACTGAGCTAATGTCCCCACACTGTGTGCCGGTGGGAACAGATGACAATATTTACACAACTGCATACACACGGGGACTGGATGAAAAAAAGCACAGAAGTACTTATTCCATTATCCTCGAGATAAGAGAATAAATAAAAATAAAATAAAATAAACACACACACCACACACACACACACACACACCCTCACACCACCATCACCCACACACCCCCAATCCCCCTCCCCCCACCCACCACCATCCACCCACCCATCTACCCGCCCACCACCAAACCACCCACCAACCACCACCACCAAACCTGCTAAGGATCATCACCCACTCTACCTTGGCATACTGAGCTGATGTGCCCACACTGCCCATGGCATACACCAGGTGACCATGGGCGTGGATCTGCATGCGGAAGTTGTCCAGCACCGGCCAAGGACTGCTGGGGTTGAAGTTCAGCTCCTTGTTGGACTCGTAGCACATGCCGTTCATGAATATGTGGCCTTGAACTTGGTACTCCCCATCTTTCCACCGTGGGGCACACACCTAAGATTGGCAGTTTAAAAAATTTAAAAAAAAAAAAAGATTGACAGTATGCATACATGTGCAAGAGGTTTTTTTTGGGTGTGTGTGTGTTTTTTTTTACATGTGCAAGAGTTATCTCTTTGGCTGCAGTTGTCGAAAGGATTGAAAAACAATAAATGAATTGCAAACATTTGAATGACTATTATAAGATTGATATTTCTTAATTTGGATTCATTGAATGGTAGGTTCATACAAAATAACCTCATAAAAAATAGACAATATTTAGCATTACAGATAGCTTTGATTCTTCTTCTTTGTTGAACACACAGACAGCAACTATTGTTGTCTGTCATTTGAGTGAAAATGCTGTATGCTGCTGTCAAACACATGACAAGTCAGGACCAGCACATCTGACTGTGTATCATATTTGTGAGCGGTTGCATGCGCATGGCTGATTTGAATTCAAGTACTTTCATTTGTTTTGCTTAAATACAAGATTCAGTGCAGTATAAATTCCATATATAATTATTACTATCATTATCTACTTTTCTAGATAGATATATTCTGTCTCTCTGTCTACACACACACACACACACACACACACACACACACACACACACACACACACACACACACACACACACACACACACACACACACACACACACACACACATGAAAGACAGACAGACAGAGAAAGAGATGAAAAAAGAGATACAGATGGAGACAGATACAGAGAGATCTTACAACAACATTTCCATTGCCATGATAGTTGACATCCACAGAGGCACCCAGCCACTGGAAATCCTTCTTGTTCTCAACGGTGATGTTTCTGTGCTTAGGAATTATCTGCTTTTCGTTCCCTGCACAAACAAGATAACAACAAACATTATCAAGATTACCAGTATCAAAACACATTTCACAAAGAAAACACTCAAGACACTATAAAAATAAAATAATTATTGTAAATGTCTTTTAGCTATCCCCACTTAAGGCTGTATACATGTTTACAAAATGTGTTCACTGACAGACAGCTGAAGTTTAGCTCAGGTTTTATTTGTTAATTTATTGTTTTATCCGCTGCCGCTGTAGTCTAGTGGTTAGGGCGTTGGACCCGTAATCTAAAGGTTGCGGGTTCGATCCCAGCTTTCGGCTATGGCGTTGTGCCCTTGGAAAAGGCACTTTACGGCTATTTTCTCACCCCACCCAGGTGTAAAAGGGGTACCAACCATGTGTTGGGGGTTAACCCTGCGATAGACTGGCGTCCTATCCAGGGGGGAGTCTATGACTCTCAGTCGCTTAACGCCACAGAAACCGGGATAAGCACCGGCCTGATGAGCCTTAGGCTCGGGACAGACTTTAACTTTAACTTTAACTTATTGTTTTATCCACCAGGCATGAGTTACAGCAGTGCTATCACCACCCTAATCCTTATTCCACATCTGAAAGTGATTCAGTCTGCCATGATTTAACAACTACATGTATGTGATGCACAAAAATGCTTGTAAACAGTGGAGCTCCAGGTGAATGAAAGTTGAACAATGCTGAAAATGAAATAAGTGATTGATACAATATAGCTTCTCCACATGCATGCAAAAACCCATACAGGCATTTGTGCGCACGCACGCGAGCGCACCACACACACACACACACACACACACACACACAGTCATGCACAAACATATCAGCAATAAAGAATGCCAAAAAATACATAAGAAAACACTACGATCGTTCTAAACCAAATGAAAGTATCATTTACTGTTTGCTTACTCAAACTGATTACACAAAATCTGAGAAAAACACTTAAAGAAATATGAACCTCTGTGATCCTCTAGTTTGTTTATAAC
This sequence comes from Stramonita haemastoma, assembly GCA_030674155.1. Classification (NCBI taxonomy): domain Eukaryota; kingdom Metazoa; phylum Mollusca; class Gastropoda; order Neogastropoda; family Muricidae; genus Stramonita; species Stramonita haemastoma. The sequence continues at coordinate 24,911,925 of CM060319.1, forward strand.
CACACACAAAAAACTACCTAACCTCCAAACAACAATAAGACAAGGAACAAACTGTGACCAACCATTTTTGTCGATGACGATGGGCCTACAACTGCTGCGGTACTGCCAGTTACAGAGGAACAGAGCTCCTGGGCGCTGAATACTGCCCTTGGCAAGGCTGGGGTCCTCCGCGTTTGGGGCTCCTACCAGAATCCTGCCATCATACAATCGTTCAATATACACTGATACAGTCATTCACTACATGCAAACTTTTGTTGTTTGATCTCTGTGCCATTCATAGAAAACACATGCATGCATGTGTGTGCGTGCAAACACACACACACACACAACACACAAACACATAAAATGCACTCTCTCTCACACACACACACACACACACACACACCACACACACACACACACACACACACACACACTGTATTCTCTCTCTCTCTCTCTCTCTCTCTCTCTCTCTCTCTCTCTCTTACACACACACACACACACACACACACACACACACACACACACCAATCACACACACACATGTAATGATGTTTACACACTCACATTCACAAGCACATGACAGAATGTAAGGTCTGCTGATATCAGTATATATAATAAACATAATACATGTGTCCAATGAATTACAGATTCATATTCATGAACATAAATTGACCACATCACAGGTGCAAGCAAACTGATATGAACATAAAATAAATTCATAAGCAATGAATGTGAAACAATGTTATCTATGAATTGTTACTGTCCTACTGATTAAATCAATCATGAATATTATTTTCAGCTAAAAACAGGAGTTGGGCCAGGAGTTCTACCGAACCACTACAGCTTGTAATTAAGTAATTACTGTAAGCAACAATCAAATTCATCTGTTTATACGTGCGCGCGCGCGAGCGCGTGTGTGTGTGTGTGTGTGTGTGTGAGAGAGAGAGAGAGAGTTCAAATTCCTTCGTACTTTCTTTTTCACAAATTGTGATATAAGATGTGTGTGTGTGTGTGTGTGTGTGTGTGTGTGTGTGTGTGTGTGTGTGTGTGTGTGTGTGTGGTGCGTGGTGTGTGCGTGCGTGCGTGCGTGCGTGCGTACGTGCGTGCGTGCGCGCGCACGCGCGCAGACTGGCAGGCAGGCAAACATAGGAGGGAGAGAATCAAGCAGCTGACAGACAGTAAGATAATGAGACCATACTCATACTGAGACCATACCCATATTCTAATCAAATCAAGCTGTCTACGGCAATATGGTAAGTATTTTACTATGGCAGAACTGGTGTGACTCTCCATCGCTGTAGGAAGAAACCGCAACGAATCCTAAATCCAATCCATTTTTACTTCGAAACTGTGCCGATTGAGAATAAGTTCACATCCGCCAGCATGGCGACTTCCATCGTACTTTCGCCTTCTACGTGTTTGTGCGGGTAGGCTTACTCCTTTCCTACAGTTGTGAATAATTTCACGGAAGCTATACTCATGGCTGGCAGTGTGACTGGAGCTGCTCGATCGTTCAGATCGAAGTTTACGTTACCTGATATGAATGTTTTACGCTGGTTTCCAGGCCACATGCACAAAGGTTTGGAGCAGATGCAAGCTCGACTGAAAGACATTGACTGTGTCATTGAGATTCACGATGCTCGTATTCCTTTCTCTGGTCGAGATACACAGTTCCGAAACTTCATCCAACTGCGGCCTCATATTCTGCTTTTGAACAAAGCTGATCTGGCTGATAAAGAAAAGCAGACTGAGCTCCAAACTGTTGAAAAACTGACACAGCAAGGTGTAGACACTGTGTTTTTCACTGATCTCCGACAGTTTGAAAAAAGTAATCTTTTGAAAAAGAAGATTTTGCCTTTGGTAAGAAACTTAACAGACTCCAAACCTCGATACAACAGAGAAGGTATGAATGAATACAATGCAATGGTCATTGGTGTGCCAAACGTTGGGAAATCTTCCTTCATCAATGCAATTCGGTGGGCAAACCTGAGGAAGAAGGGGAAAGCAGTGCTTGTTGGAAACAAAGCTGGAGTGACTCGGAATGTGTCCAGCAAGATCAAAGTGGACAGCAATCCCCCTGTGTACATTGTGGATACCCCTGGAATCCTGACACCGAAGATTCCAGACATTGAAAGTGGGATGCGTCTGGCATTGTGTTCCTGTGTCCCAGATCATCTAGTTGGGGAGGAAAACCTGGTGAACTACCTCCTATACTGGATGAACAAAAGAGAACACTTTAGTTATGTAGAGGCCTTTGGGCTGGAGGAACCAGTAGACAATGTTATGGTATTTTTGACCCAAGTTGCCCAGAACCAGAAGAAACTGCTTCGTGTGAAAGACATTGCAACAAATCAAATGGTTGTGAAGCCGAACCTTCATGGGGCTGCTATCAGTGTCCTGAAAGCATTCAGGACTGGACAGTTAGGATCTTTCCTGATGGATGATGATATGTGATTGAGTGATTGTTGTGTGCAACAGAGTTAATTTGGCACTGACTATTGATAGAACTTTCTAACATTCTTTCTGTATCATTCTTGTTTTTCACTTAAATTACCAAGTTTTTGTTCTCTATCATAGTCAGACATTCATTTTATCTAACTTCTTTTCTAAGGTAGGTTGGCTGAATGTTATTGAAATACAAGTGTCCATTGTGTCATGATGGTCTGTTATTAGTGTTAACAGTTACACATGCTGATTCTCCTCTCTCTTTACACCCCTCTCCCCTTTTCTTTCCTCTTCTTTCACTTTATACTCTGTGTGTGTGTGTGTGTGTGTGTGTGTGTGTGGTGTGTGTGTGTGTGTGTGTGTGTGTGTGTATACATGCATGCGTGTGTGTGCATATATGTTTGTGTGCATGTGTGGGTGGGTGTGTAGGATGGGGGTATGGTATCAGTGCTATCACATTAACTTGATTAAGTAGCATTGTATTGCAATGTAAATGCTTTCAGTACCACTTTCAATCATGGCACATTTTTCTGTACATGTGTGTGAAATTCGGGTTGTGCAACTCCCTGGGGAAAGCACAATACCTCAAGACCATTGACACCCCCCTCCCCCCCATGTTTGCATACAATACATGTACACATGTGTATTCATTTCCCTGTGGATAAGAGAGAGGCTTTTTTTTCCCCCAAGTATATATATCTCTTGTTCTTGTAGCTGTGGGTTTTTTCACATGTATGTAAAAGGAAAGTGGCAGAATGGTTTAGATATTCACATGTTTAACAAGTAAACCATGAGAGTCTGGGTTTGATTCCCAGTCTTGCCATTTCTTCCCAGTTTGACGGGGAAAATCAAACTAAATGTCAAGTTGGAGGAGACAGTTGGACCCATGTGGTTATGGACTTGTACACATTAAAATAAGCCATGACAGTGATAGTTCAAAATAGAAAAGAGCAGGGAGGTACCTCCTAACTGTCTGTGTCATGGGCAAAATTGGTAGGTTCAATTCATAACTGTAGCCCCGAAGTTGGAATGTGGTTTCCTTGATTGTGGTGGTGGGGGGGGGGGGGGGGGGGGGAATAACATTAAGTGAACCTTTGAGCTGTAGCAGAGGAACAACAACAACAACAAATTGGGGAAACAAAACAGGCACAAAAAAATGAAAAATTCATCTGAAAGACTAGCGCTCGGATCACCACTCAATGTCTTAAACGAGGATTGAACCAACTGCTCATTTTCTTCAGATGTGTTACCTTTATTTAGACCGCTGATCCACTCCATCATATCTGTGAAACCAGCCTTATTCAGTTATTCTATTGTAAAATGGGAACAGGCTGTCTAAATGTCTATGATACAAAAATTTACAAACATTCTATGAAATTTGTGGACAAGTGGAATATATATATATATATATATCATATATATTGTGTGTGTGTGTGTGTGTGTGGTGTAATTAAATGAGTATCAATATAGCTATAATGTGTGTGTGTGTGTGTGTGTGTGTGTGTGTGTGTGTGTGTGTGTGTGTGTGATAGAGATTGGGAGAGGGAGAGTCAGTGAAAGAGACAAAAGACTTACCGAAAGAAAAATAAAATGTGTACAGCATTTTATAATAATCCTATGGATTTCAGCAGAATTTCACTTTTAATTTATTATTATTATTATTATTATTATTATTATATTCTTGTTGTTGTTATCATTATTGTTAATGTCTGTGTATCTGTATGAGAACAAGTTAGTTTTATGATTTGACGATGATGTTTTATAGCTCTGAGAAACTGTGTCTTATAAAATGTATTAAAATTCATTTCAAGAAATAAAAAAAACAACAACTGAGGATGATCCTTTTATGAATTTTGATGATGGTGCATGTGTATATCTGTATCTGTATGCTTCTGTTTGTCTCTGTCTGTCTGACTCTGTGTGTGTGTGTGTGTGCGCGCGCGCCACTGCAAAATGTGTAGAATAACTCAGTCAGGGAGTAGATCATCAATGTATACATATGCCAATGTAAGCTAAAGTTAATGTATGTTATGAATGAAAAGATGAAGAATTGTAACAATGAGCTGTATAACAAAAGGTATACATTGAAGCCTACTCATGAGGTGACTGTTGTGTTACATAAGGCAGTCATGACTACAACCAGGGCAGAAAGGGTCAGCCATCAGGGTTTGTGATGCATGCCTCTTCTGCTCCATCAGTAGAATACAGTTTTGGAAAGCTTGCAAGATCTTTTGCCAGTTTTTCTTTGACAAGCCCCCCCCCCCCCCCCTCCCCCAGTAAAAGAAAAAAGACCTAAAGGATATATATATATATATATATATATATATATATATATATATATATATATATATATATATATATATATATATATACACCAGTTAAAAAGGCAGGCAGACCTAAAAAAAAGAAAAAAAGAGAGATATCCCAATTAAAAAGGCAGGCAGACCTGAAAAAAAAAGAAGTTAAACTTCCAGGCAACATCTTCATGCTACACTAGATTTCATACATACCCACAACCACACACCAGATAAAACATCCTAGGCCTAAATCTAATTGGTAAAAAAACAAAAAAACTGTGTGTGTGTGTGTGTGCTAAATCTTTACCTCTGTCATTTTCCACTCATCAGGTAATTTATAACAATGGTACAACTTAAAACCTTTACAGTCTCCCTGCCTGTTTTCATGTCGTCTGCCAGGGTATGACGTCACGGGTGAAGTCAACAGAGCCCAATGTTTAATTTCCGAAAACCACAGTAGGAAACGACACGTTTCCTTTTTCTCTTATTTTGGAACAAACCGGAGATTGTCATCGTAGATAGTAAAACACTGGCATGAGTGCTTTCTTTTTATTGTTGAAAGCTATTATTGTATTCATTCTGACTGGTTCAATCATAAATCCCAGTTTGTTCATTTGCTGTCTCTATAAATATTCATCGTTTGTTATTTTGCTCAATCGGGATTGGTCCGTAAATATCGTATGTAAGCCAATGTAATAGGAAAAGATAACTCGTCTAAACCCAGCTTACAAATCGACCGAATAAACTTTTATTTGTTCTTTTACTTTTACACTAATTTATAATATAAGTCACGGCAGATTTCTCTGCATGAAATTCGGGCTGCTCTCCCCGGGGAAGCGCGCCGCCACAAGAGCAGTGCCACCCATTATTTTTTCCTCAATTTGTTTCCCTGTCAGAGTGGCTTTTTCTACAAAATTTTGCCAAGGACAACTCTCTTGTTGCCGTGTAACAACTTATATTTGTGAAGATTCTGTAGACTTCAGGGTGTATGCTGGGAATGTTCGTGTTTCCATAACCCACTGAACGCTGACATGAGTGACGGGATCTTTAACATGTATATTTGATCTTCTCATGTGTTGTGCTCGAAGGGAATAAAGGCAGGTCTGCACTTGAAGTTGACCTGGGAGATCGTAAAAATCCCCACCCTTAATTCACCAGGCGCCACCGAGATTCGAACTCACGACTTAATGACATTGTTTCTTTGATTTTAAGAAATCAAAATTGTAAAGTGAGTGTGCATGATTTGTTTTGCTGTCATTTACAAATTTCCAATTTTCAGTTGTAATTTTTTTACTTAACCAAACTTTTAACTCCCCCCCCCCCCTTCTTTTTCTTAGTCTCATTTGTCCCCCCTTTCCCAGTTTAACCTGATGGCCATCCATTATGAATGGCGTTGTGCTTCGATTAGATTACAGCTAGATCTAGATGTCTAACTCTTAAGTGTTAATTCGATTCAATTGAACGTTTCAGTTTTGTATCGTATCTTAAAAAACAAAAATGTTTTTAGCGCCAGGGTTTAGCTGAAAACTAAGTTTCAGGCATAGGGGGGAAAAAAACAACAGTAGGGACAGATCCATGTCAAAACACCCCCTCCCCTCCCCCATTCCCCAGAGGTGAAAAGGGTTCTTTTAGTCCTTACTTTGAGTGTGAAAAAAAGATAAGTGAGGATCTGATGACACATAATACTCTTTTACACAGGTTGGTGCTGTCGTTGCCATATATTAAAAAAAAAAAAAAAACACCCAACAAAACAACAAATAAATAAAAAGATCAAACATACTTTAAAAAAAAAAAAGCCAACAACGTTGATAAGGTGCGGGAAAAGAGGGAAGGGGGGTCTCATTTGCGTAATGAAGCACTGTGCAAAATTGTCGTTGTTATGGCATGGCTGAAATGGCATGGCTGACTCAGGCTGGCAGCATGACTAATCACTGCTGTCGCCAGTGACACTCTCAAACACAAGCCATTCAAAAGTCAGGGTTCTGTGGTGCTGTGAACCAGAACCAAAAGAGAGAGAGAGAGAGAGAGAGAGAGAGAGAGAGAGTATAGATCTGATGTCTAGATCTTATTGACTGTTTTGCTATTGACTCCATTAATCAATTTCGTGTCTGCTTCTCATTATGAGAGAAGTAGCAAGCCAAAGGGTAATGTGTTGGTGCACTTGTCTTTTCTGTCCCACCGACTTATCGGGGGAGAGAGAGAGAGAGAGAAGAGAGAGAGAGCTTTGGGAGACTACGATAAAAAGGAATCTGAACGGATCATGCTTCACCATATACCTTTGTTTCTAAGAGCTTGGAATATCAGGTTCAAACTATTTAAAGGCAGAGCAAGGGTAATTACAAAAAAGGCCGAAAAGCGATCTACCGCACACGCAGATCTTCTGCATTCCCTAATGGGGTGGCAGGCATAGTGCCTAGTGGTACAAAATACAAATTCTCCTCATCTTGTAGCTCTGCCCGCAGCCAACAGTCTCAGCCAACACATTCCACTTCACTGCAGCTCATCAGGAAGTTCATAAGAAAATTTTTTAGATTTGCGTGAAAAAAAGTCAGGAGAATGGGCTGGGTTGACAGAAAATAAGCATGTGGAGAGGTAAGGAGAAAATTACTGAAACAAAGGAAGTGATAGAAAAGGGGACATTTCTCGCGCATAATTTCCATAAGGTGGGAATAGTATTAAATACTGGAAGGGCTCCCGGCATTAACAGGGATGATTTTAGTTTTAATGCATTCGGAAGAAAGATAACAAGTAAGCATAGGCTACCTAGAAATCAACCATCTTTACCATCCAATAGACCAGTGATTCTAAGAATCAAACCACGGGCCTATCTGGTAATATGATGACTAGGGACATGAATCAGTCCACAACTCTAAGATGGCAATGACCTTGACTTCAGAGTCCCAAGAGGTTTGATTTGATTTTTTAAAAAATGTTGAAAAAAAAAAAAAAGGCCCAACACCGCCATGCTAGTATGAGCAGCATAACTGCTGTGACCTTTCACGTCGGTTACCAGCTGCACAATGGGCAAAAGTTGATGATAGGTGACAAAGAGGGATTCCGATGTTTTGAGAAAACGACGGAATGGGGATAAAAGTGAGCAAAGGTTTGTTGTGAGAAAAAATATGGGAAGACGGGATGAGGGCGACAAAGTCATAAACATATATATAAACAGCTGCTCTCCTTGTCAACGCGATACTGCGTAAGGAGAGAGAGAGAGAGAGAGAGAGAGAGAGAGAGAGAGAGAGAGAGAGAGAGAGAGAGAGAGCACAAAGAATCAAAAGAAAAAAGTTATGAAAATATACAGCTGCTCTCCTGCTATCCTCTTGTCAACGTGATACTGCGTAATAGTACAGGAAAACTGTGATATGACCTCAAAAAATTTGCAAGAGAATTTTTTTTCACCAATATGTTCAGACATGTGTTAGCTATTATTGACTAAGAATCGAGAAAAATCTACCGTCAAATGGCTGAACAAGAAAATAAAAAAGAAAATAATTAAACTCAAAATAGCACGACTGTGGCACCATACAAAATCCTCGCCGCATACCGCTGCCCGGCGGCTATCATCGCCTGGAATAAACAATTAAACAGCTGGCCCCTCCTCTAGTTCCAGAACAGAGTGGAACCTGTTGCACTCGCCTGCTTACTCGGCTATATTCTCACACTAGGCTACACGTTGTTTCAGTACAGTGCTTTCACAGATGTGTACACGTTCGTTCTGTGTTAGCAGGGTGGATTTTAAAGTGTATTTCTTAAGAACGACCCTTTGTTAACATAAGTAATCAGAAAGTGTAGTTTAATGATATGAAAGAACGCGAAACAATTATACGAATACTGACAGACAAGATTTAAAAAGTAGAAGATGCATCCATGATGTTATTAAAGACAGGTTCCACCAACACTGTATTCCGTGTGTAGGGGAAACTATGGCAGCCTGCTTGAGTCAAAACAAGGGTTCCAAAAGTTTACAGAAAATCTAACCATTTTGCAGGCATTCCAAAAGGATTGCAATGGAGAGCGACATACACTTGTGTGTGATTTGCAAACAACAATGCAATGCTGATACTGCATTCTTCACTTGAACTGATAACGGGGTGAAAGGCGAGTTTAATTCAAATTTAACTTCTGATATTGCTGTTGGCTAATAGTGACAAACAGAAAAAAAAAGATTGCTTTGTTGGTCTTCAGAGAGATAGAGAGAGAGAGAGAGAGAGAGAGAGAGAGAGAGAGAGAGAGAGAGAGAGAGAGAGAGAGAGAGAGAGAGAGAGAGATTGATTGATTGATTGATTGATTGATTCTTTTATATTGAGGATAATAGAATAAGCACTCTTGTGCTTTTTTTACATCCAGTCCCCGTGTGTATGCAGTTTTGTAAATGTCGTCTGTTCCCACTGGCACACAATGGCTTACTCTTACGAAAAGCGGAACAGGATTTAACGTGTGCGTAAGATGTTCTGCGTGCATTCGCATACGGGGCCTCGGTTTAAAGTGTCATCCAAGGACTTTTGGGGAGAGTGGAGTCAGCACTGATGTTAACTCCAGGAAAAAAATCTCCTCGACCAGACTCGAACCTGGGTCGTCAAATTGCCAGCGCAATGTTCTAACCACTAGGCTATCCGTCCAGAGAGAGAGAGAGAGAGAGAGAGAGGAGAGAGAGAGAGAGAGAGAGAGAGAGAGACTTGAAACTTTGAAACTTTGCTTAAGGGAAAAGAATAAGCACCCATAATGGCTTTTTTACATCCAGCCCTCAATCAAAGAAATTTATAGCAATGAAAACAAATTTACAGCAAATTTATGAAAACACACACACACACACACACACACACACACACACACACACACACACACACACACACAAAAATAACATGAACAATGGTTGTAACATCATAGAAATGCGTGTCAAAATGGAGATCTTGTATTAAAAAAATATGAAGGAAATGAACACATAGGAAAAGAAAAAAAATCAGAGAGAAAAATTGAAGGAGAATTTGTATTGGGTATGGAGAAAGAGAAGAATAAAAACAAAACAAAAAAGTAAATAAAGAAAAAGAAAAAGAAGAAAGAAAAAAAAGAGAGAGGGAGAGAGAGAAGCAAGGGAGTGGGTGTGGGGGAGGCAGACAGGTAGGCAGGCAGCCAAGAGAGAGAGAGAGAGAGAGAGAGAGAGAGAGAGAGAGAGAGAGAGAGAGAGAGAGAGAGAGAGAGAGAGAGAGAGATGCAAATCTTCTGAATCCCAGGGCTTGTCATGGCTACTATCAATGCCAGCGTGTGCTGACATGAATGAAGCTATGCAGACTTTCACTGGTGTGTCATTCGTGACAAGTGAACAACACAAAGATACGACTACTGCCAGAAAGAAGAAAGATGAGCAAGATTTGATGACTATGCTCACATTTTTGCAAGAAAGGGACCCATTTGCTGAAGGACCTGATCTGAAAAATATCTGCACAGGTGCCATTGCTGATCCATATGTAAATGCACACAGAGCACAGGAGATTGGGAGCACCATCTTGGAAAAGATGGAAGGTCAGAAAGTGACAGAGTACAGTTTCAAAAGATCAGATCAAGTTATTGCAATGGCATCCAAAAATATGGTCAAGATTGATGATGACGTGGTCAGTGTGGATCCCCAGCTGTTGTTCCAACGACTTGTTTCTGCAGCAGGCAACATGTATGAAGATAAAAGTGAAGTCTTCAAATATGAGCTGTCAAGCTACCCATCATCTCTCTTTGAGTCACCCACTTTTCTTCGGCAAGGGAACAAAGCAATCCTTGCAGATGAACTATGGAAATTGACATTGGAAAATATGCCAGAGCTGATGCCTACTGACGAGGTGCATATTGTCCTGGATGGTGGAGCACTCTTACAAAAGGTACCTTGGTCACGTGGGTCCACATACGCATCATCGAAATGTACGTCCGACACGTAAAACAGAGATATGGGAATCCAACTGTAGTGTTCGATGGATATCCTTCTGGACCCTCAACCAAAGATGTCACACATCTGCGAAGATCAAAGGGGAAATCATCCACTGACATCCATTTTACACCTGACATGACTCTTCAGATTATGAAAGACTTGTTTCTTGCCATTCCCCAAACAAGCAACGCTTTATTGATCTGCTCAGCTGTGAACTGCATAACAATATGTGCATGGCCACATGTTTGAAGGTAATGCTGATTGCATGATAGTTGCTGAAGCCTTGGAATGCGCAAAAAGCAAGGTCACTGTTGTTGTTGGGGATGACACTGATCTCTTGATTCTCTTGATTCACCATGCCAGTAGAGATGCTAAGGATATATTTCTGCAACAAAGTAAAAAGGTCAGAGAAAAACCCAGCAAATGCTGGAACATCAAGCATATGCAACTGTCTCTTGGCAAATTGTGCCACATTCTGCCAGTCATCCATGCAGTGATAGGATGTGACACAACCTCTCATGCTTTTGGTATTGGGAAACCAACAGGCCTGCGGAAATTTCAGAATTCAGAACATTTGTGCAAGCTGGCCGAGGTGTTCATGGAAGACAAAGAAGAACATGAAATTGCTGATGCTGGTCAACAGATTCTGATGTGTCTCTACGATGCAAAGTCTGGGTCTACTCTTGACAGTCTCAGATACCAATGCTTTTGCTCGAAAGTGGCAGTGGGAACAACGTTTCTTCAAGTTCATGCCCTACGCCAACTTCTGCTGCTGCCAGGTATCACAGTCAGCGAGTGTATTTGCAGGTCCAGCAGTGGATTGGAAATAATAACCTGCGGCCAGAAGACTGGGGCTGGAAGAGCATAGACAACCAACTTGTCCCCATCACCACAAACTTGCCACCTGCCCCCACAAAGCTTCTCCGAGTCATCCGCTGTAACTGTAAAGCTGACTGTGATACAAGAAGGTGCACATGCAGGAAGCATGGACTTGACTGCTCCCCTGCTTGTGGTGATTGTTACCGGCTACCAAAGGAAAAAAACTGTGTGGTGACCTTGACCTTGACATGACTTTGACTAAAAGGTTTAGGACATAATTGATTCTTACAAAAACTGACATATCTTAAGGTGAATGACATTAAAAGATCAGTGTTTCGGCCCAGAAAAAACACTGTTAGGTCCATGTGACCTTGACCTTGGTGTGACCTTGACCTTCATAAGTTCGGACATATGTGCCATTGATTTTTATAAACACTTGGACTAAACTGAATAACAAAACTGCAGAGATGGTAAGCAAAATGCTTTTTGTTTCAACTACATGCATATGCATAGCACATGAATATACATTACATAATAGAAACCCTTATAAATTGCATAATTTTCGTTAGATTCACTTCGATTTTTGAAATGTTGTTTGTCTACCATAGTATTACATATCTGTGAAGAAAAACAAACTCTTGCAATTGTTTTGAGGTTAAGGTACTTTTCGTCGTAGATTTACTGAACTATAAAGACAGAACGAGAAAACAAGAAGAACTGGGAGATACAAAGAATTAAAACAAAGAAAAAGAAAAAGATGAAAGACAGTAAGTTTGGTCCCGCTTGGACGACCTTATCGCTCTCTAGGGTAAATAATTCTTTTTTTTAAAA
>CM060319.1:24934215-24941715 GCA_030674155.1 Stramonita haemastoma
ATGAGGATGGATGGATGGATGGATGGATGGATGGATGAGGATGATGGGTGGGTGGATGGGTGGTAGGTGGATGGAGATGGATGGATGGATAATAGATATGAGAAGAGAGACAGACAGGACAGAGAGAGAGAGAAGGGGGGGGGAGGAAGGGAGACAGACAGACAGACAGACAGAGGCAGAGTGACAACAATCTCAATGGATATTTTCAGCCAAGAGACAAGACACCGAAGTAACAATGTCCGTGACCCTGTTTGTATGAAGATAAAGTTGGACATGGATCACGCTGAGCCGACAGCTGTGAACAGGAGAGGCACACCAAACAATGACAGGTAGGCTAGGCTAACGCAGGAATGTTCCAGTAACAGCAGTCTCGCGCTCAAACAGTCACCTGTCATCTGTCACCATCACCGCTGTCGCCGGTAAGAGTTTCATATAACGGCCACCAGAGTTCACCATCTTCCTATTTCTCCTACTGATTGATATCTATTATTTGCTGTATGGATCTTGAAAATGTCATTTGTATAGAAAAACCATCAAAAAGCTACAGCTACAACGAAGTTCCACTTGTATGAAAAAAACATTAAAAAGCTACCTATAATGTCATTTGTTTAGAAACACCATCAAAAAGCTATCTATAATGTTATTTTTATAGAAAACCCATCAAAAAGCTATAGCTACGAATTTCATTTGTATAGAAACACCTCCAAAAAAGTTAAGAGTACAACGCTGAAAATTTTTGATGGGGATGGGAGTGGGAAAGGAGAGGGAAGAAACAGGGAAGGGCAAAAACTGAAGGGAAAAGAAATGGTAAGAACAATGGGGTACATATCAAAGTCAACGCAGTGTATAGCATTCGCCAATTCTGAAACAGACTTCCGTAGTGAGACGCTAGCGCTGCACACTCGTTAACAGGTGTGCTACTGCTTGCTGTAGCTGCTGTCTATGTTTAGGCTTTGCTTCCCTAAACAAGGCCAAAAACGAGGGGTACCAAGCAAAAATGGGATGATGATGTTTCAACCATACCCGCGCGCATGTATACGTGTGTGGAACACAAACGTTTAACAACAACGATAGGAACGTTGAGAGCCATAATAAAGAATGTAAACAAAAACAATGAGCACAGAGCTGCGTGACTACAGTTTTCACCGAGTCAAGGGCTCAAATTATGATCTTGCATGTTTTGTTGTAGTTATGCTTTTTTCCCCTTGATTGTTCCCTACTACATAGACGTATGTTAAAAGTTAAAGTCTGTCCCGAGCCATAAGGCTCATCAGGCCGGTGCTTATCCCGGTTTCTGTGGCGTTAAGCGACTGAGAGTCATAGACTCCCCCCTGGATAGGACGCCAGTCTATTGCAGGGTTAACCCCCAACACAAAGTTGGCACCCCTTTTACACCTGGGTGGGGTGAGAAAATAGCCGTAAAGTGCCTTTTCCAAGGGCACAATGCCATAGCCGAAAGCTGGGATCGAACCCGCAATCTTTAGATTACGAGTCCAACGCCCTAACCACTAGACTACAGCGGCGGCATAGACGTATGTACTAGCATAATAATGATAACAAAAAGACCACCAGAAATCACTTTATTATATTATCCAAAAGACTAGCACTTAGACCATAGTCTCTCGTAAAATATGGGCGAAAAGACATCCAGATTTGGATGGGATTTGCAGTCATAGAGGCCTGTAGTATTTGTAAACACACATTCCCTGAACATGCTGCATCCATTAACATGTTGCATCAATTTCTTCACATGTTGTTGTTGTTACACATTCCCCAGCTTTACAATCCCTGGGGGGAGGGGGGGGTTGTCACCCAGAATATGCACTCTGTAAGACTCATTACAGCGGCTGCTGTAGTCTAGTGGTTATGGCGTTGGACTCGTAATCTAAAGGTTGTGGGTTCGATCCCAGCTTTCGGCTATGGCGTTGTGCCCTTGGAAAAGGCACTTTACAGCTATTTTCTCACCCCACCCAGGTGTAAAAGGGGTACCAACCTTGTGTTGGGGGTTAACCCTGCGATAGACTGGCGTCCTATCCAGGGGGGAGTCTATGACTCTCAGTCGCTTAACGCCTCAGAAACCGGGATAAGCACCGGCCTGATGAGCCTTAGGCTCGGGACAGACTTTAAGACTCATTACATCTGGGAAACAATGTGAGATGGAAAGTACACTCTGGATGAGACATTGTTTGCTTATGGGACTCTTTAAAGTAGGCTACATCGCATAGTCCAACCCTATTCCACTGGGCATGACTTGTCAGGGGCTTAATCAACGGTAGTACTACGCATTTTCGCTCATTTTGACAGACAGCAATGGTTGCTATCTGAGCATCCGACGACAACGACGACGACAACAAAAAAGAAGAAGAAGACGAAGAAGAAGAAGGAGGAGGAGGAGGAGGAGGAGGAGATGATGATGAAAGAACAAGAACATGAAGAATAATTTCTTCATGCTTACTGAGCGTGTTTGTTACATTCCTATAGTTTCGTAGTTCTCTTCTCTCTCGATCACTGACCTCACTCCCTCCCCTTGCTGCAAATAAAATTCCCAGCAGCCTGCTGCCTACACCACGTCTAGTCATCCCTCTACACTGCGTGTGTGTGTAGCCGGAGTGACCCTGCTCCTACTGCAATGAAGCACGCTTGTTCCCAAAGGTCAGAGTTATTATGTATGGCAGTTTTAGGGGAGAAGTATAGAGAGGAAGGGGGCAGCAGACCCAATTTGTTGAGTCATAGCACCGTCATTTTTCACAGGTTGTCTGCCCAAGAGAGAGAGAGAGAGAGAGAGAGAGGCAGGCAGACAGATCGACAGAGGCAGAGACAGAGGCTGACAGATGGACAGAAACACAGAGACAGAGACAGAGACAGTGTGTGTGTGTGTGTGTGTGTGTGTGTGTGTGTGTGTGTGTGTGTGTGTGTGTGTGTGTGTGTGTGTGTGTTACAATAACAATAATAACAATAATGGTTTATTCCGTTCATGCAGACCATTAATTTTGGCCAATATGAACACAATCATATGCCTAGTGATACATGGTAAGCAATCAAGGGTACATGACAACAGACTTTTTGGTGCAGTACAGGCATAAGAGCATAAAACATTCATATCGTTTCATGGATTGAAAGAATAACTATTCTTTACTTTGAGGCAGGATGGTTTAGACATTCGCCTGCTAACAAATATGTCGTGAGGCCCTGGGTTCGATTCCAAGCCTTACCTTTTCTTCTCAGTTTTACGGGAAAATCGGAATGAATGTCTAGCCTAGTCTTACGGAGGAGACTCTAAACATGTCGGACCCCCGGTGCAAACGAACTTGTGCACGTCAAAAAAACGAAAGAAAAAAGAAAAGCCTATGACAGTTGAAGATCGAAAAGAGCAGGGAGGTATCTCCCGACTGTCGGGGCAAAATTGGTAGGTTCAATTCCACACTGTATCTCCGAAGTCAGAATGCAGCTACCTTAACGGTGATGGGGAAAAAAACCCAGTCGCATACGCGAACGTCTCACCTTCAAATACTTCTTTCCACCTGTTTACTATACGTAACTGACTCGGTACCTCCCCCTTCCTTCTCTGCCTGTCTGTCTGTCTGTCTGTCTGTCTCTACTCAGTAAAACTCAGTGTTCTAGCTGAGGAACGTGAAAAAATCTCTTTAAAAAAAACCATACAACAAACATGGTACACTGATAGATCTCATCTCAACAAGTGTTCCAGTGACCTTGCCTGTTTGAGTTTACAACCTCAGCGGTAAAGAGGCGTAGAAAATGATAGCCTATAGTCTTACTCAGAGTACCTTCAGCCCCGGAAGTAGGCTTGATTAGTCAAAAATCAGGATCGGAAACCCGTCAGGAGGAAGACATATACACGCGTAGCATTATAGAGTAATCATGAAGGGTAACGTGTGTTTCAGATAAACTCATGCCTGCGAAGTTTCCTCAGGTTAGATGTCAGTTCCAATAGTAAGGTAGCCTTGTTCTTCGGGCTTGTTCTTCTCTCTGTCTCTGTCTCTCTGTCTCTCTGTCTCTGTCTCTCTCTCTCTCTCTCTCTCTCTGGGGACGGATAGCCTAGTGGTCAGAACATTGCGCTGGCAATTTGACGACCCTGGTTCGAGTTCGCTCGAGGAGATTTTTCACCTGGAGTTAACATCAGTGCTGACTCCACTCTCCCCCAAAGTCCTTCGGATGAGACTTTAAACCAGAGGCCCCGTGTGCGAACGCGCGCAGAATATCTTGCGCACACGTTAAATCCTGTTCCGCTTTTCGTAAGAGTAGGCTATCGTGTGTCGGTGGTAACAGATGACATTTACAAAATGCATACACACGGGGACTGGATGTAAAAAAGCACAAGAGTGCTTATTCCATTATCCTCGATATAAAAATGAATGAAATCAATCATCTCTCTCTCTCTCTCTCTCCTCTCTCTCTCTCTCTCTCTCTCTCTCTCTCTCTCTCTCTCTCTTCAATTTGTCTCAATCGGGTTATCAGTACTACCGATCTCTCTACGTGTCTGAGCTCTGAAAGACGCCTTCATTCTTTTTATTCAAAACCTTCTTTCCACCTGTTTACTATATACGTAACTGACTCGGTACCTCCCCCTTCCTTCTCTGCCCTGTCTGTCTGTCTCTACTTATCTGTATCCCTTGAAAATAAAGATTTTAAGCCAACCAATCCTCTCTCTCTGTCTCTGTCTGTCTGTCGTCTGTCTGTCTCCTCTCTCTCTCTCTCTCTCTCTCTCTCTCTCTCTTCCTCTTCTCTGTTTCTTCCTGCTCTGTCTGTCTGTGTCTGTCTGTCGCTGTCTTCGTCTTGTTCCTCTCTCTCTCTCTCGTTCTCTCTCGTCTCTCTCCTCTCTCTCTCTTTTCATCTTTCTTGGAGGGCCATAGCGAGAACATGAAAAGACGATCTTTCTAATTAAATACCTACCAATGGCTTTGGCCACGGGAGAACTGAAACCCTCCCAGGTGTTGTTACCTCCCCCCAGTAGTGGGTGGAGAGAGGGGCGTGTAGTGGGAGGGGGATGGCGAGGAAAAAAACCATCTGCCTTCTACTCCGGTCAGATCTATTATGAATAACTAACTACACAGCAGAATTGTGTGGTGAAATAGCTTCAGTCTATGTGTGTTTGGTCCTCGTGGTGTTTTTCCGAGTGTTTTTCTTTCTTTATGTCGTTTGTGTTGTTGTGGGTTTGTTTTTTTTTATTGCGTGCGCGGGCGGGCAGGCACGCACACACACAGACCAGACACAGACACACACACACACACACACACATCTCATCTTCTCTCTCTCACAGAAGAGAGAGAGAGAGAGTAGAGAGAGAGATAGAGAGAGAGAGAGAGAGAGAGAGAGAGAGAGACAAATCAAACTTTTATTCGAGGATAGTGAATAAGCACCCATGTGCTTTTTACATCCAGCTCCCCTCAAAGAGAGAGAGAGAGAGAGAGAAAAGAGAGAGAGAGAGAGAGAGAGAGAGAGAGAGAGAGAGAGAGAGAGAGATCAATCAAACTCTATTTATTTCGAGGATAGTGAATAAGCACCCATGTGCTTTTTACATCAGTCCCCGCAGAGAGAGAGAGAAGAGAAAAAGAGAGAGAGATTCGATGCGAGAGAGAAGAGAGAGAGAGGAGCACAAGAAAAACTGAGGCAGACAGACATGGCAGCTTGTTGGTTATTTACAGCTGACAGGTTTTCTTCCAATTGTGTGGTGGTTTTTTTTTTTTGTGGGGGGTTTGGGGAGAGGGGTGGACGGGGGTGGTCTTTGTTTTGTTTTGGCTGGTTGTTTATTTTCTGGTCTCTTTGTTTTTTCTTTTGTCATGTAAAAGTCTCCAGAATGCAACCTCTGACTTCACGCGTGGCACCCGTACACAATGTAAACAGGAGTGATCATGAACAGACCCAAACACACCATGCAGCCAGCCTGCCTGCACCAAGAAAGCGATGACAACAGTCAGATAAGACTGAACCACTGTCGGCACTGACACCTTCACCTCTTAACGGTGGTTAGGCAAGACCTAACTCGGTGGTGCTGGTGGTGACAATGCACTTCATTCTTTAAAAAAAAGAAGCGAAAATGCAGACGTATCAAAATGGCGACACACAAGTCCCTTTTTTTGGAGTAAAAAACGAGCTGAAGGCCCGATATTTGCTGTAAAACTTTCTCTCTGCTTGAAAATCTAATCTAAGTTATTAGAAGTTGTTATAATGTTCATCGCTACTTTTTATATAAATATGTTTGCATCTAACGTCGTTCTCACCAGCAGAGAGCAACGTAGAATCCAACGCATACTCTAACCATCTCAACTGCTTCGCATTGGGGTTGTTGTTATCTCAGGGTCTGACAGATTGAGACTTTATGCAGATTAACACCTGACTTCCCTAGTTCTCTTACTCGGATTTATTGGATGATTTTTTTTTTAAAAGACACACATCTCTTCTTGTTGTTGTTGGTGGTGGTGCGC
Organism: Stramonita haemastoma; assembly: GCA_030674155.1. Classification (NCBI taxonomy): domain Eukaryota; kingdom Metazoa; phylum Mollusca; class Gastropoda; order Neogastropoda; family Muricidae; genus Stramonita; species Stramonita haemastoma. Next base: position 24,940,659 of record CM060319.1, read on the forward strand.
ACGCGCGCGCGGTGTGTGTTCCTCTTCGGCGTTTATATCCGAGCACACACGCGCTTTCATGCAGAATATTTTTTTCAATGGTCTGCTTTATACAGATGACAGCGTCATCATAATCATGGCAAGACTAAGCCTGACATATTTTGTAAATTCTCTGTAACTTCGTGGAACTGATGTCATCACTAAAGTGATTCACTTAGACTGCGAGTTGTAGGACCTCATTATCTCATTAAAACTGCCCGCTGAAGTTACAGCCTCATCATCTCGTTAAACCAGCATACTTTAAATCACATGGAACCTTACAGAGGAAAATTTCACCAAAAGTTGTACCTCATTAAAAACATACTGTGACATCACACACTACATATTCAGTGAACAGTTGATGTGAGACCCTATCTCCCAACCTGTCCAGTTATCATGTTCTGTGAGTTTACAAGACTGGCAGAGAACTGGGAAAAGTGTAGACTTTGCAGTAAATCTACCGCCTATCAAGAACACCTTCAGGCCCCGGATGTAGCCTGATTAGCTCAAAATTAGGATCGGAAACCTGACAGGAAGAGGCCATACGTAGGCTATGCCAGTAATGTCCATTGAGATAACTCGACGTCACAGTCCATTTCGGATGTCAATACTGAGACTGAACCGCTCCTTTCCTCAGTCGTTCAGTTTCCCGGCCGATTTGGAAGTGATGATGACGTGACAGGTTGGTGTGGTCAGCTGAAAATAATGTAAGAAATAATGGAATACTGTTTGGTTAATGTGGTCAGTCTCTCTTGGTAAGCCTGTAACTTGGCACTAAGTGTGCAACGATCTTGTAAACAAAGGCACACACACACACACACCCATACACACCCACGCACACCACACACACACACACACACACACACACACACACACACACACACACACACACACACACACACACACACACACAAAAGACCGGATGCTGCCATGGCATGGTAATTTATATATAATCACTGTTCTTCCAGTGTTTACGATATGCAAGAGAAAGACATATCCATTTTAAACGATGTTTGTGAATCCGTCAGTCAAATGCACG
>CM060319.1:24944215-25011715 GCA_030674155.1 Stramonita haemastoma
GCCAGAGAAAGATATAGAGAGACTGAGACACACAGAAAGAGAGTAGAAGTCAAATGGAAGGGACAGCGAGCTGGAATTAGGGGGGGGGGGGTGTCAGGGGAGGTGCAAAGAGGGAAGAATAGAGGAGAAGAAAAGAGAAGAGAGACAGGGAGAGACACAGACAGACACTGACCGAAATAAAGACAGATATTTCTAGAAGCAGAAAGAAAACAGAGAAAGCCAACGAGAGAGAGAGAGAGAGAGAGAGAGAGAGAGAGAGAGAGAGAGAGAGAGGAGAGAGAGAGAGAGGAGAGAGAGAGAGAGAGAGAGAGAGAGAGAGAGAGAGAGAGAACAGGTGAGTAAACTAGAATGAAAGTATGAGAATGAGGGGGGCAGGGGGAGAGACGGGGGGGGGGGGGAGTAGATAGACAGATGCAGAGACAGACAATCAAACAGACAGACACAAACAGACAGAGAGACCTGACCAGGCAGGCAATTAGTTTAACAGAGGGTGAAGAGATAAGAGGGGCGGAGGAAGCAGTAAATTGAATAATGTTGCACAGAAGCAATTCCCTACCAGGCTAGCTAGTTCCTCTACTCCTGAAATCGGCTTCTTAGATCAAAGTCTGGGACCTCCTCCTTTCAGAAAGACAGATAATGTAGCACAAGAACGGTACACACGAATGATGTGTGTATGCACACATGCGCGCATACAGACACACACACGCGCGCGCGAACACACACACACACACACACACACACACACACACACACACACACACACACACACACACACACACACACACACACACACACACAAACACATACACCTGTACCTGTAACTGTACCTGTACCTGTACACATACACACACACGCACACGCACACACACATACACACGCACTCACACACACCTGCACATGCACATGCGCGCAGGCACACACATACTCACACACATACACACACACATACACACAAGCACACATACATGCACGCACACACCTATACACACACACGTGCGCGCGCACGCGTGCACATCTGCTGCGAGCGCACCGTACATAGAAGAAGAGAGGCACATACAGAAACAATGTAGACAGAAAAACACACACACACATACACACACGCACGCGTACGCATGCACGAACACACACACACGCGCGCGCGCGCACGCACGCACGCACGCGCGCACGCACACTGCTGTGTATGTAATTATTGAAAGAGAGACAGACAGACAGACAGACAGACAGACAGACAGACAGACAGACAGAGACAATGAGACGTAGAGAGACAGACAGACAGAGAGCCAGACTGAGAGAGACAGAGACAGAGAGACATAGAGACGGAGATCTTTACTTAGAGGATGAAAGAGAAAAAATAAAGAATGAGAGAAAGAGAGAGGCAGACAGAGAGACAAACAGAAAAGGACAGAGGGCAAGATGGAGTGCTGGAGTTAGGGAAAGAGAAATAGGGGATGGGGATGGTGCAGAAAGATAGGCCACCACCACCACCCTCTTCCCCCACCTCCCTGCCAAGACAGGACTGTTGTGTCGTTAAGTGGCTGTTGTCCTAAAGTGGACAGGCTTAATGGAACCCTTCCTCTGGTCTGAAAACTTCCTGTGGAAACTTCCTGTGGAATGCTGCGTACTTTGCTTGGTAAGGGAAAACTTTGTCGTTTTACGTTCGCAGTTTCGACTGAGTTTGATCTTTTTCTTGCCTTTATTTTGGGTTTTCTTTTCATCTGTAATGATGTAAAGCAATATGCTGAGAAGGTAAACCAAAAAAATCAGTTTTGGGGGATTTTGTGTGTCTTTTGGACCAGGTTTGCGCAGTTGAACGTTTTAATCCAGTTGAGGACACGGAAACCACTTAACGACACCCCACACTACTGACACCACAACAGACTATTTCTAATCCCTCTCTTTCTTTGATCCTCAAAATCTTCTTTTACACCTGACCGAAATTCATGACTTTTGGCTTTCTTCCTCTAATCTGATCCTTCCTTTGACTGACTATACACCAGCCACTTGGAGGAATTAAGCACACACCATGACAAAGATAGGCATACAAAAGAAGAGGAAGAAGAAGAAGAAGAAGAAGAAGGAGGAGGAGGAGGAGGAGGAGGAGGAGGAGGAGGAGGAAAAAGAAGAAGAAGAAGAAGAAGAAGAAGAAGAAGAAGAAGAAGAAGAAGAAGAAGAACAACAACAACAACAACAACAACAACAACAACAGCAACAACAAAAACAACAATACCATAAAAAACATACAAATGAACAAAAAGTAGAAGACGAAGTTGGAGAACAAGAGGAACTACACAACAAGGAGAAAGAGCAGAAGAGGAAGACAAACAACATTATATTCAACAACAACGACGACAACGACAACGACGACAATGACGACATAGACGAAGAAGAAGAAGCGGAAAAGGTCAGAGAAAAAAGCGAAAGCCAAAGATTACAGAATTACTTATTACTTTTTTTTTCTTCTTTTTTTTCTAACTGAGTACTTATGTTTAGGTCCTCCACACCTCAGTCTACCTTTACTTGTCCTATTGTCTTGAATGTCACAGAGAGAGAGAGAGAGAGAGAGAGAGAGAGAGAGAGAGAGAGAGAGAGAGAGAGAGAGAGAGAGAGAGAACAGAGTCAGAGTCAGAGACAGAGACAGAGACAGAGACAGAGGAACGGCGGTGAGGGAGACATGTCTATCGTCCAAAGTCAGAACAAAAGCAAGTGGAAAGAAAAAGGCAATGTAAGCACTAATATAGGCCTACTAGGAGTGACAAGAAAACTCCGGCCAAGATTTTCATGAGAAGAATATTTGGCTGAACTTCAACAGAAAATAAAATGATCTAATCTGTTTAAATGAATTTGAAGACAAATTCTCTCTCTCTCTCTCTCTCTCTCTCTCTCTCTCTCTCTCTCTCTCTCTCTCTCTCTCTCTCTCTCTCTCTCTCTCTCTCTCTCTCTCTCTCTCTCTGGATACATGGAAAAGCATTCAGAAAACATTGAGCATTGAGAAGAATATTTGGTTGAACTTCAACAGAAAATAAAATGATCTGTTTACATGAATTTGAAGACAAATTCTCTCTCTCTCTCTCTCTCTCTCTCTCTCTCTCTCTCTCTCTCTCTCTCTCTCTCTCTCTCTCTCTCTCTCTCTCTCTCTCTCTCTGGATACATGGAAAAGCATTCAGAAAACCAACCAGCTCATCACCAGCAATCGAAATTGCGATCATTTCTCAGTTCAAAATAACCAACCGAAGAAAAACACCTTCAAAATGAGAAAACACAACCAGAACAACAGCGCGAGCGCGCGAGCGCCTCGCGCGCGCACACACACACACACACACACACACACACACACACACACACACACACACACACACACACACACACGCGCGCGCGCGCGCGCGCGCGCGCGCGCGCACACGGAGGATAGAACAGGGGGGGAGGAGGTGAGCATGCATACGAGTAACCCATAAAATAAGTAACCAACTAATCCATCAACAACTTATTCATCTCTTCCCCACTCACATAACTTGATCAGTACCTATCCATGTAACCATTTATCACACCAACCAACGAACCATCCATGCATCAAACCAACCAAATACATAACTTACCCACTCATCCATTCATTCATTTAACCGAACAACCGACAGCACTTTCCCACTCATCCATCCATCCAACCAATCCATCAATCAAAAAATCCAATTAACCAACCAATCAATCAACCATGAACCATAGTTGACCAAACCAATAATTTATTGTATTCTTTTTTGTCCAACCCTCACACAGCAACTATAGTTGTCGCTCATGTGAGTGAAAATGTGTTGAGCTGCCGTTATGCGCCTGATAAATCAGGCCCAGCGCATCCGCGTGGAAGAGAACCGTTATCTCCTAAGTCTTTCTGGAAAAACAGGAAGGAGAATGGACACAGAAGGCAGAAAAATAAACAAGAAGAAAGTGACAGGAAGAAAAGGAATAAGGCAGAAACAAAGAGAGGGATAGAAAAGAGTGGAAGAGACCTGTTATCTCATAAGTCTTTCTGGAAAAACAAGAAGGAGAATGGACACCGAAGGCAGAAAATAGACCATAAGAAGGTGACAGGAAGAAAAGCAACACGGCAGAAAGAAAGAGAGGGATAGAAAAGAGGGAATCCCTAGCACAGAATTTCCAGAAGATGAGGATGCTGTTTATACTAACAGGACTCCGGCACCCCACGGGAGGAAACGAACTGTATTATAAGAGCAACGAAAAAAATGCATTTGTTAAACTGTAAACTGCATTATAAGCAGTCAGTCAAACTCACCAGCTTCCCTTTCTGTTTTCCAGCATGGCAACAGAGTAGCCGAAGTAACTGCTTCGTGGACCTTTGTAGATGATGGGTTTTACTGTATCCACGTTGAAGCCGATTGCCAGGGTCAGGCAGAAGATGATCCACATAGCACACATCATCACCGCATTGTTGTGATGTGGTCCCCTTGCCACATTCCAGCTTTTGGTGGTCATAGTGATTGTTGTCAGATGTAACATGGGATACTTTGAAATATTGTTAGTTGTTTGTTTCGAAGCTGTTTTTGTTATTGTTGGTTTCTTTAGGTTTTATTAACTTTTGTATCTAAGTTACTTTTGTTAAATTTTTATATTCATTCTACAGGTTGTTTTTGTCTCTGACTTTGTCTGTATTTTTGTTTTAGTTTTTTTCTTTTGTTTTTCCTCCACCTCAAGTTTTTTTTAATTTAATTTTTTTTTTATAGCTGTGAAACCTTTCAGAGGTTCTGTTCCTTTTGCTTTATAAATGCAATATCTTTTGTTGGTCTTTTTGTACTTTTCTTTCTTCTTTCTTTCCTTTCTTCTTACTTTTTGAAGATGATTTTATTCTTTGTTTTTTTCCCCCTTCTAAACTATATTTCGATTACATTTTTCTTACTTGAACACACTGTAAAATATTCAATGATATTAACTTCACATGACAGGAATGAAGTACATATCCACAACACACAACACCGAAGCAGCTAGCAGCGACGCATAAGCACATCACCACCACAACCTAGCACAGAGGGTAGCAGCAGTAGGCGACCAGACACCTCATTATCATCATTATCCTGGATTTTTCCTCCTTCTCAATGAAACCAAAACAACATACACGACTCACACACACAACCAGGCTTTCATCCGGCAGCAGAAAGTAGGGACTGCTAGGCCTGCATACAACAGTATAGTAGGCCTTGCCTAGACCACGTTGTTCTAGGCCCCAGTGAGTGACTACAGTGTGCGCTGCGGCGCCGAGGGCTGAATGGAACCGTGGACGGACGCTGGCAGAGACAGACAGAGAGAGAGAGAGCTGTACTATACTAGGCGGGAAAAAGGAGACATTGGGTTGATAATGTCACGAGTCCACACACAAATACTATCTTTCTCCTCCCTACAAGCCTACCCACCCCCTTTAGGCTACTCTAGCCTACTCCCCACTAGGTCTATACTACACGCCCGGTACAGAGAGCACGTAGGCAGCGGACAAGGCTTATCAACCGAGGAAGCGGCGGCAGGATGTCTTTAGAAGTGTCGTGGAATGTTATTGTGGTGTCAGTAGTCACTAGGTTTGTTGTTTCAGTCACTCTGCCACGCCTTTAGTCGCTGTCGTCTTGTCTTCATATATCTATCTATATATATATATATATATATATATATATATATATATATATATATATATATATATATATATATATATATATATATATATATATATATATATATATATATATATATATATATATATATGTGTGTGTGTGTGTGTGTGTGTGTGTGTGTGTGTGTGTGTGTGTGCGTGCGTGCGTGCGTGTGTGTGTGTGTGTGTACGTGCGCGTGCGTGCGTGCGTGCGTGTGTGTGTGTGTTCATTTCATTTCGTTTCATACCACTTCCACCCACAGCCAACTTCTCTGCGTGAAATTCGGGCTGCTTTCCCCGGGAGAGCGCGTCGCCACAAGAGCAGCGCCATCAATTATTTTTTATCTTTTCCTGTCTGCAACTGTATCTGTTTCCCTATCAGAGTAGCTTTTACTACAGAATTTCACCAGGGACAAATCTCTTGTTGCCGTGGGTTCTTTTACATGCGCTAAATAATTATGCGTAACACACAGGACCTCGGTTTATCGTCTGATCCGAAAGACTAGCACCCAGACCACCACTCATGGTCTAATGGATGGGGGAAACGTTTCAGGCCCAAACGGGGATTGAGCCACCACATACTTCTGACCCGGACTTGCCGCTTTCTAGGCAGGTACATTATCAGAGAGAGAGAGAGAGAGAGAGAGAGAGAGAGAGAGAGAGAGAGAGAGAGAGAGAGAGAGAGAGAGAGAGAGAGAGAGGCAAGGCAAGGCAAGGCAAGGCAAAATATTTTTATTCGAGGATAATAGATAAGCACTTGTGTGCTTTTTTACATCCAGTCCCCGCCCTTTTCAGGGATACATCAAGTTGAAAAAATACTAAACTATAAAGCTTTATGCAAACCAAACAACACACAAGAATAAGGACACTATATATGATAAGGTAATAAGAATGCACTCGATCAGAAGACAAAAATCAGAAGTCACAATAAAAGATTTTGATAATGAAAGAATAGAAAAGTGTTAATAGGTAAAGAGCAAACAAGAGAAGAGAATAAACAACTGAAAACATCAATCCACCACCATCTGTCAAAAATTATACATGTGACATAAATCATACATTTGGATAAAAGGGGGAAACATTTTTTTTAAAAACTAATATCCTTATTGGAGGGGGGGGGGGATACTGCCAATAAAAAATATAAATAAAATCAACAATTATAATGATCAAAATACCAAAAGTAAGGAACCATACCAAGTATCAAACAACAGGCAAGAATTAACACAGAGATACAATATTAAGGTAATGTTATAAAGTCACTGATTCAGAAACGAAAATGAGAAGTAAGAATCAATGATGATTTTGAGTTGAATAAAGAAAGCAAGAAAAACAAAGAAAAAACAAAAACAAAACAAAACAAAGAAAAGGCGCAATAATTAAGAGTAAACATGAAAATATGATGAGGTTAAATGACTGAAAGCATCAATCTACCACCATCTAACATCAAATAAGTCCCATAAAACAAGATTTTGATAAAGGGGAGAAAGAACAACAACAGGTAAGGAATACGACAGAGATACAATATTAAGGTAATGTTATAAAAAGGCACTCATTCAGAAACAAAATATGGAGTAAGAATCAATGATTATTTTGATTTGGATGATAAAACAAAAACAAAACAAACAAAAAAAAACAAATAAACAAACAAAAACAAAACAAAGCACACACACACAAAAAAAAGGCGCAATGATTAAAGAGCAAACATGAGAACATGATGAGGTTAAATGACTGAAAACATCAATCCACCACCATCTGTCATCAAAATAGTCCCATACAACATAAGTTTGATAAAAGGGGGAAAGAACAACAACAACAAACCCAACTCACACACACACACTCACACACACATACACACACACACACACACACACACACACACACACACACACACACACACACACACACACACACACAGAGTGTGGAACTGACAAAGTCACCTCGTTGTCAGACTTTTCCACATAATATAAAAATGACAGACTGTCAGCTTTACCGGTTCAGAGAAATAAAAATGACAGTCCCCCGCAAATTGAATGCGTTGTGGCCAGTCATTGGCTTCGAAGTTCACTTTGTAGTCTCTTCATCATGTTCCTTCAAGGAGGAACACTGAACAGGTTAATTTAGCTGTATTTCTTCAAGCTTGAATCGGAGATACACTACATTTTTTAATGTAGTCTAGCTCGATATTTTTTTGGTAGAAAAAAAGTTGAGGTAATAAACAGGACGAAAAAAAACAATAACAAAACAACATTAACAACAATAGCAACAACAACAACAGCAACAAAACAGCATAGCACAAAACAACACACCACTTGACAGCACAACACAACGTAATACACTAGAAGATAAAATCTCTCATCGGCTATTGGGCACAGCTCAAGCCCAATCTGTTAAGCAATTTCTTTCCTATCCTGTAGTCTAGTAGACTGTTGAGGAACCACTTAAGATTTTGTGACCAGCTTCCTCACACACCACTCAACCCACTGAACTATAAATAAAGCTATATAGGATGCCTATGGTTCAGCCAGACAAATTCTCTCCAGCGAAATGTTCACAAGATTCTGACCCTACCTGTAGCCAAAATGCTACACAGCTTTTCTCACATACTTTGGTAGAGAGAGAGCACGCATAGTCAATGGCGATAACGAGATAAATGCCAGAGGTCCCAGAGATGCAGACTTAAAAGACTGCAGTAATCAGTCTTTGAGCAGATGCAGAGGTCTGGCTACGCAGGGATAGGCCTGAGGGATAGCTTGGTGGTTAGAGGGATGCGCTTTGCGCTCGCGATCTGCCCACCCGAGTTCAAATGCCGTTCAAAATGATTCCCCCCCCCCCCCCCCCCAGGAATTAACATCAGTGCCGGCTCCAAGGACCCTATAAGTCCTTCAGGTGACTCTTTTAGCCGAGGTTCCGTGTGCGAACGCACGCAGAACATCTTATCACATTTTCAAATCTGTTCCCCTCTGTGGAAGAACAGGCCAAAGCACACGGATGTTTATTCTATTATCCTCAAAAGAAAATAATAAATAAAAAGAATATTTTATTTTATTTATTAATTATTATTTATTTATTCTTTTATATCGAAGATGATGGAATAAGCGTTCATGCGGGTTTTTTTTTTTTTTTACATCCAGTCCCCGTGTGTGCGCAGATTTGTAAATCTTGTCATCTGTTCCCACTGGCACACAATGGCCTACTCTTACGAAAAGCGGAACAGGATTTAACGAATGCGCAAGATGTTCTGTGTGCGTTCGCAATGGGGCTCGGTTTATAATCTCATCCGGAGGACTTTTGGGGAGAAGTAAAATAATGCAGCCAAGCAAGTGTTAACTGAGAAAGCCAAAGCATGGGTTACTACAGACAGGCATGCTCAGCCACTTGTGTAGTAGACTTTCTTGTTTCTGCCCGTTAACTTTTCCTTTCTGGTATGGTTGAAATACATTTGTAATCAGAAACACGGTACTTTCCCGTGGGGATGCCGGGGGGCCTGCTAGGTATAGACAGTATCCCCATCTTCTGGAAATTCTGTGGCAGGAATTCCCTCTTTTCTATCCCTCCCTTTGTTTCAGCCTCATTCCTTTTTTCTTGTTGCCTCATTCATGTCTATTTTCTGCATTCTTAGTCCCTTCTCCTGCCCTTTTTTTTTTTCGAGAAAGACTTAAAAGATAGCAATTCTCTGCCATGCCGAGGTCGGATGTGCTGGGCCTGACTTGTCAGGCGCTTAACAGCAGCGCAACGCATTTTCGCTCAGTTTCAGTTTTAGTAGAATTATAGTCCTTTCCAGCAGAGCTGATATCAGGACTTGCAGCCGCGACAGGAAGTCGGAGGTCCCACGCTCCGCAAGCTCTCCCACTCAGCACCTCGGGCCACCCAAATATGTTACAATTTGCAGAAATTGTATGAAGCAACAAGTTGAGATGACGCATTTTCGCTCATATGACAGACAATAATAGTTGCTGTTAGAGCGTCTCAAGAAGAGAAGAGGAACAAACATAGTTCTATAAATACTTATTCAAGAGCAACGAGAAGCTAATGTGTATTTTTCTATTATTTTATTTTTTATTTGAGGGTAACGGATAAACACTCATGCGGTTTTTTTTGCATCCAGTCCCCGTGTATGTGGTTTTGTAAACTTTGTCACCCGTTCCATGGTACTCAGTGGCCTTTACTTCCCGAAAAGCGGAGCAGGTTTTAACGTGTGCGCAAGATGTTCTGCATGCATTCTTTCTGTTGCCTCTTTATTGTTTGATGTTACCTTGGGGTGAAGGTGTACAGCTAATTTCCAGCCCTGAAATGGGTCTCAGAGTCTCTGGGCTGCATTGCAGCACTAAGAGACTTACATCAGCACCGTAAATTATGAAGTAGGCTCACTTCTGTCAGCGTTATGTAAAACGTGAATGGTGGAAGGGGCGGGGTTGGAGGGCGGGGTCAGGATTGTTGTGAGGGGCTGTCAGCCTTTAGCACTGTTAGGACTGTGACCCTTTGGGAGGTAGTATCGCACATAAGCTACCTGTCCGGGAGAACGATGTACTGTGTATGGGGAGTGCGTGCGTGCGTGTGTGTGTGTGTTTGTGTTTGTGTGTGTGTGTGTGTGTGTGTGTGTGTTGTGTGTGTGTGTGTGTGTGTGTGTGTGTGTATGTGCGTGATGTGTATGCGTGTGTGTGTGTGTTTGTATGTGTGTGTGTGTGTGTGTGTGTGTGTGTGTGTGTGTGTGTGTGTGTGTGTGTGTGTGTGTTGGTGTATGTATATGCGTGTGTTTGTGTGTGTATGTGTGTGGTGTGTGATCAATGTACCCACATGAAAACAAACATGACAATACACAGTTTTTTGGAAGAAAGAGAGAGAGAGAGAGAGAGAGGAGAGAGAGAGAGAGAGAGAGAGAGAGAGAGAGAGAGAGAGAGAGTACCCCCAACCACCCAGCCAAGGTAAGGAACAACCTACAGACTTACATAAGAAACCATCCACAAAGCTGCACCCTTCACCCCTCTCCCTCTCTGTTATTATGAATACCACTCCTCCCTAATGCCTATATAATTATGCCCATCCAGCACCCCTCCTCCACCCCCACCCCCCCTCCACTTAATCCCTTCCCCCCTCCCTCCCCCCTCTGTTAGACTAACTCCTCGATCCCTCCTCCCTCTATATAACTTCAAGTCATTAGGATCCCTCTGGGTATACCTCCTACTACAGTTGGTGGGAACAGTGACTAAAAGGGAATGGATGGATACCTTTGCTTGGTATAATCTTGCATATGGGTGGAGGTATTGGGAAGGTGGGGGTGGGGTATAGTAATGGTGGTGGTGGTGACGGTCGTTGTGATGATGTGATGATGATGATGGTGGTAATAGTAGTGGTGGGGGAGGGATGGGGTGGGGGTGATTGGTAGCAGTGATGGTGATGGTGGTGGTAATGACGGCATGGTGGTGTGATGGTGGTGTGTGGTGGTGTGTGGTGGTGGTGGTGGTTATGGTGATGGAACGTTTTATTCAGACGCCGATCCCCACAGGTCTGACATTTTGTGAGTGATGGGAAAGAGGGGAGGGAGGGGGGGAGGGGACTTGGTTGCAGCAGTGGATAGAAGAGAAGGTGATGTTTGAGGAGGGGGGGGGGGGGGGGCTGGTGATGGGGGAGGTTTGGGGAGGATACAGCTTTATTTCCTTCTCCTTTTCAATATATACAATGGTTATTATGTCGTTTCCGAGGATATTGTACCATGGGATGGGTAATGTGAGTTTCTCTCTCTCTCTCTCTCTCTCTCTCTCTCTCTCTCTCTCTCTCTCTCCTCTCTCTCTCTCTCTCTCTCTCTCTCTCTCTCTCTCTCTCTCTCTCTCTCTCTCTCTCCCTTTTCTCTCTCTCTCCCTTTTTTTCAAACGTCCCTCTTTGATACTCTATTCAGTATTTGACCGTTTCAACCAAAGGACTGACTTTGCCCACAACATTATAAGTAAAGTTCGAAAAAATTGCATCATTTCTGCAAAACATTTTGTATATATAGTTCACTGTGACACTAGCCTTGTAAAGAGTTTTGTACCAAAATTTTGCGTGTGAGGAAAAACGATTCTATAAAGTTCAGCCGGCTTAAATCTGACCTTATGCTTTTGTGTGAAGTTCTGACACCGACTGCAGATAGCGTTGGCCCTTAAAAACGGTTTGACCTCATATAAATTCACTGGGAAATCATAAACTTTTTGAGGGGAGTTCCGACAATATAACATTAGTCTCCCCCGTGGGGATGCCGGGGGCCGGTCAGTAATAAACAGCATCCCCACCTTCTGCAAATTCTGTGCTTGGAATCCCCTCTTTTCTATCCCTCTCTTTGTTTTTCCCTCACTCCTTTTCTTCCTGTGCCTTCTTCTTGTCTATTTTTTTTTCCTTTTTGGTCCTTTCTCCTGCTCTTTTTTCGGAGAGACTTTAGATAAAAGTTCTCTTCCACGCCGAAGTTGGATGCGCTGGGCCTGACTTGTCAGGTGCTTAACGGCAGTGCAACGCGTATTTCCTCATATGACAGGCAATTGTTGCTGTTTTAAGTCAGTCACAGTGCAGTATACTGAAGCAAAAAAAAAAAAAAAAGCAAGCAAACATTGAAGAAAGTAAGCTTGGTGTTGGAGCAATGGCGTAAGAAAGAAGAATATTAGGACAAAAGAGGAATAAAAGAAAGACTGAAATATAGAGACTCTCTTCTCTGTCTCTGTCTCTCTCTCACACACACACACACACACCACACACACACACACACACACACACACACACACACACACACACACACACACACACAACACACACACACACACACACACACACACACACACACAACACACACACACACACACACTCATCACGTACTGACACACACACACACACACACACACACACAACACCACCACACACACCACACACACACACACACACACACACCACACACCTCACACACTGGGCGCGTTGTTTCACAAATTGCATGTTGACGTAAGTCTACGCTATTTTTGCAAGAGGAAATACCACAGGGTGGTCTCACGACAGAATAGGTAAAGCTGAGGAAATGGTTGTTTATATTGAGAGAGAGAGAGAGAGAGAGAGAGAGAGAGAGAGAGAGAGAGAGAGAGAGAGAGAGAGAGAGAGAGAGAGAGAGATTTTATTCTTTTATATCGAGGATAACAGAATAAGCAATCATGTGCTTTTTTCATCGGTCCCCGTGTGTATGCAGTTTTGTAAATATTGTCATCTGTTCCCACCGGCACACGATGACCTACTTTTACGAAAAGCGAAACAGGATTTAACGTGTGCGCAAGATGTTCTGCGTGCGTTCGCACACGGGGCCTCGGTTTAAAGTCTCATCCGAAGGAGAGAGAGAGAGAGAGAGAGAGGAGAGAGAGAGAGAGCAGTGGATCAGTGGTCTAGTGACAACATACCCAATTAGAAAGCGAAAGGTCGAGGGTTCAATCCCAGTCAGAACCCGAACTTTTCCCCCTTCCACTAAACCATGAATCTGTGTGCTAGTCTTTTGGGCGAGACGATAAAACCGAGGCCCTGAATGCAGTAGATTCGGCCCACGTGCAAAAGGAAGAAAAACAAACAAACCCACAACAAACAAACAAAAAACCACTGTAAAGGTTGTCTTGGGAAAATTCCCAGAAAAGGAACCAATCTCTTAAAGAAAGAAATCCACACACAAAAAAAGAAAGATCTATGAATAAGTAAAGGCAGACAGACCAGCGTCAGACTTCATCTGCCCCCTTCTACTGTAGGGAATGTCATTCTGTGTCGGACTGGCCAGCTACACCTGACGCTTACCTAAATTAGCACCTGGAGCATAACTCCAAGTCATCCGAGACTGAAGGATGCCTACCACCTAAGTAAATACATGAATAAACGAATGAATAATATAATAAAAATAATATAAGAGAAAATATATTGCGGACAGGGGACAGAAGTATGGGTGGTACTGCTCGTGGCGAGTTGCTCTTCCTGTGAAGAACATAGGCCCTATCGATTTTCACTCAAAAAAGATGGGCTGTAACCAGTAGGAGCTTCAAAGTGAAAATGTTGCTGCCCTGATGTGTGTTTTTGTAAGCACTTTTAGTTTGGGTTGAAACCGCTGGTAGGCCTACATTCATGTTTAGATCCAAACTATTATTTGAACGCTCGTTCGTTAGCCAGAAACCCAGCCCCTTTCCAAAAATATGCCCTCCACATCGCGGCAAGGGAGATTTCACTGGGACTTTAGTAGGCCATAAATTCACCAATCAATCTTTTACTAAATCACTCGCCCTCAGTTGTGATCAGTTATACAACTATTGCATAAATTTGAAATTTTTAAATCTGAAAAAAAGAAAACAAAAAACGAAAATACAAACTAAACAATAACAAATCAAAAACAACAGAACCATGTAGCCCCTACTCCCCTCCCAAAACATCAACAACAACAACAAACAAGAAAAACATTCAAGCTCTGTTATCATACACCTGAACACAACATCAGAACTTCACTTGTTTCAAAAGGATTGATTTTTGTGACAATGCTGTTGTTGATTTTTGTTATTTTTTCAGCTGCGAATAACAAATTTCGTTTTGTTTGATGGTGGAGTAGGTAGGTACACTCTAAGCTGCTAGCTTTTTGCTGCTCCAAATGGATTTGTATACAATGCGCATTCTTTTCTGAATAAACATTTGTTAAAACCAACATTCCAGAACATACCAAAAAAGCTTGCTGTTTACAGAGTTCAGCTTGATTTGCATAATAGATCTAACTACTTCAGACGGGACACGCTCAAAACTTGTAATAATGCGGATTACTAGAATGTCAGCTGCACACTAAAACAATTAATGTCTTTTCAGTGAAAACATTCTCCTCTCTCTCTCTCTCTCTCTCTCTCTCTCTCTCTCTCTCTCTCCTCAACACACACACACACACACACACGCACCACAAGCCACACACGGAGTCAAGACAAGATAAACGAGCACACGACAAGATCAACACAGTAGCCGTAGTGTTTGAACTGTTTCTTTTAGTACTAGTACCATCCTGCTGACTGAAACCTAAACAGTCGTTCCCGCAGAAGCCCACGGGTAAACAAAACGGGTCCAAAGTTTAGACCCCTCGCCCCTCAAGATGAAGCGAGACCGGTAATGGAAGGGTCTGAGTGTTTAGATGCAGCGACTGTGCATGCAGAAAGGTGGATATCACCTGGCCACTCCACCGAAGTTACCTGTGGCATATTTTACACTTGATCTCTCTCTGCATGCAGGTACACCCATGCTCTCGTTTACGTATATTTAAAAGTTTCTTCAAACAGTATTATACAACTGTAAGTGCTTGGTCGTGCGGTCCCATTATTTGACAAGATTGAAAAGAAAACAAACTGCTTGAGCAATTCAACTGTATGCACGCGCGCGCGCGCGGCAGCGCGCGCACAGAGAGAGAGAGAGAGAGAGAGAGGAGAGAGAGAGAGAGAGAGAGAGAGAGAGTACTGTTTCAGCAACACTAACAGTATCGAAACAAATTTTTCATCCAAAATATTCTTACAAATGATTGTTTTAACACACACACACACACAACACACACCACACACACACACACAAGGAAAGGGGGAAGTCCTTATGAAATATATATGAAGGTTCTTATCATTGATCATGGCGTCTTTTCAGCCAGTTAGAATCATAAAACGGGAGGAGAGGAATAAACTGGTTTTTTGTTTTTTTTTTTTTTAAAAGGTGTTTGGATGAACTCTGCTATTCGTGAATAAATGTTTAAAATTGATAAATATGAAACGTATGGTACTGACAGAATCACCCAGACACTATAAAATAGCATGCTTTCATAACATGTATGCGAGCATCAGGATATTGACTGACTTTCCTAGTTTTCGTTCCAGAACAACACACTTCGTGTCACTGCATTTCCAGTGTGCGCAAATGGGTAGTCAGTCATTAATTAGTAGGCAGCCTAATAGCCCATAATGTTTTGCTAATTAATGCCACGCGTAATCACACCAATTATAGAAGGACCGCCTGTTGAGGGATCTTTGCAAGTAACTGTGGGATAATTAGCATTAATGACTGGAAAAATGTTCTCTTTGAGTCATGGCGAGGGTCCTGTCTCTGTCTCTCAGTCTCTGTCTCTCCCTGTCTTTGTCTTTCTCTCTGTCTCGGTCTGTTTCTCTCTCAGTCTGTCTGCCCACATCCGCATAATTATATGCCTGCATATATCAAACCACCAGCCTGGATCCATCACGAGACCAGTCTCATAATCATAGGCCTACCTCTTTTTGGTGGGAGCGAAAAAACCTGCAAAAACTCACCATTGGTGAATGTGGGAGCTATAGCCGAGAAACAACAACCCCCCCCCCCCCCCAACACCCCCCACCCCCAAAAAAACCCACCCAAAAACAAAACACACAACAACAACCAAACAAACCAAAAAAAACAACAAACCCGCACCTCTTTTAACGGGTTTCTCATGAGGGTTATACAAACCCAGACTAGGGGTAACCCCGAAGAACACCAATCAAATTTTTAACAGAAGACTTTATTCTCCACGAAAAAAGAAGAAGAAAACCCCGCACACATCACATAGGCCCATTACCCACAGTGTACAAGAAACCATTCAACTATTAATGACAAAGTAAGCCATTAGCCTACACTGTGCCTGACCATTATGCTACTTGTTATTGTTAGTATAGCATAGAGAAAGAGCCTGACCAGCTCCTGCTTGCTTCTGTATAGTTCATGGCCCTCTCCTTTATGGACCGGAGCTAAGAAAATGAGTTGACCAGCTCGACTCATCTTTTATTTATTCTGTAGGAGTGGATTGGGCACTGGGCGGATTATTGTTATTGTTATTATTATTATTTTTTTTTTAAAATTAAATTTTTTTTTTTTTTTAAATTTATTTTTACTAGGCCGTGTGTGTTGGGCAAGTTGAACCTGGTGGGACAGATGCCTTAGCTGAGTGGTTAAGGCCGTTCGACTTCAATCCCATGGTCCATGAAGTCGTGAGTTCGGATCTCGGCGGCGTCTTGTAAATTAAGGATGGAGAGTGAACTTTAACGATTTCTAGGTCAGCTTCAAGTAAAGGCTGCCAGTGCCTAAATTCTCTTCGTATAAATACACATGCAGAAGGTGAAACACGCACGTTAAAGACATCTTGATTCATGTCAGCATTCAGTGGGTTACAGAAACAGGAACATAACCGCATCTGTCCCCGAAGTTAAGCAAGCTACCTTCATAGTGGGATAACATGGTCGCAAACACAAAATCTCACCTTGGTGAACCTTGGAGCACTAGCCAAGGAAAAAGAAAAAAAAAGAGAGAACGTGACAGAGCCCATCCCTCTCCATGTAGCCGGGTGCTTGGCAGATAACGTTGATGTCACCGACCCGTGGTGCCACTGGCCTAGCTAGTTTACTCTTCACGAATGAGAGGGTTTTAACGCGAGCACAAAATGTTCTGCACATTGGGACAATCTCAGTTCATACGTCTTTTCCAAAACACTTCTTATTAAGAGGAATGCATTCAATACGAGTAATCAATTCCAGAGAAGAAGAAAAAATCTACTTGACAGACACTCCTTTAATACTTAGTCGAAACCTGCTCTCTGTTACTGTCAGATAGTACTGAAGACTGTTTAATACACATTCTTTGTAATATTCTATTTCTGCTAAATTTGGTGTTAGTTGTTTTTTTTTAATCCAGTTTTGAGGAATGCAGTCTATTCAGACCGAGCCATTCACGTGGACTAATTAAATAAAAGATGAAAAACTAACGGCTATCCAAACACCATGTTAAAGTTAAAGTCTGTCCCGAGCCTAAGGTTCATCAGGCCGTGCTTATCCGGTTTCTGTGGCGTTAAGCGACTGAGAGTCATAGACTCCCCCTGGATAGGACGCCAGTCTATCGCAGGTTAACCCCCAACACAAGGTTGGTAACCCCTTTTACACCTGGGTGGGGTGAGAAAATCAGCCGTAAAGGTGCCTTTTCCAGGGCACAACGCCATCCCGCAATCTTTAGATTACGAGTCCAAGCCATAACACTAGACTAAGCGGCGCTCCAAACACCATGGTGATGGGATAGCCTGGTTGGTTAGATCGTTGCCTATTGCGCTGATAATCTGCTGACCAGGTTCGAATCCCGTTCCTGTCTCCACTCCCCCAGAAGTCTTTTGGATAAGACTATAAACTGAGGTTCCGTGTGCGAACGCTTGCAGAACGGTTTGCGCACACGTTCAAACATGTTCCGCTTTTTGAGAAGAGTAGCCATTGTGTACTGGTAGGAGCGGATGACAAAATTCACAAAACTGCATACACACAGGGACTGGATGTAAAAAAGAACCCACCCCAAACCAAACCCAAACCCAAGCACATGAGTGCTTATCCCTTATCCTCGAAATAAAAATTGATAGTATATACACATATAATTAAATAATTTGATAATTAACCAATTAAAAAATACACTGCTGTCAGTAGGCCAATCTTTCCTGTCATTAAGTAGCCTGCTGGATTTGCAGACAAGGTGTAACAATGATCTGATAAACAATAGGCTAACACATTAACACAACAGCATCCACACTTGCACATGTATACATGTTTGTGCACAGATATACCCCTCCATCCTCACACACACACACACACACACACACACACACACACACACACACACACACACACACACACACACATTTGCACTATTATGCATTCAATTTTGCATGTGTGCAATTTGCGATTCATCTTGTAAAGTATGGATTCTAATCCACCAATTCCATTTCGTCTTTTGCATATTCTCAAATAGCTTAAACTGTAAAATTACTTGTTACCTATGGGCTAGCTCATCGTTAGCTTTAGGCCAACATCGTATCTCATTCGACGTTCATGCAACCATACTATCTTCGCATTATTTTTCTCAAATTTTTCTTAATTTGAATTGATACCAGGAAAGGATCGAGGACACAAAGGGTCATTTATCATAACCACACTCAAGCCGTAAACTGACAGCCATGGATCTTGACGAACTTCAAAAACTTGAATATCTTTCACTTGTATCGAAAGTGTGCACAGAGCTTGAAAATCACTTGGGGATCAACGACAAAGATCTAGGTAAGAATTAACATTTTTTCGCATTTTTCTTTCCGTGTATATATTTTAAGAATGTAGTTTTTATAGCTACTCAGTATAGAGTTGCTGTTGTATTGACAAAACTGATTGTCCACTTGCGAGAGAGGTAGTCCCAAACAAATTCTTGAGTAACTGAATAAACTGTTTTATTTATCATAATTGTTTCACACTTTACAGTACTTTTACTTTGTAATCCTTCAGTGTCAGATTTGTTCAGATTCCATTTCGTCAAGTGTTTGAAATGTTTGCTGTCTTGTCATTAGAATGGTTAGTTTAGGGGGGGGGGGGGGGGGGGGCGGATGGTGGTGTCCCTCTCGGTCTCTGATTTGAGGTTAGTATAGTTGACACATAAGCAACGAAGATATGCATAACAGAATCCAGCAAACCATTGGTCCCACGAAAAACATGTATCAAAAAAAAAAAAATCTATCAAGCATAAAGAAGCATAAACTTAAATGTATGGGCATGTCACAAGATCAAAAGGACTTGCAAAAACAATGCTGCAAGGCACTGCCCAAGGAGGAAGAAAAAGAGGCAGATCAAGGAAGAGATGGGAAGATAACATCAGCTGTGTTGTGTGATTCTTTTGCATTTTGTATGTGACAGGTTGTGATTCTTCTGTATTTTTTATGTGACTGGTGTGTGATTCTTGTGCATTTTATATGTAATGTTGTGTGATTCTTGTGCATTTTGATATGACAGTGTGTGATTCTTGTGCATTTTGTATGTGACTGGATGTGTGATTCTTGTGCATTTTGTATGTGACTGGTTTGTGATTCTTGTGCATTTTGTATGTGACGTGTGTGATTCTTGGCATATTGTATCTGGAACCATAGGGCTGAAGCAGTTTAACATTTAAGTTTCATGATTTGATATCAGAGTGAATAGAGAGAGAGATCTACTGGGCAATGAAGGGCCTCAGTTGAATTTATTTCCGTTAATTGTTTAAGATCCATAACAAATTAATTTTTGTTGCAGCGAATTTGTGATTCATCTGGCTGAGGAAAATGGAACTTTTGAAAAATTCAAGAAAGCCCTTGAGGAGAAAGACGCACAGTTTTCAGTAAGTATTTGTTTCTGTCAGTGATCACACATAATTTTTCACACAATAATGTTTTTCTTTTAGTAGCTTTTTTTAAATTTGTTTTAAATTTTTTTTTTTGTTATTTTAGTAGCTGTAACAAAGTGTATTAGTGAAAATAATAATAATGATGATGATGATAAATAATGATAATAATAATGTTGTTGTTGTTGTTCCCCAGCTTAACACTCTGGGGGGTCACCCAGAATGTGCACTCTGACTCACTAATCCCACCTGGGAATCACTGTGAGATTGAAATTGCACACTGAATGAGAAGTTTGCGTGTATGATATTTTCAAGTATATCGCCATATAGGCAGCCATACTCCGACTTCAGAGGAGTATTTGATATAATAATAAAAATAAAAATGATACATGAAATAGCATTATATCTTGCAAAAAAAACAAAAAAAAACCCCAAATCAAAACACTTAGACTACAGGGTTTTGATTGTATGAAGCGTTTCTGTCACTTCTTAAATTGATGGAGTGGGTGTAACCTGTAGGTGTGTGTTTGTATGATTTGTAATTTTTAAGTTTGATCTTCAAAGTTGTTCAGCTCTTTCAACACTTTACAAGCATTTGATGTACATAATGTTGAACAGGATTCCTTGGTTGCCAACTTGCTTCGTCTGATCAAGAAGATGAAGCCAAAGTCGAAGCCGAAGAAGAAAAAGAAGTCAAAGGAAGCCACGTGGGATGAACGGGAAGCAGAAGAAGAGAACAAGAAAAGCAACCAGGACATCAACAAACAGCTCTTTCCGGCTCTGGCCATGCCCAATGACCCCAATGTTCGGGTAAGTGGTACAAGTCAATGCAGTCATGTGGTTGGGTTTTTTTGGGTTGTTTTGAAAGTCCATAGAAAAGTTCTCTAAAACACAGATGATAACAATACAGACAAATGGATTGCTGATACACGTCATCATTGCACTTTAACAGCAAAAACAATCACACATTAGTATACAAGCAAGGAAGGAAAGGTAAACAGTAAAGGAAGTATGGTATGTCTAAGCTGTTTCTCATTTCTGTAAAGAAATATTTGGATATCTTTGAGGGCAGCATTCAGCAACTGGGGGGGGGGGGGGGGGGGGGGGAAATTAGATGACTAGGTTCTTGTGTAATCCGTCCTTACTTTCTCCTTCCCCAAACAGTTCTATTAAAACAACAACAACAAAATGAAAAATGTTCTGCAATCAGCAGGTGATTAAAAGAGGGATAGGGAACCGTTGGTTTGAAGAGGTTAGGGAATAGGAATGGATTTTATGGATGTTTGTTATGTTCAGGGTTATTTGATAAATATCTATCATGAGTACAGTGGGCCAGGGGAGGTAATGCAATAATTATTTCAACTGTATTGTCAACATACATATGCTGTATTCATGTGCAAAATTGCATAAATGTGCATGGGTGTGTGTGTGTGTGTGTGTGTGTGTGTGTGTGTGTGTGTGTGTGTGTTTGCATGTGTGTGTGTTTGCATGCATGTGCACATGCGTGTGTGCATGTGCGCATGTATGTATATTTCACATTAATCAAGAAATGTGTTTTGTGTTCATGTATGATGGAGGTCATGCCTACTCATACATGCATTTTTAATGTCAGAAAAAAACAAAGAAAAGCAGCATCCATATATTACCATTACAATGAAAAATGTTTTCCCTAACAAGTGATACCATTTTAATTGAATCTTACAGAGCATGCTGGAGGAAGAAGAGAAGGAAGCCAAAGCGGCGATGAAGACAGAGACAAAGACGGAGACAAAGTTGGAGACAAAGGATCCGGAGATTGTGGTAAAACCGGTTCATACGAGCGACGATGCGCAGGTGGCTTCAGAGATGATGGGAGAACTGGAGGCCCTGTTGGCTGGGGGACCCTCCTCCAGTAGCAAGGCTGGCAAAAGGTTGGGTTGTTTGTTGTGTGGGGTTTTAAATGAAAAGGATATATAGATCTGTCTTGTTGTGAGACAAGGGATGTGTAGTGTGTGTCTGTGTCTATGTCTATTTATTGTTCATTTATTCTTTCATATTGAGAATAATGTAACAAGCATTCATGTGCTTTTTTTACATCCAGTCCCCGTGTGTATGCAGTTTTGTAAATTTTGTCATCTGTTCCCACCGGCACACAATAGCTTATTCTGAAACGCGGAGCAGGATTTAAGGTGTGCGCAAGATGTTCTCTGTGTGTGTGTGTGTGTGTGTGTGTGTGTGTGTGTGTGTGTGTGTGTGTGTGTGTGTGTGTGTGTGTGTTGTGAGAATGAGTAACAATCTGGGCTTTATCTTCTGTGTACTGATGGAGTTCAGCAGACTTGTTGTTTTTTCATCTTTAAAAAACACATCCAGTTCAGAATTTGTTATGGTTATTTAAACTAGATAATACGTAAAAAAATTATTATTTCAGTTCAGATGGTTTTGTTTTTGTCTCATGCTGAATTGAAAGTCGGCACTCAAATGTTGCTTTATGACACTTGTTTTCCAGCTATGTTAGTTCCACAGTTCGTAAAGAAGATAGTTTTTTAAAGCTCTCTGTTCATGGGACTGGCTGACCCAAATTTTGCAGTGAATTACAAGAGAACAGGGAAGGTTAACTAGTTGTCTGTGTACATTTCTTTCAACTCAGAAACAGACAGGAAAATAACAGAGAACAGGGAAGGTTGACCATTTGTCTGTGTGTTTTTCGGCTCAGAAACAGGCAGGAAGAGAACAGAGAAGGTTAACTGTTTGTCTTTTTTTCTTTTCAGTTCTGAAACAGACAGGAAGAGGCACAGGAGTCGCAGCAGAAGTGGAAGCAGAGAGCGAAAAAGAAAAAAAGAGAAAAAGAGAAGGTAAGTCATGTTCAATTCTACATTCATGTTCTACATGATAGTTATTTTAAGAGTAGGGTGATGGAGGAGGTAGAGAGTAAAGAGGAGGGAATAGTGATGGGGATCATTGATGGTGTTTACAATCAATTTGACTATAACTTTGTTGGCTGTAACAGTTATATTAGATCTGCAGTAGTTATACAAAGGACAAAGGGAAGATGTGAATTTTATAACAATGACCTGACTCCCAATCAGATTTATTAACCCTTTGCTGGGCACAACGCCCCAAAGCGCCCGACCCTGTCCTTGGGCAAAGCGCCCGGCGACACGACCGTCACTTCAGAGCGATCATACATTCGAAATTCCCGCCAATCTCGCTTCAAATCTCGTGAATATAGAAGCCACGAGACTGCCCGCGAGACTTCCGCATGTTTATTACAAATGGCGGCGATTGGAGTGAGTTTGTTGCAAGTTTTGGAGGAAAAAAATCGCAAATTTTTCCAAGATGGATGCTATCTTCGAACCCGACATTTACGATCGTTTTTACAGCTTCCATGCCGAAAATATGACGCTGTGAGATGTGTATCTAGGCTCAAATATCGATGTAATCGATCCTAGTAGTGTGTGCACTTCTGAGTTTGTTGACTGAAGTGAGAGAGACGACTTTGACTACGGCGAAGTTCGAGACGAAAATCAGTCGTCAAATCTAACACGGCCGATACGCGTTTTGAATTCTACTCTTAGATTTGGGGAAATTATCGTGGATTTCAAGTTCGGCAATGGTTCAGAACTTGATATATTTTGTTATTTGGTTGCTATTTGGGATTTTGATACGGTAGCGGCTCAAACTTAAACGTTAAGCTGATCGCGATCATCGGTAAACAAAAATGGCGATCGTCGGAATGTTCGATGTGTTCGTGCACCATTTATCAAAAAAACTAAAAAACCAACAGTAGGTTGAAAATATCTTTTCTATAATTGTTTCTTAATGTTTTAGTTTTTATTTAATGAAAATCCATGCCCGCATTCTAAAGTTATTGCAACGCTAACTGTAACACACACAAACCAATCAATGACTTTGTGTGTTTATGCATTATAATTCTAAAAGAAAATAAAAATAATGACAAAAATTGGGTATTAGCAATTTCTTTATTCATTTCTGCATCTTGCTGTTTTTATTTCATCAAAATCCATCTGACCATTGTAGAGTTATTGCATGTTAAATACATACACCCACTCACAAGCCATCCACCTCCATTTTCTCTGCCCGGCAGGAAGGTGACAAATGATTTTGCTGTGCCCAGCAATGGGTTAAAGGATAACTTCAGGTAGAGCCAAAACAAAAAAAAAAAAATGATAAAAAACAAACAAACCAAAAAACTCTCCAAAAAAAGGAAAAAACCAAACCAAATTCTCACAAAACAAAACAAACCCCCCCCCCAAAATGCCCAGTCAAAGCAAAATAACACGCATGCACGCATGCACACACGCGCACACACATACACGCACGCACACACACACACACACACGCACACATACACGCCACGCGCACACACATACACGCACACACACACACACACGCACACACACACACACACACACACACACACACACACACACACACACACACACACACACACACACACACACACACACACACACACATATATACTCACACATAGAAAACCTCTTGTCCTCCTTCCATTTCCTATTTATAGGATAATTGTAATGGTGTTTTTTTCTGTTTTTGTTTTTTTTAGATATGTGTACAAGTATTTTTCTAAAAAAAAAGATAAGTTACAGAAATAAAACAAATGTAGTCATAAGCACAGAAGCAATATGCAAGCGTGAGTACTTTATCCAACATAAATCTGTCATTATCATGTGCATAGCTGTCAGTTTTTTCCACTTTCAGCTCCTCTCAGCTGCTGATTAATCAATCCATCCCATCCCAGCCCAGATGGGGCCAGCTGGTATGTTAATCATAGCAGGAACTGACCACACTTGGACTAGGTAAAAGGAAAGGGCACGCTAAATATAGCACTATTATTATTATTTTTTTTTTATATCAAGGATAATGGAATAAGCACTCGTGCTTTTTTACATCCAATCCCCATGTGTATGCAGTTTTGTAAATCTTGTCATCTGTTCCCACCGGCACACAATGGCCTACTCTTATGAAAAGCAGAACAGGATCTGAGTGATTGACTGAGTGATGTTGGATTTGTGCGCTGTGTGTGATCTTGCAGAAGACACAGATCCAGAAGCAGGTCTGACAGCCGCGACAGATCCCGCAGTCGCTCCAGGTCCAGAGAACGCTCCAAGCGACACAGACGCAGCCGCTCCCGGAGCAAGGACAGAGAGAGAAGTCACCGAGACAGAGACTACAGGAGGGACGACAGAGATCGACGAGATCGGGATGAGGAGAGGAAAGACCGAGATCGTCACACGCGGGACGGGGACAGAACGAAGCGACATGCTGACCAGTACAATGATATTCCTTTGGAGCCCATTGTAGGACAGGTACAGTTGTGTTTGTGCATTGAAGAATTTATTGTAAAGCATGTAGGATGGTATCGAATGTACCAAGTGGACGAAGTTTACAGTATATACATGTATGCACATCATGTTGGCAGAACAGAATAGAGTGGTGGTTGAAGGGCATTTTTTATACTTAAGAAAAAAATCCATCACCTGTAGTTACCCTTTAGTACCCGCAGTTTAATATTTTAGCCCTCTTACTGCCAGAACATTAATAAATCAGCATTAATATGAGCACTCCCAAGAAACAGCTTTCAGGAATCAGGGGGTTAGCTCCCTTTGCCAAAATATTTGCAGTGTGGGAAGTGGTGTTTCAAGCATTAGAACTGTTGGACACAGTATCTTTTTATTTAGGTATTTATCATTTTTTTGTAGAATGACAGTTGACGTGGCAGGGAAGGAGTTGACATGTTTATTTCATCCTTCTGTTATATGTATGTTTGTTGTGCAGATTTACTGTGGGAAGGTGACGACCATCATGCAGTTTGGGTGTTTTGTCCAAATGGAAGGCCTGAGGAAACGCTGGGAAGGATTGGTGCATGTCTCACAGGTATTGTCGGATTTTTCGTGCGTGCGTGCATGTGTGTTTGCTTGCTTGTATTCTTTGTGTGAATGTGTGTGTGTGTGTGTGTGTGTGTGTGTGAATGAGTGGAGAATGTGTGTGAATGTGTGTATGTGCACATGTATATGTACATGTATTTTTTTTTATGTGAGTGAAGTAATGAGTGTAACAGCATCTTCTATGCATGTGATAGTTGTGATATAAAGGTTATGTGAAAAATGTATTAGTTTTGTCCTAATGTATTTGTAACTATGTGCGTGTTATTTGTGTCTGAAATGTGCGTTACAAGTGGTAATGGTTTTCTTTTGTGTGTGTCAGTTGCGACGTGAAGGGCGTGTGACGAATGTGGGGGATGTGGTGACGAGGGGACAGAAGGTGTGGGTGAAGGTGCTGTCCTTTACAGGACAAAAGACCAGTCTCTCCATGAAGGTGAGTAACTTCTTTATTCTCTCCTTTTTTTTCTTTTCCTCCAGTATGTCAAGGCATTCAGCATACAAGTGTCACCAAATGCATACAGTCTTCACACTTTTTCCTCTTTTCCTCCACCTCCTCTCTCAGAATTTGAAAAAGTTTAGGGAGAATAAATCAGCTGAAATCTGTAGTTTTTTTTGTTTGTTTTTTTGGTTAATTTTTTTTAAATGTCATTTCTTTCTGAGAAAGTTTGGGCAGAGAAAAGGTGTTTATCAGTTCTGTTCATTTATCAACATAGGAAATCAGAAAAACCACTTCCTTCTGTAGATTTTCTTTTAATTGGTGGACACAGTTTGTTCCTTTGTAAAAGGTATTATAATAGAGTGTTGGTAAGTTTGGCATTTCTGTTTGTAGATAATGGTATTGGTCTTTTCCTGGGCATTTTGAAACTGTGAAATTACAGTAAAGGATCAGTAGCCATGTGGTAAATTGACTATCCAGTAAAGCTTACGGTGTATGCTTTGAATTTGTAAAGCTGATTTTTTTGTCTTGCTCATTTCCAGTAAAGTTAACCTTCTTGCATTTGGATTCTCTGAACACAAACTGCTGCTCATTCCATCACAAAATCAGGTCAGGCACATATGCTCCCTAGCCTTTTCCTCTTTTTAAGTACGCACCAGCAGCCATAATTACTTCCAGACACTCAACAGGGTTTCTCCATCTAGCCTGATAGAGCTTTGACATGTGGTAGCAATTAGTGATGGTCACAGCATGATGGAAATCTACTGTGTGTAAATCCCTGCAAATCCCAGTTCGGGACTTAGGGGGGGTAATTATTCAATCCCGGCAAATCCCAGATCAGGACTAAGAGGGTTAAAGGTCTATGCTTTAAATTTGTAAAGCTGATTTTTTGTCTTGCTCATTTCATTAGACATTCTGAGAGGTGGTCTTGTAACTTTTCTCTTAGCCAGTTGACCAATTAACTGAGTAATGTCTGTTTCATACTGGCTTCATTGTCTTTTACAACAGGATGTAGATCAGGAGGACGGGACAGACCTGAACCCACAACACACCCGCAGCATCGTGGGCGGAGAGGTCAAAGGGGACGAGGACGCTGCCAGAAACCCTGACCGTCCCTCCACCCTGCCCTGGTCAACGCCCCAGAGGTGGATGATCAGGGCGAGGTTCGAACCTTCAAGCGCATCTCCTCCCCGGAGCGATGGGAGCTGAAGCAGATGATTGCCGCCAACGCCATCGACATCTCTGAGCTGCCGGACTTTGACGAGGAAACGGGGCTGCTGCCGAAACAGGATGATTCTGGTCAGTGTGTGTTGTGTGGGTGGGTGGGTGGGTGGGGTGGGGTGGGGTGTGTGTGTGTGTGTGTGTGTGTGTGTGTGTGTGTGTGTGTGTTGTGTGTGTGTGTGTGTGTGTGTGTGGTGTAGGGGGTGTTTGTGTGTGTGTGTGGTGTGGAACTGTTTGTAAGTAGATAGTGGTGTTATGCCTGTAAAAACAGAATAGTTTCTTGTAATAAATTGTTATTTGTGCGAAAGCTGATGAATAGATGAAGTCAGTTTCCATAATGAGTTGAAATCAGTGTGTTGTGTTTTCCAGATGAGGATGTGGAGGTGGAGATTGTGGAGGAAGAACCGCCATTTCTTCAAGGTCATGGTCGTCACTGGGTGGACCTCAGCCCTGTCAAGATTGTCAAGGTAAATTTCTGTAATTTAACATCTCGTCACTCACAGTGACAATCTGTAAGGCCACTGTTTTCTCTCACATGTAAGGTCATTGTTTTCTGTCATAATCGTTGTGATCATAATAGTTTTAATCATAATTATGATGATTAATTTTTTTTTTTAATTACATACCCTTAGTTCCACTAGAAAGAATAAAAAACCCATCTCTTCTGGCCCCCACCAACATTATAATAAAATGTAATAAACTAACCCACTCACTATGTGTGTGTTGACCAGAACCCTGACGGGTCGTTAGCGCAGTCAGCCATGATGCAGAGCGCCCTGCAGAAGGAGAGGAGGGAGCTGAAACAGGCCCAGCGAGAGGCGGAGGCCGATGCAGTGCCCCCTGGACTGAACAACCAGTGGATTGACCCCATGCCTGATGGTAAGACTGCCACTGCTGCTGCTGTTGTTGGTTGGGCTTAATGTACAGTGCTGTGGTGTGGGTTGTATCTGAGACAGCGTTTGTTGTGTGGTGAGGTGTGAAACTTTTTTTTTGTGTGTGTGTGTGTGTGTGAGGAGGGGGGGATGTGTGTGTGTGTGTGTGTGCATGTGTGTGTGTGTGTGTGTGTGTGTGTGTGTGTGTGTGTGTGTGTGTGTTTTGAAGCATGTAAGGTCACGGCAGAAAAAAAGGCAGAAGGAGTTAAGAGCTCAAAAATAATTTTTGTACTGGATGTTGGTGATAAACAAATTTTTAGATTTATTTTTTCACTTAATTTATAGGCAGCACTTGCATTGATTCATCAAAGGAGGACAACACATTTTGTTTTAAAAGGAGTTTGAACTTCAGTTATTGTTAAACAATCAGGAGCTAATTAGAGGCTTCAGCTTTAGTTTTATACTGTTAATGATCAAGCTACAGTTTTGTGATAAGGTAAACACAAGTTACATAGGAAAAATAGAGCAACAGAAAATAACATTTTCTTGTCGGTCATAATCCAAAGTTTGGAACATGTTGACTGTAGTACCATCTCAGCATATGCCTGAGTGTATGATATGCTGCAGAGAACAGTTTCAAGAAAGTAATGCTGTAGATTGTTACGTACAAATCAGTGATGAAATGTGATCACGTGGAACCCTTCACAGCTGTCAATTTCCCCCCACTTTCAGCTCCTCTCAGCTGCTAATTAATCCATCCCATCCCAGCCCAGTTGGGGACAGCTGGTGCTATTTATAGCAGGAGCTGACCACTCTTGGACTAGGTAAAAAAAAAGGGTGCGCTAAATTTAGCAATCTTAACTGAGTGATGTTGGATTTGTGTGCTGTGCCTTGCTATATAATCACTGAATGAAATGTCTGTCTGTCTTCAGCTGACGGGCGTAAGGTGGCGGCAGCAGTGCGTGGCATTGGCATGGTGCCCACAGAACTGCCGGAATGGAAAAAGCAGGTGATGGGCGGAGCCAAAGCCTCTTTTGGAAAGAAGGAGAAGAAATCCATCCTGGAACAGCGACAAGGGCTGCCAATCTTCAGACTGAAAGATGAACTGTTGAAAGTGGGTGGATTTTGTTTGTGATGATTTGGGGGGAATTGCAGTGTGTGTGTGTGTGTGTGTGTGTGTGTGTGTGTGTGTGTGTGTGTGTGTGTGTGTGTGTGGTATGTGCACGATGATGCGTGTGTGTGTGTGTGTGTGTGTGTGTGTGTGTGTGTGTGTTGTGTGTGTGTGTGTGTGCACGCATGCATGCATGCGTGTGTGTGTGTGTGTGTGTGTGTGTGTGTGTGTGTGTGTGTGGTGTGTGTGTGTGTGTTATTGAATAGGTGGGGTTTTTTTTTTAGTTGGGATGAAAGCTGAGTACCAATCTTAGTTACACACTACACAGGGAAGAAATTTATTTTTCAGAAAATAATAGTTGAGGAAAACAGGTGCAGGTAACCACTCTCAAGAAGAAGTTTATTTAGGAATAAACCAAATCTGCAAGCTCACTCCTATTTTCCTCTTGGCTGACAGTACTGTGACATACAGTAAATACCTGGTGAGACTGACTACACAATATACAGGACAGCTTGACTTTTAGTCAGGGTTTTTAGTGCTTAGTTTTCTTCTTTTTTTGTGTGTGCTATCACACATGGCTTGTTTTCTAGGCATGTACATGAACCTGTAGAGTCCCAAACATAAGTGAATGAACCTTGCTCCCCTAACCTTGGGTGAGAGGTCTCATCGTGGTGTGTGTGTTGACAGGCGGTCCACGACAACCAGATCCTGATTGTCATCGGGGAGACGGGGTCAGGCAAGACGACGCAGATCACGCAGTACCTGGCGGAGAGCGGCTACACCACGCGGGGCAAGATCGGCTGCACCCAGCCCCGACGTGTGGCCGCCATGTCCGTCGCCAAGCGGGTCTCAGAAGAGTTCGGCTGTCGGTTAGGACAGGAGGTCAGTTAATGGAGAGGGTGGAGGTGCTGTGTGTACAGATGAATGGATGGATGGATAGATGTTAACCCTTTTAGTCCCGAACCAGGATTTGCCGGGATTGAGTAATTGGCCCCCCCCCGCCCCGCCTGAATCCTGAACCGGGAGCTGGGATTTGCACATAGTAGATAACCATCACGCAGTGACCATCACTAATTACTACCTTATGCCAAAGCTCTATCAGGCCAGAGGTACAAAGTTTACCACTGTTACTACAACCATGACCACTACTACAACTACAACCACCACCACTACTACTACTAACACTACTGCTACCACTTCTACTACTATTACTGCTACTACAACTACTACTACAACTACAACTACTACTACTCATTTTACTCCACATTAAAAACAAACCTTTACCCACCACAGGTTGGCTACACGATCCGTTTCGAAGACTGCACGAGCCCAGAGACGAAGATCAAGTACATGACAGACGGAATGCTGCTGCGAGAGTGCCTGATTGACGGAGACCTGCTGCAGTACAGCATTATCATGCTGGACGAGGCTCACGAACGCACCATCCACACTGACGTCCTCTTTGGCCTGCTCAAACAGGTAAGGGAAAGGGTGATGGGGTGGGGGGGGGGGGGGGGGGGGGTATGGTGGGGGGGGGGGGGGGGGGTAGGTGTGGTGGGGGGGTAGTGTGGGGGGGGGATTGGGGTGGGGTGGTGGTAGTGTAATAGTGTGGAGAGGGGTTGGGTGGGGAGGGGTGGGGTGTGGGATGGTATGGGGTGGTGAGGTGGGGGTGGTGTGTGGTGTGGTGGTACCTTGAGAATAAAAGCAGGTTTTGTGAGTGTAATAATGGTGATAATCACGAAAGTTGATTTCAGCACACTGATATGAACATTGAAGTGTTTTTGTGTATCATCAGGCTGTGAAGAAACGACCGGACCTGAAGCTGATTGTGACGTCTGCCACTTTGGATGCTGTCAAGTTCTCCCAGTACTTCTTTGAAGCGGTGAGTACTCATTTCACACTTTCATTATCATGCTTTGATGTCAAGAGTCATTTCTGAAGAATGTTGATGTTTGTAGAGACTTCACATCCTTGAAGTAGCTCGTGATGGTGTATCTATATCTCAGTCATGGCAGTTGGTGCTTGCATGTTGTGTCAAATATGTTTGTTGGTTATTAAATTAGTAATTGCCAATATTTTCATGTACATTTAGTATTTTTTCATATTTTTATTTATTTATTTATTTATTCTTTTATATCGAGGATAACAGAATAAGCAATCATGTGCTTTTTTTCATCCGGTCCCCGTGTGTATGCAGTTTTGTAAATATTGTCATCTGTTCCCACCGGCACGATGGCCTACTCTTACGAAAAGCGGAACAGGATTTAACGTTGTGCGCAAGATGTTCTGCGTGCGTTCGCACATGGGGCCTCGGTTCATAGCTTTTTTAGCTTGTGTAATGAATTGCACCACACTAATGATGTAAGAAAAAAATGTAATAAAGTAGTATATAGAGTGTGTGTGTATGTGTTTGTGTGTGTGTGTGTGTGTCTGTGTTTGTGTTTTTTGTGTGTGTGTGTGTTTTGTGTGTGTGTGTGTGTGTGTGTGGTGTGTGGTGTGTGTGTGTGTGTGTGCTCGCGCGCACGCACGCATGTGTGTGTGTGTGTATATGTGAGCACATGCGCATGTGGGTGAGTATATACATTGGTTTAATAGCACCACAGCAATCCATTTTGCTGACAGACCATTCATTTGTCATGTTGTTTCTGTCCTTCCCAGCCCATTTTCACAATCCCAGGCCGAACATACCCTGTGGAAATTCTGTACACCAAGGAGTCAGAGACAGACTACCTGGATGCTTCGCTCATCACAGTGATGCAGATCCATCTTACTGAACCGCCAGGTAAGGAAAGCCTACATATTGCTTTTTATTCCCTTACTGACTCACATGCTAACCATACTGATGTCACGATTACAGTGATGAAGACATTAGAGAGTAACCACATGCTAACCATACTGGTGTATGATTACAGTGAAGAAGGCATTAGAGAGTAACCACATACTAACCATCCTGATGTTATTACAATGATGAAGGAATAAGAATATACCTACATGCTAACCAAACGATGTCATTATTACAATGATAAAGGCATTAGAGTACCTACATACTAACCATTCTGATGTCATTATTACAATGATGAAGGCTTTAGAATACCTACATGCTAACCATACTGATGTCATGATGAAGGCTTTAGACTACCTACATGCTAACCGTACTGATGTCATGATGAAGGCATTGGACTACATACATGCTAACCATACTGATGTCATGATGAATGCATTGGACTACATACATGCTAACCATACTGATGTCATGATTACAATGATGAAGGCATTAGGGAGTAACCACACACTGATGTCACGATTACAATGATGAAGGCATTAGGGAGTAACCACATACTGATGTCATGATTACAATGATGAAGGCTTTAGGGAGTAACCACACACTGATGTCATGATTACAATGATGAAGGTGTTAGACTACCTACAAGGTAACCACACTGATGTCCTGATTACAGGTGACGTGTTGCTGTTCCTGACGGGTCAGGAGGAAATCGACACAGCCTGTGAGATTCTGTATGAACGCATGAAGGCGCTGGGCCCTGAGGTGCCAGAGTTGATCATCCTGCCCGTGTACTCCGCCCTCCCCTCAGAGATGCAGACTCGTATCTTTGAACCTGCTCCCCCAGGATCCAGAAAGGTGAGTGCACAGCACACAAATCCAACACCACTCAGTCAAGAGTGCTGTATTTTCTTTCCTTTTACATCGTCCAAGTGTGGCCAGTAAGCTGCTATAATAAGCACCAGCTGGCCCATCTGAGATGGGATGGGTTAATTAGCAGCTGAGAGGAGCTGAAAGTGGGGGAAACTGACTGCTGTGAGTGCTCTGTGATCATGCTATCAGATCATGCTGTCAGTGTGTAGGTTTCTGGGAAATCTGAACATAACATGTTCAGTCACTGAGTGGTACAGTCACACTCATGGATGTGTAGGTTTTTGTGCACTCTTAATATCAGGTGTTCAGTCACTGAGTGGTACAGTCACAAATGGGTGTGTAGGCTTTTGTGCACTCATAATATCAGGTGTTCAGTCAGAGTGGTACAGTCACACCCATAGATGCATGGGCTTTTGTGCACTCCTAATATCGGGTGTTCAGTCACTGAGTGGTACAGTCACACCCATAGATGCATGCATGGGTTTTTCTGCACTCTTAATATCAGGTGCTCAGTCACTGAGTGGTACAGTCACACCCATAGATGCATGCATGGGTTTTTCTGCACTCTTAATATCAGGTGTTCAGTCACTGAGTTGTACAGTCACACCCATGGGTGTATAATGTGCACTCTTAATATCAGGTGTTCAGTAACTGAGTGGTACAGTCACTTCCATAGACGTGTAGGTTTTTGTGCCCTCTTAATATTGCATGATTATTCACTGAGTGATACAGTCACAAACTTCCCTCACTCTGTCCCTGTGCAGGTGGTGATCGCCACCAACATTGCAGAGACCTCACTGACCATCAACGGCATTTACTACGTGGTGGACCCCGGCTTTGTCAAACAGAATGTCTACAACTCCAAGACTGGCATGGACCAGCTGATTGTCACCCCCATTTCACAGGTGAGCAGGGACACCTGTGATTCAGTGTGTGCTGGGCACAGCTGGGTGGGGGTGGGGGTAGGGTCCAGATGTTGATTTTTCTTCTTTTTTTTTGATGATTATGAAATGCCCAGAAAAAAAAACTGCTAGATGTGATAATGGTCCCTGCAATTTGCCCTTGCACTCTATTAAAATAATGACAAAAACATGATGCAGTGGCATGTAAATTGTAATGATGGGATAGGATGTACTAACATTTCACTCATACCTATGCTAGTCTGTTCTCTCTTATCTCTTGCCCCCACCTTCACCTAACTGCCCCCCTTTCCTTGTTTTTGTTGTTGTCGAATGGAGATTTGGGGGGGGGGGGGGGGGGGCTAGAAATTTCCAGTTTACAAACAGGCTAAGAAATAAAGTTGTATGATGAATTTTACTTTTTGAACAAGACAAATGGACAGCTTTGCTGAAGAAATAAGATTTGAATCTGGGTTCAAGGCAGGTTATAAGTCACGCTAACTTCTCATACTGTTTGCAATTATGGTATTACAGTGATTCCCAGGTGTGATGAGTGGGACAGACAAAGTGCATATTCTGGGTGGCCCCCAGTGTGTTAAGTAGGGAAATGCCGGACATCATCATCGTACTTTTAGCAGGGAAAGAATTCCAGCTGGTAGGAGTAAGAAAAGTGTTTTTTCACCAGCAATTCTAAGGTTGTGCTCAATAACTTTCTACATTTTTCTTTTTAAGATAATGGACAGTGTACAGAATAATTTGATCAATGAATAAGAAAATCAGAGAAATATTTAAGCACTCCATAAAAACAACAACAACGAGCAACCATCATTTTCCACCTGAATTTTTAACAGGCTCAAGCGAAGCAGAGGGCAGGCAGAGCCGGGCGCACAGGCCCAGGCAAGTGTTACCGCCTGTACACCGAGCGTGCCTACCGTGATGAGATGCTGCCCACCAATGTGCCTGAGATTCAGCGCACCAACCTGGCCAGTACAGTGCTGTCGCTCAAAGCCATGGGCATCAACGATCTGCTGGCCTTCGATTTCATGGACGCTCCTCCTATGCAGACCCTCATCTCCGCTATGGAACAGCTGCATGCCTTGAGTGCTTTGGACGATGAAGGTCTCCTCACGCGTTTGGGGCGAAGGGTATGTGATTTGTGTCAGTGTATGTGTGTGTTGTTGTTTGTGTGTTTGTTTTGTTTTGTTGATGTGTTGTTGTGTGTGTTGGTTTGGTTTTGTTGATGTGTTGTTGTGTGTGTGTGTGTTTTGTTTTGTTGATGTGTTGTTGTGGTTGTGTGTGTTAGCTTGTTGATGGGTTGTTGTGTGTATTTGTTGGTTTGTTTTGTTGTTGTGATGTATGTGTGTGTTGGTTTGTTTTGTTAATGTGCTGTTGTGATATATGTTCGGTTGATTTGTAGATGCTGTCTGTGTATGTGTGAGGAATAATTGGTTGGTGGGGTGTGAAAGAAAATGTGAGAATGCTGATTTGAATTTATGTATATTTGTTCAGGGGGGGAAGTTTCTTTCTTTTTTTTGTTTGTTTGTTACTGCTTGTGTTTATTGGGAGGACAAATTTGTGTTCAACTGAGAAATCAATGGACCATTTAGATCTTGGATTCCTCTGTGACGATACAGTTGTGTGTGTGTGTGTGTGTGTGTGTGTGTGTGTGTGTGTGTGTGTGTGTGTGTGTGTGTGTGTGGGGTGTGTGTGTGTGTGTGTGTGTGTGTGGCGCGCGCGCGTGCGTGCGTGTGTGTGAGTGCATGCGTACATGTGGGCACATATATTTTAAGAAAGTGATCATCACACTGGGATCAACAGAGAAGTGTAAGATAGGAATGGACTGACCTAATATGATCTTTAGTAAGCTAAACTTCACCGAGTGAGGTAACTAAGAGATGACCTGTGTGTATGTGATTGTGTGTGTGTGTGTGTGCGTGCGCGTGCGTGCGTGTGTGTGTGGTGCGTGTGTGTGTGTGTGTGCAGATGGCTGAGTTCCCCCTGGAGCCCATGTTGTCCAAAATGCTGATCATGTCGGTTCACCTGGCCTGCAGTGACGAGATCCTCACCATCGTCTCCATGCTGTCTGTGCAGAACGTCTTCTACAGGCCCAAGGTCAGTACACACCTCTTCCTCTGTACCTCTCTCTTTCTCTTTTTTTTTCACCACTATCTTCAAGGGGATGGGATAGCTCAGTGGTCAGAGCGCTCGCCTTCCCCCAGCCATGCGTTGAGTGTGGTTACCAATTGGATGGGTGACAGTTTGTGCGCCTTGGCTTCAGTGCAGTTCTCCTAGTTCACCCAGCTGTAAATGGATACCTGCCTTCTTTAGGGTCAGGGAAGGTAAAGCAGTTAGGGAGAGGAGATGGGTGCCGCCCTCAATATGCTGGCCCCTATTTTAAACATATTTCTTGTTCTCGTAAACTAGAAATTTTACTGTATAAACTGAGGTTCAATGCATGGAATACCAAATATTCTAAAAATGTGTCATGTTGCTGTTCTCAGCCTCTTTCAATCCACCATTTATTGTTTAATTGCCCAATTCTTATTGACCTGTTAAGAAAAAGAGCACTAGATATTAAAAAAAGATATGCCACTGTTCAAGAAGTTTTATATTACTCTCAGCAGTTCATAACATCAGTTGCTAGGGTTATATATTCTTCTCCAGTAAGACCTCTACTGTAAGTATATATATATATATATATATATATATATATATATATATATATATATATATATATGAGAATGAGAGAGAGAGAGAGAGAGAGAGGTTTGAATGCGGGTGTGTCTATATCACCAAGTAGTGAAGGACATTAAACAAAAATAAAACAAACAAATGCTGGCCCCTAGAGAAGCTGAGGTCTCTGACGCCTAGTTCCCCTTCAACCACACAGGTTATAGGACACCTTTACCGTTACCTTTATCTTCGTTTATGCTGCTTACGGATCTTGCCACTGCCCAACCACAACTAGGCTTGCTATGTTGTTCCTTCAAAGCTAGAGGTGTTATGATATATACTATCAGTATTATTGGGCTGCTGTGAAGGCACCAACCAAACCAAAGAAGGCCCTGTCTTTATGTTTAGTGTTCTTATGTAACATATGCAGGATACAAACAAGCAAACAGGCAGCATAGAAAAAAATCTTGAAGGGCAATAGTTTGGTATATATATATATATATGTGCGATGATGGACACTTTGTTCAGTTACTGTGGTAGCAGTCATTCCCAGTGTACAGCTGCAATGTTTAGTTTGTCGGCAAGAAGTAAGGTAGTAAGCGTACACCAGGGGCATTGCCTAGATCTGCATGCTTAGACCGCATTTCAATGTGGCTCTTTTTTTCTTCCTGTTATTTTTTCAGCAGGCCTTGTGATTGGTATTTTGTTTGTATTTGTCACTGATGTCTTTTTTTATGTATTAGTATCGCCTCATTGGTGCCTGGGCTTAGAAACATCACTGAATGGGTGAAAGAGGTACTTAAGAGAACACAGTTGTTTTCAGTGCCATGTCTAAGTTGGCTTCATGGTTTCTTGTTTTGTGCCAGTATTTGGAAGTCCTGCATGATACAAGTTGACATTGTGAACAGTCTGTAACTGACGTTGCTGAATGTTCAGGACAAACAAGCGCTGGCTGACCAGAAGAAGGCCAAGTTCCATCAACCTGAAGGGGACCACCTCACCCTCCTGTCTGTCTACAACTCCTGGAAAAACAACAAAGTTCTCCTCCCGTGGTGTTACGAAAACTTTGTGCAGATTCGAACCCTGAAGCGGGCCCAGGATGTGCGCAACAGATGTTGGGCATCATGGACAGGTAAGGGCTGGTGATGAAACACTGCAAACAGTGAAGGGGATGATCCCAAGAAGGTAGTCACTCTCAAAATACCATCATACATGGTCATGTAGTTTTTTGTACTATTAAAAAATCTTTACTACACAATTATGCATGACTCCACTTCCAGCTGTTTGAAGGTCATCGTGGAGCACTCGTTTGGCCATAACTGGTCACATCCCACCTCTGTGGATCCAGCTTGGAAAAACTTGTACTATGCTCAGAAATATGCCTTGTTAGAGACCACTTGCAGTATTCAATGCATGGTTTGAATGGTGGATAAAAGCTCTGTGGCAGCATGTGTTAAAGTGTACCTTATAGCCAGGTAGTCTTTTTAGTAACTTACTGTGAAAACAAAGTTAAGGTTGAGAGCTAAATCAATATTATTTATTGAAAGAGAATCCAAAAAGACAGAATGTAGTGGATAAAAGGGATTCCAATCAGAACAAGAGTAAGTGCTGGATTTGTAATGTTGGTTATGCAGGTTGTATGAAGTAAATGAATGTGTGTAAACCATTCCTCACATCTCTACAGCAGTAAATGTGCTACTGTCATTTCAGACACAAACTGGATGTGGTGTCTTGTGGCAAGAACACGGCGCGGGTGCAGAAAGCAATTCTGCAGCGGTTTCTTCCGCAACGCGGCCAAGAAAGACCCCCAGGAAGGGTACCGCACCATCGTCGATGCCCAGGTGGTCTACATTCACCCCTCCAGCGCTCTCTTCAACAGGCAGCCTGACTGGTATGTATGTACTGTCTGGCATTGTGGAGAGAGAGGAGAGAGAGAGAGAGAGAGAGAGATATGACGAAACGAGGGAGGGGGGGGGGGGGGGGACAAAGAGAGGGAGAAGGAGAATTGTACACACTGGACCAGTTCCTTGGCTATTGCATACACAGGCCATTTTGCAAGGAGGAACACTGGTTTCCTCAACACAATTCAGGCAGTACATAGGTGGTTATAAATGTTATCAGTGCCGTAATGAAAATCCTTTTGGACATTCCTTAGTGGGTGAACAAAACATGTTATCACTG
The DNA here is from genome assembly GCA_030674155.1 of Stramonita haemastoma. NCBI lineage: Eukaryota > Metazoa > Mollusca > Gastropoda > Neogastropoda > Muricidae > Stramonita > Stramonita haemastoma. Next base: position 24,982,980 of record CM060319.1, read on the forward strand.
AAGCTTTAGCTCATTTGTAATGAATTGGCAAGCACAGCTCATGGGCAGTGGTTTGACTCCCTAGCTGCAGAAATCTTTTGAAATCAATTTTGCATCAGTTTGATAGTTTGTGTGAAATGTGTGAGCTCGCAAGTTCTAGATAGATAGACATTTGCTTTGGATCCCCAACATTTTATGAACTGTGTCAGATAGTAATGTGAATAGGCAAGTTGCAGACAGGAAAAGAAAAATAAATTTTGGGTGATACAGGGAGAGCAGCCCGAATTTCACAAAGAAATCTGCCGTGACTTAAAGTGGTGATAAAATGTTAAAAGGTCAGTGTTGTTCTTTTCGAAGACTGTGATTTTGCTTGTACCTCTAAATATTTCAAGTGGGCCCACTTTTGTGGTAGGGCTTTATTGTGGGGTTGTGTTTGGTATTCTTGAGCATTATCAACTCTAAAACTTTTTTTTTTTTAACTTCGCTGTTTTATTATTTGTTAAAAAAATGAAATTTGTTACTTACCTGTTTGTTTTCATATATATCAGTCAGTGATGTTTGAAATTATCTGAAATGAAAGCTGAAAAAAATGGAACCTTTTTCATTTTGCAGGGTGATCTATCACGAGCTGGTTCTCACCACCAAGGAGTACATGCGAGAAGTGACGGCTGTCGACCCCAAGTGGCTGGTGGAGTTTGCTCCCAAGTTCTTCAAGTTCTCTGACCCCACCAAGCTCAGCAAGCAGAAGAAGCAGCAGAAGATCGAACCTTTGTACAACAAATACGAGGAACCCAACTCTTGGCGAATCTCCCGGGCTTTCCGAAAGTTCCACACCAAAGTCACTTTCTGAGTGCTGTGGTTTCATTTTGGAACTGTACATGTTATTACAGTTGTGTGTGTGTGTGTAGTAGTGGGTATTGTTGAAAGGATGAGTGCCAGGTTTGTAAAGGTTACTGGTTTGATTCCCTATTGCCCCACATGCAAGGACCTTTTTTCTGGAGCCAAGTTTTCTCAGTGGATAGTGTGGTACTTGATGTAAGAGTCAAGGGTTGGATGCTGACTGTCAGCTGCCAAGTCAGAAGAGGTTCTCTAAGGAGCCAACATTCGTGCAGACTCCATTTCTAGCAGCCTTTCAGTTGAGACTTGGAACAGAGGTCGTGTGTGTGAACACATGTATAAACAGTGTTTCACACATGTTGAATCCCCATTCCTCCTTTTGAAGAAGAGCATGCTTTTGTGCACTGGTAGGAATGGATGACAAAAATACAAAGAACATGTATCATGTGTTGAGTTTACAATGTGACGACATTTTCAGGGGAAGAATGGTTGTATATTGGAAATGTCAAATGATGAACATCAGAGTTCTAGCTAAGGTGTGAAAAAGAGTGAATATAGTTATTGTGTACTGGAGTATGTCACCATGCTGGTGATGCAGTGTGTGTAGACATGTCTCTGCTCCATCTCTCTTGCAAAATGATTAAATATGGAAGTCACTACAATTGGGGGAGCACTATTAGAATGGAGGAGTGTTTTTTTTGTTGTGTTCATATTGAAAAACAATGTTGTGTGTGTGTGCACTGTTTTTTAGATTATTTTATTGAAACAAGACTGTTTAGTAAGTACAGGTAATATCTGCATTGCATTTTTTAACTTATCAGGGAGTCATCTAGATGGGTGTGTTGTGTGCATGTTGTGTGTGCGCGCATGCACGAGAGAGAGAGAGAGAGAGAGAGAGAGAGAGAGAGAGGGAGAGAGAGAGAAGAGAGAGAGAGAGAGAGAGAGAGAGAGAGAGAGAACTTGTCAGGAGAAAGGAAAGAGGGAATGTATGATCAAAAAGAGGAAAAAAAGTGTTTTTTTTTATAGGCCTACATGTTGAATAAATGTTTATTATCATTAATTATTGATAAATTGTGGTTTTATTATTCACCGAAGACATGACAATAACATTTTAATTTTTGTCAGGGCAAGTCAAGCTATCCTTGACAGAAACTCCTCTCACAGTTGTATTACAAATATTCATACTTTTTTTTTTCTTCTTTAATCTTTGAAGGCAACAGTTATGACACATCACCTGGTAATGATGATGATGTGCCTGCTTTATATAGGTTTTAGATGTTCTTGTGTGAAATTCCCCATTGTGACTTTTTGATTTTGATGTACATTGTGATAGACACACAACTTGTACAAGATTGTAAATTACATTTAATGAATGCAGATAACGCTCTGTGTGTGTGTGGTGTGTGTGTGTGTGTGTGTGTGTGTGTGTGTGTGTGTGTGTGTGTGTGTGTGTGTGTGGTGGTGGGGATTAAGTTTGATTCTTATTCAGGATGACTGTTGTAGGGATAGGAGGGATTGTTTGTGAATGTACAGCTGAAGGGGGGGGGGGGGGGGAGGGAGTATTCTTTCAGAGTTACTTGAACAAGCCATCACCATCATCTCAAAGCTCGTTCATTTAGTTTGAAAGAAGGGAAAATAAATTTTGCTCTTCTGTATATCAGTGGTATTTATTCATCTACACAACTTATTTACATGTGTCTACAGCTTCCATCATGGAGAGACTAAGACAAAAAGCTGAATACCCTTTGGTTTTTTTTTTTTAATGAGAATGAAAACAGAGTAGCAGGCAAGCAGAAAATCCATTTTCCACCAACATTCTGCTCAGTTACTTTTTCAGTTCCACACTCCATTCAGGCTGGCTGAGCAGTTTGAGATGAAGTTGGTAACAAGTTAGAATCCCATGACAATCTGTTGGTAACAAGTTAGGGTCACGGTGACAATCTAATGGTAACAAGTTAGGGTCATCATGACAATCTACTGGTGACAAGTTAGGTCACTATGACAATCTAATGGTAACAAGTTAGGGTCATCATGACAATCTACTGGTGACAAGTTAGGGTCACTATGACAATCTAATGGGGACAATATTTTCAATGACCAGATATCCATTCAAACAGTTCCAGGAATACAAACTCTCAACAGACTGCACAGTTTCTCAAAATAGATGTTGCATTTCGTTTTTATTCACAATCCATCGTCATTCACCAAACAGCAAGCAATCAATGGGGGAAAACAAGCAAACAAAATGAGTCCCTTTACTGTCGCATAACACTGTTCTTAATAAATGATGGTGTCTTTGTGACATAATATACTTTCTTTTCAGCAAGCAAGCTGTCTTGTAAACAAGTATCTAGTTCCCCACATATGTTCAGACCCTTAAGATCATACAAAGACCTCTCAAATACTTCCTCGGACTCTCATCACATAAAACTTGGCTTTCTTTCCACTGCATTTATCTTTCCTTTGCATTTTCCTAAAGCTACCGAGCCACAGTATGTGAAGCTTGAGCGTGTTGAGAAAACACAAAAGTCAAGATGGATGTAGTTAGTTAGAAAAAGGAGAAAATGTGTGTGACTAAATAATTCCTAACAATACACATCCTCTCAATTACACACATACACACCCTCCTATCTATGAAGCAAATGTTAAGTTTCTAATATGCCAGATGTTTTGATCAGGGCATTTTCGATCTCCAGTCACATCTTTTTTACAATCTGTCTGTACACCGAGTGTCAAACTTTCCCCACACACCTATGAATATGCCGAGATAAACCAGTTATGTTTCTTTAAAACTGAAGCACCTCAAGTTCATTTTCTCAAAACATAAAATGGTTCAATTCAAGCTGGTGTAAGGTGTTATGTAAGGTTAATATCAAACCCTCTCAATTTATTACGTAAAGTCAGACTTTTCATGAAATTGAAAAATGATTTGAAAACCATAAACGCACAAAACTCAACACAATGCACAAAACAAGAGCACAAAAAATGACGTCCATTTCCTCCTAAACACAACAGCGGATTATTTTTTGTCTTCTTTTTTTGAGTCTTTGCCATCTTTGGCGGGGGTGTTGGTGGTGAGGGCCTTCATGGCGTCCTTGATGACCTCACTGTTGGGGTCCACACCTGGCAGGTTATCTAGAACACTCTGGAGGAAATCTGCATCCTGCATCACCTCTGTGTAGTCCTCTTTCTCCTGTGTCAATCAAACAGAAAATATGCAAATGGAAAGAATGCCAACCCCCCTTCAAAAAACCCATACCAACAACAAAACCACTACCAATGAAAACCAACAATGAATGCAAAATACGTAATTCAATTTCAATGCAATGCAAAAACTTCATTATCTCACAAACCGAAATTCATGACAAGAAAGGTGGTAAGTTTTCTAAACACTCAACACATTGTTTCATGAATGGCCAGTCTCTAGTTGAACTCCTTGGCTGCACTGTAACTTCTTGCCTAAGGGTATGGATTCAGGGAATGATGGGAAATAGATAAGTAATCAACAAAAAAAACCTGTTGACATCAGAATGTGACTGAATCCTGTATCTCATGATTAGCTATGAACACGTTACTGTGTGCATTGAAAAATCCATAAAAATGATCATCAGAATGTGACTGAATCCTGTATCTCATGATTAGCTATGAACACGTTACTGTGTGCATTGAAAAATCCTGATTCAAAGGAAAATTACGTCATGGTCCGCGCCTTTTTCTGTAAAAAGGGCACTGGAAGGACTGTTAAAAGCTAAGATAGGGTACTGTAGAGGTTGGCAGTTATTACTGTTAACAGACATTACCTCCTTTGTTTGGAGTTTCTGCAATTATACCAATATTAACCACAACTCTGAGATATGGATGCTTATAGGGGGAGTGGGGGGTCAAAAGACGAGGTAGGTAGTTGAAAATCTTTCTGTAGACAATATATAATGACAATAACTCCTACAACTCTTCACACAACACACACAAAAAAACAAATTTGTTTTCATTAATGCCATGTTTTTTGTTAGTTTTTTTTACACTTACCTGTGCTTTCTTTTTCTCACCACTGGCACCAGCTTCTTCAGTATCAACTTCCATAGGGGTGGCTTCGTCCATGCCTGACCACAATCAAAAGCAAAACCACTGGTAGAAATAATGCAAAAAATACACATCTGAACTTTTTTTTCTTTTTTTTCAAACTTTTTTATTCATTTTTTTGGTGACATATTTATACAAAATGAAAAAACATATAAATGGTTTTATTAACAGTGAAAGAGCAAAAAAAACCCATAATAATAATAATAAAATAATAACAAAATAAAGAAAGTAAGAAATTTAGAAAAAAAAGAGAGAAACAAAGAAAGGGAGAGAGAGAGAGAGGGAAAGAGAAAGAGAAGGGGACAGAGAGTGAGGTCTCATAGGGATATAGAGTTCAGGAGAGTCAAAACATATGTTGGTTGATTTATATATACACATATACATACATATAATTTATGTGCACCCATATATTACACACATATACATCAAAACAAAATCAGGTGTGCGTGTGTATGTTTAGTATCAGTCTTTCTTTTTTTTTTTTAAATTTATTTTATTTATTTATTTATTTTATTTATTTTTATTTTTTTTTTGTGCGTTGGGCCTCCACTGGAGGGGTATTGTATGAGAGTGTAATTTACAAATGCTGACGGCTTTAACCACTGTTATCAACCAAAGGTTGATATGGAATCCATTTAGTAATAAACTTATTATGAAAAATTTTTTACGAGAAATATATTCCTCAGTACGATATCTGTATCTTAATGTATTAATAAATGCATGAAGTACAGGTCGACTATTATTCAATTTACAATGGTATATGTATTGTTTGGCCACCAGAAGAACAAAATAAAAACTGTCATCAATATTTATATTTCTGTCATACCCTAGTATAGCCAGGCACTCTGTTAAATGCAGATTGTGAACGTTATGACATTTTTCATTCATCACTTCAGTAAGTGCCTGCCAAAAACTCTGTACATCTGTGCACTGCCAAAACATATGTCTTATACTGTCTACTGCTGCGTTACAAAAATAACAGAAATTACTATCAGTCACACCCATCTTTTCAAAATAACATTGGTACCCAAACACCTGTGAATTATTCTAAGTTGAAACCATTTCATTTTGACATCAGAAATTTTATGAACATACAAAAAACACTTTTTCCAGTCATTTTCAATATTCAGTTTTTCATCCCATTTAGTACAACTTTTTGGGTGATTATTGTTACCAATTAATTCTTCATAAAAGGGCTTTGACCCTTTCAGTACAGTGTTTAGCTTTTTAAAACAGGTAGGCATACTTGAGCAAGTATTGTCTTGTATTACAATCTTTGTTTTTCTGATGAATTCTAATACTGCTGATCTATAACCAGTGAAAGTAACAAAATCTATGTTACATCATATCTAAGTCTAAATTGTTCAAATGACATCAGATTCCCATTTTCAAGTACAAAGTTTCCTATACAGTGAATGCCTTTATTAATCCATGTTTTATTTGCAATGCACTTGTTATCTGTCTGTATTCTTTTATTGAAAAAAACTGGTTCTGCTAACAGCTCGCAAGAATCAATACAGTTAACTTTGTAAAAGAACTGTCTGTAGGCACAAAAAACGCCCGTCCAAAATGCATATTTGACTTACAAAATTTTAAAACGATCTCTGGTCCATATTTTGAAATGTTGTTGATCAGTGGATAGTTGTCATCTGCAATAGCTTGCCGCTTGTGCTTTGTCATGTGGGGCTTTTTTTAGCCATGTCAGTTTCAAAGATTGTGCTAATGTTTTCAATTCTGGTAATCCAAGACCCCCATTTTAATACTTTTATGTGAAACATTTCTACTAATTTTATCTTTTTTATTGTTCCAAACAAATTTATAGCAGTAGCTCTGCAAGGTACGGAAAAATTCGTCTGGTGGATTAGGTAGTAGCATCCATAAATGAATAATTTTTGATAAAATGAGAGATTTTAATACTGCTATCCTACCTATGGGTGTTAGCTGTCTTTTAGCCCAGATTTTGAACAAGTGTTTTACATCTTCTAGTTTTTCTGAGTAATTTAAATGCGGACAGTTTTGTAGGTCATTTGTAAACCAGATTCCCAGGATTTTAATTTTTTGTGGATTCCATTCCATACCTAGATGCCTCATAAAACGAACTGCTGAGTTTTTTTTGCTCCCCAACCAGATTACACTCGTTTTACCACGATTCATATTTAACCCAGATTTAGACCCAAATATATTTATTATTTCAATGCAAGTTTCGAACGATTTGTTGTCGCCTGCCAAAAGGATTTCTGTGTCATCTGCATACTGAGAGAGTTTGTGTTCAATATCATTAATAGTTATCCCACGTATATCTTTATTTTCACGAATCATTATAGCCAGTATTTCTGCACATAAAACAAATATATATGGAGATAATGGGTCTCCTTGTCTACAACCTCGTTCGATATCAAACCACTCAGAGACCTGACCATTGACTATAACACAAGCTCTGGTATTTCTATAAAATATGTCTATCCATTTACATACTCCATGTTGAAAGCCAAATGCCCTAAGTACTTTAAACATGAAATCCCAACTAACTGAGTCAAATGCTTTCTCAAAATCAATGTTCAACAAAAGTCCAGGTAATTGATGTTTTTCTAGATAAGCTATTGAGTCATAAATAAGTCTAATGTTGTCACCAATATATCTATTCCGTATGAAACCAGTTTGATCTTCATCAATAAGTTTAGGTAATACATTTTTTATACGGTTAGCTATGCATGCTGATCCAATTTTATATACAACATTTAATAAGGTTATTGGTCTCCAATTCCCTATCAAATTTCTTGGTTTGTCTCCTTTAGGTATACATGTAATTAAACCTTGCCTTTGAACACAACTTAGTTCTCCCTTTTTAAATCCAGCATTTAATGCTCTCACTACAAAAATACCCATTTTACCCCAAAAGCACTTAAAGAACTCAGCAGTAAACCCATCTGTGCCAGGACTTTTATTATTTTTCATATTTTTTAATGCTAAAGATGCTTCTTCTAACCTGATTTCCCCTTCTAAATCCTTTGCTTCTTCAGCATCTAGTTGTGGAACATATGTTACAAGATCATTTATTTGACAAGGCTCTACAATAGAGAGTTTATATAACCTTTCATAAAAGGTCTTAACTTCTTGCAAAATATCTTTCTGAGTGTTTAGCGTATTACCATGCCTATCAGTTAGTGTAGCCATGTTTTTGTTTACAAAATGTCGTTTTTCTAGATTACAGAAGTAGCTCGTTACTTTTTCCCCTTCAGCTATCCATCTTGCTCTAGATCTTAAAAGCACCCCCTCTATTTTTTTCTCTCTTATACCTTTTAACTGTTCCTTCTTTGAGTCTATACACTTTATATCTTCCTCATTTCTTCCCTCTTTTTTTTCAAGTTGCTGAATGGCTTTTATCAATTCAGATTCTTCTTCATTCGTTTTTTTCTTTTTCATAGTGGCATAGGAGATAGTGCGTGATCTGATTTTCATTAATAAAAAATCAAGGAATATGTCATCAGGGATTGTGAGATGCAGTTCCGATAGAGGAATTGTGTCTAATGTTTCTCTTGCATATGGACTTGCTACATAATCTTCTAATACAGTTTTAATCTCTGTGTTAATTTCGTCTAGATATGATTTGTCTTTTAATAGAGAAGAATTAAATTTCCGGAAGGTACTATGTTTAATTTTGTCGCAAAATTTTAACTGTAAGAAAATCATAGAATGGTCTGTCCTATATCCAAAATCAATATCTGCATCTCTGACTGAAGAAACAACTTCATCTGAAATAAGAAAAAAGGCAAGTCTGGCCTGCTGAAATGGGTTATTTCTTCTCCAGGTGTACCTAGGACAATTCTGGTTTAGATCTGTCCAGATATCATTCAAGTCTAATTCATTTATCATATATTCTACCGCAGTCCTAGCTCTGGGATTATTGACATTTTTATAGTTATAGTAATCCTTTGCTGGATTGAGCACCAAATTGAAATCTCCACCTATAATTATGTTTTTAACAGCTTGTTCTTTTATTTTTTCTGTCAAGACATTATAAAACTCAGGGTCATCTCTGTTTGGACCATAAACATTGACAAAGAGAAAATCGCTTCCTTCAATTTCAGCTTTAACCATTAGACTGTTTCCTCCCTTACCTTTAACAATTTTTTTTACTTTAAACTCGAAATTATTATTGAAAAGAATTGCTACCCCTCTAGCATTAGAAGCATGGCTAGAAAAATACCCTAAGTATCCCCACTCCGAAAGGATGTAACGCTCCATTTTTTCTTCAAAATGAGTATCCTGCAAGAAATATATCGAATGCTTTTTGTTTCTTAGATGATGAAATATATCTCTTCTCTTCTGACTGTTATTAAGGCCCTGACAGTTTACTGAAACAATTGACACAGAACTATCCATTTAGTTTTCTACAGTTTATAATTATATTGTATAAAATCACACACACACAAAAAAAGAAAAATAGAAAACAGAAAAAATGTACATCTCACTTTACATGTTAGCAATATATAAAACATCACACTGACACCCATACACAGTAGCATGTTCAAATGTATCAAATTCACATATCCACATACACTTAAATCAAAGGAAAAAGAAACTTCCCACCCACGACAGTCATACGTTTTCATTCCCATCACTCTACAACACACACACACACACACACACACACACACACACACACACACACACACACACACACACACACACCACACACACACACACACACACTAAATCCACACCTAAGAAAAACAGAAAAGAAAACTATAGGAAAACTCTTGTTACTTGACTAACGCAGGTGAGCCCTAGTGCTCAAAATCTATATTTCACAACAATAATCTATGTCTCTAATTCGGGGGCTTAAAGTACAACTGACCACAACAACCACCACATGGCCGAGTCCTGATGGAAGAAGACAAAGCTGGACATCACTCCACTCTACAACACTTTGTAACAAAAAATCCAGCAAAAAAGCAATATTTTCACATCAAGTACAATTGTTAGATGCTACAAAAGGAATATGTATTGTCCAGTCAAAAACTATGTGGACCTTGTCTGCTAAAAAAAAATCTAGAGAATGCGTCATGGGGTTTACAGCCCAGCCAGCCAGAAGGACCACATTGAGACTGATCCACTAAGTCACAGTAGACCAAAATCTAATATCAATATTCCATATCCAGCCACACCACAAACACTCAAGACTCATGAAGCCAGTATATCCTAAGGAAGAAAAAAATCTTGTGAAAATAAAGAAGGGAAAAAAAAACCGGCAACAAATGACAATCAAATCCCTCAAAAACCAGCTTGATCTACAAGTCAAAACTACCAGCAAACCTGACATGCATTCACAATGGATAAACTTGGATGATCACACAAAGATTAAATCATAATTATATATCAATGTGATGTGCCACTGTAAATACACGAGTCAAAAACAACCGGAGCAGGAGCATATTCTGTGAAAAAATATTTACACACGTATACACATACATTATATACATACACACATATATGCCTTTATTGACATTATCAGTGGCAGTGTATCCAAATAGCATATCCACAATTTTTCGGGGGGGGGGGGGGGGGGGAGAGGGAAAACAAAACCAAAACAAAACCCTCACAGTCCCCTCCAAGCATGCACACACACAGAAGGGGAGGGGGCCGGCCAGGAGACCAACAAAAGGAGGCGGCTGCCAGCACCCAGTGTTGGGGAGACGGGGTCGGGTACACCCAGGGATCCTCCAGCAAGTCTACCAAGCATCTCCTGAGTGGGAGCGCCAAAGGCATGCCATCTCTGGGGTTGCATTGATTCTTTACCACAACTACTGTAACTACTACTAATACCATTACTAACTGCTACTGTTATCTCCCCCATCCACTCTATCACCACTACCATTACAACTAGCTACTACTACATCATACCGACTACAGGAGCCGCCACTGGCAATAGCACCAACGGTAGGGGTCGGAGAGAAACTTTTTGTTGGTTGAACACTCAATGCTAAGTATTAATAAAGCAATCGTGGTACATACCTCTTAGCAGCCTGTGAAATACTAAGCCTACTTCTAGAGAGAGGGAGAGAGAGAGAGAGAGAACCCATGGCCAACCGTTTTTGCGTTAGATAATTGATTCCTGCAGGAGAGGAAGTATGGAACATGGTCACCTCATATAGGCCTAGAATGCAGCAAAATAAATTACTCCTACTTCGAATGAGTTGCTTCCGCCCAGGGGGAACCAACACACACACACACACACACACACACACACACACACACACACACGCAAACACACACCACACACACACACGCATGCACACACTCACGCACGCGCGCGCAGGCATTCATACACACACTAAAAAAAAAAAAAAAGAAGAAGACAATAATAATAAAAAAAATATTAAAAATACCAATAAAAACAACAACAACAACAACAACAATAATAATAAAATTAAATAAAAAAATTATTCTAAAAAAGACACACATGCAGACACCCCACCCCCTCCGACTTTTAAAGAGAAAAGTATATCATTGTCCTACATATCCTGCAGAGGAAACCTGGGCACCCTAGTATGCTGTGCTACATTAAAATAAACATGCACACACACACACACTCACTCATACACATCTATATACATATATATATATATATATATATATATATATATATATATATATATATATATATATATATATATATATATATATATATGCACACACATACACACACATATATATATGTACATATATATACACACATATAATATATATATACATACACACATACATATATACCACATACACACATATATATACTTACATATACATACACACATATACGCACGAGCTGTAACCAACAAGAGTGAGATGCTGAAGCCCTCAGAATTTACAGATGGGGAAAAGGGGGAAGACTCCCCTCGTGAAATTGCAGGACCACAAACAAGTGAACTCTTCTCCCCCCCCCCCCCCCCCCCCCCCCCCCCCCCCCCCCCCACCTCCCACCCGGGAGAAAAAAAAAAAGTCCCATTCCAGGTGCACGCGACTCTCAACTGCGCGCACGTGTGCGCACGCACTCACGCACGCACGCACACACACACGGTTTTCCAGAGAGAAGAGTGGTTTTCTATTAATATGATAGACCTAAGTACCTAGAAAAAACAACTATCATCACTTCGACCCTCAGCCCAACACATTGCATTCATCATCTCCATTACACCATTACTTCAGTCATTGTAACAGAGCTTCTCAATGGCTATATTCATCTACACGCACACTGAGATATGTGCATAGTTTACCATCACAATCATTGGGTTGACTCTGACAAGTGATATTTGTCCATTCCATTTCCACCAGTCATATTAAACAAAAACAATCATTCCAATCCAAAATCAAGTAGGACAGAAAAAGGCAATATAATTCAACAAAATTCGATACTCAAAAAGGGCAAGCATGGAACAGATTTAAGGCAAGGGACACAGCAAAGTGAACCCTTTATCATCTTGGTATTAACATATAGTTGCCATTTTAACATATGGTTGTCAAAATGACGTAGTAAAGAATAAAGCGATAAAAAATAACGCAATAAATATTACACACACATACACACGCACACACACACATACACACTCATACACACACACGCGCGCGCGTGCGCACGCACGCACACACACACACACACACATACACACGCGTGCACGCGCACGCGTGCGCCCACACACCCGTACACACACAGACACACACAGAGACACACACAGAGTTCCCCCTGGAGCCCATGTTGTCCAAAATGCTGATCATGTCGGTTCACCTGGCCTGCAGTGACGAGATCCTCACCATCGTCTCCATGCTGTCTGTGCAGAACGTCTTCTACAGGCCCAAGGTCAGTACGCACCTCTTCCTCTGTACCTCTCTCTTTTTTTCACCACTATCTTCAAGGGGACGGGATAGCTCAGTGGTCAGCGCGCTCGCTTTCTCTTAGCCAACTTAAGCAGCATCGAGCGTGGTTACCAGTTGGATGAGTGACCGTTTGTGCTGCTTGGCTACAGTACAGTTCACCCAGCTGTAAATGGGTACCTGCCCTCTTTAGGGTCAGGGAAGGTAAAGCAGTTAGGGAGAGGAGATGGGCGCCGCCCTCAGTATGCTGGCCCCTGGAGAAGCTGAGGTCTCTGACGCCTCGCTCCTTTACGACCACACAGGTTATAGGACACCTTTACCTTTATCTTTGTTTATGATGCTTACGGATCTTGCCACTGCCTAACCACAACTAGGCATACTTGGTGGCTCCTTCAATGCCAGAGGTTTTACGATATATACTATCAGTATCAGTATTATTGGGCTGCTGTGAAGGCACCAACCAAAGGAGGCCCTGTCTTTATGTTTATTGTTCTTATGTAACATATGCAGGATACAAGTAAGCAAATATGTAGCAAAGAAAAATATTTTGAAACGCAATACTTTGGGATATATTGATATGTGCTGATGATGGACATTTTGTTCTGTTACTGTATCAGTGAGTTATTTCTAGTGTAATATGCTCGGTGGAAGTTTGAAAAAATAAGGTTGTAGGGGTATACAAGGGGTATTTCCTAGATCCTAATGCATAGACCACATTGTGATGTGGCTCTTTGTCTCTTCCAGTTATTTTTTCAGCCCACCTTGTGATTGGTATTTAGTTTGGATTTGTCACTGATGTCATTTTTTATGTATTAGTATCGCCTCATTGGTGGCTGGGCTTAGAAACATCACTGAATGGATGAAGGAGGTACTTAAGAGAACACAGTTGTTTTAAGTGCCATGTCTAAGTTGGCTTCATGGTTTCTTGTTTTGTGCCAGTATTTGGAAGTCCTGCATGATACAAGTTGACATTGTGCACAGTCTGTAACTGGCGTTGCTGAATGTTCAGGACAAACAAGCGCTGGCTGACCAGAAGAAGGCCAAGTTCCATCAACCTGAAGGGGACCACCTCACCCTCCTGTCTGTCTACAACTCCTGGAAAAACAACAAGTTCTCCTCCCCGTGGTGTTACGAAAACTTTGTGCAGATTCGAACCCTGAAGCGGGCCCAGGATGTGCGCAAACAGATGTTGGGCATCATGGACAGGTAAGGGCTGGTGATGAACACTGCAAACAGTGAAGGGGATGATCCCAAGAAGGTAGTCACTCTCAAAATAAGCGCTTTGATTTGTTTGCATTACAAGATTTAGCGCTATATAAATTCCATGTATTATTATTGTTATTATTAAAATACACACAGGTCTTTAGAACTGACATCAAAATCTTCTCGCATGTAGGCTGGCCACTTCCAGCTGTTTGAAGGTTCATCATGAAGCACTCATTTGGCCATAACTGGCCACAGCCACCCCTCTGTGGATCCAGCATAGGAATACTGGTACTGTGCTAGGAAATATGCCTTGTTAGAGATGTACTTACAGTATGTTGATGCATGGTTTGTATAGTGGGATGAAAACTCTTATGGCATCACATGGTTAAAGTTTACCTTATACCAGGTGAAGTCTTTTTAGTAACTACTGTGAAAACAAAGTCAAGGGCTGAGAGTAAATCAATATTTTGTTATTGATTTATTATTGATTTAAGAAGAATCCAAAAAGACCAGAATGTAGTGGAAGAAAAGGGATCAATCAGAACAAGAGTGAGGAAAAGCAAAGAGTTTGCTAAATACTGAGGAATGTTGGAGACAAATATCTCGGCAAACAGCTGTGGAGTCTCAGTGAGTATATGAAATGTGGATGGCTTAAATCAGTGTAGATGTCAATTCATTTTTAGCGACAGAAAGGGAGGAATTTGGTGAATAACTCTTCAGTGTTGTGACCAGTGACTCTCCATTAAAAGTTAAAGTCTGTCCCGAGCCTATAGAGGCTCATCAGGCCGGTGCTTATCCTGGTTTCTGTGGCGTTAAGCGACTGAGAGTCATAGACTCCCCCCTGGATAGGACGCCAGTCTATCGCAGGGTTAACCCCAACACAAGGTTGGTACCCATTTTACACCTGGGTGGGGTGAGAAAATAGCCGTAAAGTGCCTTTTCCAAGGGCACAACGCCAAAGCCGAAAGCTGGGATCGAACCCACAACCATTAGATTACGAGTCCAACGCCCTAACCACTAGACTACAGCGGCGGCTATAGTGACTCTCCATGGATGTGGCAAAAAGAAGAATGCTGGATTTGTGATGTTGGTTATGCAGGTTGTATGAGAAAATGAAGCCACCGCTGTAGTCTAGTGGTTAGGGCGTTGGACTCGTAATCTAAAGGTTGCGGATTCGATCCCAGCTTTCGGCTATGGTGTTGTGTGTGTGTGCACTGTTTTTTCTTTTTTAGATTATTTTATTGAAACAAGACTGTTTAGTAAGTACAGGTAATATCTGCATTGCATTTTTTAACTTATCAGGGAGTCATCTAGATGTGTGTGTGTGTGTGTGTGTGTGTGTGTGCACGTGCGCAAGCAAGCACATGTGGTGCGAGTGTGTGTGTGTGGAGAGAGAGAGAGAGAGAGAACGAACTCGAACTCGAACTCGAAAAATTTATTCACAGAAAGGCCATTGGCCCATACATGAAGGGGGTTGCCAAACTGCTTAGTATTTTGGTGGAATAAAAGACAACAGCAATGACAACAGCAGAATTGTATTGCAACAAAATCAGTAGCAAAAATATGACTTAAGATAATAAAGTATCTCTTATTCTAAAGGCTTTACACAAATAAAGAGTGAGGCTGCGCACAACCTTAGGCTGACTTGATGCCATGAGTAAACAGAGTCTAAATGAATTAGGCTGCTTTCTATATTTCACAGGAAATGTAACTCTGCCTAACATCCTCTAGCACTGGGCAGCATAACACAAAATGCACCTCATTTTCAGGTGCTTGCTTACATAACGGGCATAGTAACCTGAGGTCATCAACATCATATCCTCTAGATGGTGTGTGTGTGTGTGTGTGTGTGTGTGTGCACGTGCGCAAGCGAGCACATGTGGTGCGAGTGTGTGTGTGTGGAGAGAGAGAGAGAGAGAGAGGAGAGAGAGAGAGAGAGAGAGAGAGAGAGAGAGAGAGAGGAGAGAGAGAGAGAGAGAGAGAAGAGAGAGAGAAGAGAGAGAGAGAGAGAGAGAGAGAGAGAGAAGAGAGAGAGAGAGAGAGAGAGAGAGAGAGAGAGAGAGAGAACTTGTCAGAAGAAAGGAAAGAGGGAATGTATGATCAAAAAGAGAGGAAAAAAGTTTTTTTTTTTATATAGGCCTACAAGCTGAGTTTAAATGTTTATCATCATTAATTATTGATAAATTGTGGTTTTATTATTCACCGAAGACATGACAATAACATCTTTTAATTTTTGTCAGGGCAAGTCAAGCTATCCTTGACAGAAACTCCTCTCACAGTTGTATTATAAATATTCATACTTTTTTTTTCTTCTCTAATCTTGAAGGCAACAGTTATGACACATCACCTGGTAATGATAATGGAGTGCCTGCTTTATAACTTAGGTAGGTTTTAGGTGTTCTTGTGTGAAATTCCCCATTCTGACTTTTTGATTTTGATGTACATTATGATAAACACACATCTTGTACAAGATTGTAAATTACATTTACTGAATGCAGATAATTGTGTGTGTGTGTGTGTGTGCGCGCAGGGGGCGGTGAATTAAGACTGATTCTTATAAAGGATGTCTGTGTGGTTGGGATGGTAGGGATTGTTTGTGGACAGCTGAAGTGGAAAAAAAGTGTTCTTTTAGTGTTAATTGAACAAGCCATCAACACCATCTCAAAGCTTATTCATTCAGTTTGAATAAGGGAAAATAAATTGTGCTTTCTGTCTATCAGTGGTATTTAATTCATCTGCACAAGTTGTGTATCATGGACATGTGTCTAAAGCTTCCATCATGGAGGAACTAAGACAAAAAGCTGAATACCCTTGGGGGGGGGGGGGGGGGGGGGGGGGGGGTTATGAGAATTGAAAAGAAGTAGCAGGCAAGCAGAAAATCCATTTTCCACCAACATTCTGTTCAGTTACTTTTTCAGTTTCACACTCCATTCAGGCTGGTGAAACAGTTTGAGATGGAGTTGGTAACAAGTTAGAATCACCACGACAATCTGTTGGTAACAAGTTAGGGTCACTGTGACAATCAATGTAATGGTTAACAATAAGAGTCATCATGACAATCTATTGGTGACAAGTTCTGATTTTGGTCGTGGGTCACTATGACAATCTAATGGAGACAATATTTTCAATGACCAGATATCCATTCAAACAGTTCCAGGAATACAAACTCTCAACAGACTGCACAGTTTCTCAAAATAGATGTTGCATTTCGTTTTATTCACAATCCATCGTCATTCACCAAACAGCAAGCAATCAATGGGGGAAAACAAACAAACAAAATGAGTCCCTTTACTGTCGCATAACACTGATTCTTGAAAAATGACGGTGTCTTTAGTGACATGATATACTTTCTTTTCAGCAAGCAAGCTGTCTTGTAAACATAGTATCTAGTTCCCCACATATGTTCAGACCCACAAGATCATACAAAGACCTCTCAAATGCTTCCTCGGACTCTCGTCATATAAAACTTGGCTTTCTTTCCATGGCATTTCATCTTTCCTTTGCATTTTCCTAAAGCTACCGAGCCACAGTATGTGAAGCTTGAGCGTGTTGAGAAAACACAAAGTGAAGATGTAGTTAGTTAGAAAAAGGAGAAAATGTTGTGTGTGACTAAATAATTCCTAACAAATCACATGCTCTCTATAGCACACATACACACCCTCCTATCTGTGAAGCAAATGTTAAGTTTCAATATGCCAGGTGTTTTGATTTGGGCATTTTAGAACTCCAGTCACATCTTTTGTTTTACAATCTTTCTGTACACTGAGTGTCAAACTTTCCCCTACACATCTATGAATATGCTGAGATAAACCAGTTATGTTTCTTTAAAACTGAAGCACCTCAAGTTCATTTTCTCAAAACATAACAAAATGGTTTAATTCAAGCTGGTGTAAGGTGTTATGTAAAGGTTAATATCAAACCCTCTCAATTTATTACGTAAAGTCAGACTTTTCATGAAATTGAAAAATGATTTGAAAACCACAAATGCACAAAACTCAACACAAATACGAGAGCACGAAAAACGACGTCCATTTCCTCCTAACTACAACAACGGGATTATTTTTTGTCTTCTTTTTTTGAGTCTTTGCCATCTTTGCCGATCTTTGGCGGGGGTGTCGTGGTGAGGGTCTTCATGGCGTCCTTGATGGCCTCACTGTTGGGGTCCACACCTGGCAGGTTTTCTAGAACACTCTGCAGGAAGTCTGGATCCTGCATCACCTCTGTGTAGTCCTCTTCCTCCTGTGGCAATCAAACGGAAAATATGCAAATGAAAGAATGCTACCCCTCCCCCCCCCCCCTTCAAAAAACCCCATACCAACAACAAAACCACTAGCAATGAAAACCAACAATGAATGCAAAATACGTAATTAAATTTCAATGCAATGCCAAAACTTCATTATCTCACAAACCAAGAAATTCAATGCAAGAAAAAGAAGTGTTTAGTTTTCTAAAACCTCAACAGTTCAATGCTTCATGGAATGACCAATCTCTTGTTTAACTTTTTGGCTACACTGTTCATTTCATGCTCACTGACAACTTCTTGCCTAAGGGTATGGATTCAGGGAATGATGGGAAATGGATAAGCAATCAACAAAAAAAACCCTTGACATCAGAATGTGACTGAATCCTGTATCTCATGATTAGCTATGCACACATGTTACAGTGTGCACTGAAAAATCCTGATAAAAAGGGAAATTCATGTCATGGTCATGAGGCCTTTTTCTGCCAAAAGGGCACTTTAAGGTACAGGACAGTACAAAGCTAAGATGGGGTACTGTAGAGGTTGGCAGTTATCACTGTCAACAGACATTACCTCCTTTGTTTGGAGTTTCTGCAATTATACCAATATTAACCACAACTCTGAGATATGGATGTTTATTGGGGGAAGTGGGGGGTCAAAAGACGAGGTAGGTAGTTGAGAATCTTTCTGTAGACAATATATAATGACAATAACTCCTACAACTCTTCACACAACACACACACACACAAAAACAAATTTATTTTCATTAATGCCATGTTTTTTACACTTACCTGTGCTTTCTTTTTCTCACCACTGGCACCAGCTTCTTCAGTATCAACTTCCATAGGGGTGGCTTCGTCCATGCCTGACCACAATCAAAAGCAAAACCACTGGTAAAAATAACGCAAAAAATACACAGCTGAACTATTTATTCAACAAACAGCATCACCGCCAATGTCAGTCATTCAGTGACAAGAAATTATTCCAAAAGACTTGACACTGAAAAATATTTTGACATAGCATAGCCCTGACAGAATACCTTTATGATTCACTTCTGGCGACAAAAATGGACTGTGTCTTCAGTTAGATGGATGTCTGCAATGGGGCGGAGATCTATAGCAGTGTCCAATGTTAACCTTTCTGTGTTCTTCATCCCCACCCCCACCCCCATGCTTTTATATTTGAAAGACTGATAGTATTTGTTGCCAGATGCAGGAAGCCCAGCAATAAATAATGCACAATTTAATATTCAGCCAACAATAGCATTAGGTAATCGTGCTAAACACGACACACAGACCATCATTCATTGTTTGATTCTCCTATTATAGGTACATATAAAAGAAAGGGACAAGATGTTCAATCAAAACAGAGCTGACTTCATTAACCTTTAGCACCCTGTGTTCTTTGGTGACCGCTTTCCTCTCTCTCTGCATTCTTTTTCCGGTTACCAAAAACTGAGAGCACCTACTTGTTTAGAACCTTTATAAAAGTGGATGAATTTAATGTAGAGACTTGATATTTTGTATATTAATAAAAGAATGGATGAGGAATGTTTTCATATAAGGCAATATGTTCTGCATGCATGTTTTGACGTTGAAAAAAAAAAACAGACATGAAAACAAAAACCGGAACCGTGTTGACTTACTATTTTTTCACTTTCAATGGAGTTTTTGTGTGCTATCTACCAAACTGTTGTACGTCAGTCACTAATAAAGTGATTATGTCGTCTTTTAGAAGTAAACAAAACAGTTATTCCTTATAAATAGCACGAAGTATCTCCTTTGGACCAAAAGTTTCGTCGATGTCGATCCGCGAAAAGTTTTCATGGCGATTACGAACATCGTCTTCGCGATCATTTTCTACCGGACTGTGGCACTTCAGTCAGTCTCAAAGTGATAATTTTATCGGTTATAAACAAATAAAACACTTTTCCTTCAGAAATACCATCAGGCATCTCATTTCGACCAAAAATTTCCATGATACCGGCCAGCGACAAATATTTACGGCCGCTTGGTACATCGTATTCGCGATCATCATCGATCTCACTTGAAACACTATTACTGTGACCTAGATCACTTACCGTCACTTCAAAGTCTATTTTAACAAGTTTGAAGCCTTCAAAATCATTTTCTAAGTCAGATTCGATGGATATTTCCAGCAAAAATCGTTCCGAATCGGTGTCCGCCATTTTGGTGATGGACAAATCCCGAAAGTTGATTTTTATTTTTCAAAAATTCACTGTCACGTGTTGTGTTGAAGAAAATGCAAATGGCTGCCAGCAGAGGAAACTCTAGCCTCGTTTTGAATCGAAAGTGACGTCTATTGCTATTAATAGTTAGGGAATCTCAGCCAATGAACCGCGAAGTTTAAACACCCTATGTTCGGCGACACAGTGCGCCTGCAGATGCAAGGGAAATAATTCGTTCGGCGACACAATGCGCCTGCAGCGTGCTAAAGGTTAAGTATATCACTCTCGGAAATTCATACTATACTCTCTGAAGTTACATACTGCTCCCCTTCAAGAATACTGTAATATGACACAGCATACACTGAAGAAGTGTGAATGCATGTAGACACAACACTGTAATTTAACACAATGTACATTGAAGAAGTATGAATGCATGCAGATATTTTTCCAATGTCTTTATGATCTTGTTATGAATAGATATTAATTAAAGTAGAAGAAAGAATGGCAGTACCTGAGTTTTCCATGGACAGCTTGAGGGCGTAAGCAATCTGCTCATCCTCCGTCATGGCGCCGAAATCCATGCTGGGGGTAGCAGCAGCGGACGGCACATCTCCTGTGGTGGTGGTGGACACGGCTAAAGCCTTCTCCAAAGCTGCCTCCTCTGTAGAGGCTGAAATGTATCAACAACATCCTGGTCAACTTCAAGTGCAGACCTGCCAGTACCCTAATTCCCTTCTTTTATAACACATGCAGAGGATCAAATATGCATGTTAAAGATCCTTTAAGTCAGTGTTTGCTTTAAAAGATTCAGCACTATATAAATTCCATTTAGTATTATTATTATTAAAAAACCAATCACATATGCAATTACCATAGGTAAACCTTGAAGCTCTAGTCAAGCAATGAAAAAAACAAAAACAAACCCAGCAGCTACAGCAATGACCCAATATTCTTAGATACTGTTCAATTCTACCAGAAACTGGCCTAATTTTTGGTCTTTTAATTAGAGCTATGAGACTTCAAATTGCTTTCTGATGAGACAAACTGAGGTCCTGGACACTATATGCACTAAGGGACAGAATCACGCAAAAATTATTTGGACAATAAATGGATGTCGGGGTCTTTTTTTTTTTTTTCTTTCTTCCTTGGTTAGAATTCCATGGTTTACTAATGGTCAGATTTTTGGGTAGGCAACCTTTTTTGCTTACCACTAAGGTAGCCGCCTTCTGACTTTAGGGATATTAATTTGTAATCATTTTGAAGCAGATACATTTGCACCAGCATTTTCCAATCAGGGTACATGGCTAATCAAAAACAGCAAAGCTACCTGCCCCCCAAAACCCCAAACCAACAACAAACAAACAATTGTATGATCTAACATTCATGGTGTATCCTTCCTATTTGGACCTTTGTGCACACGGTGACCCCTCCTTCAGAAGCAGACATGTAATGTGACACACACTGACTGACTGACTCACCTGTGGACAGGTTGGTAGATTCAGCCACAGATGCAGTCACTGCTTCCCGAGAATCCCTCTCCTGTCGGGCTCGTTGTTCCTCCATGGACACACGCAGTGCCTGCAGCCATGGATTCAGTCATGAGTTTAAAAAATACAACAACAACAAAAAAAAAACCCTAACAAACCTGCGCAAATTACTCAATGGATGGTGTTGGGGATGCGAGTCAAAGTTATTTTTTCTGGCAGAATTCTTCAATAAAAAATATTTGTAACACTTTCAGATAAACATAACTACACAAAAGAAAAGAAACCACAACTAAAAAAAACAAACCCTGTGATATCCTAATATGGCAATGCAAGCCTGAATTTTCTGTGAACCATGACTGTGTTGCTAAACAACATCATCCTTTGCACCATCTCCTCCTTGAAATACACATCCCCTAGGGTTCAAATAAAACAACACATGTTATGACTGTGTTGCTAAACAACATCCTTTGTGCTATCTCCTCCTTGAAATACACATCCCCAAAGGTTCAAGCAAAACAACACCGAGAAATCAAGTTGACTGACCAGGGCCAACTCGGGGTCTTCGTTGGGGTCCACTCCAAACTCAAATCCACCAGACATGGGAGCTCCAGCCCCGTCCTCTCCCACAATGACCGGGGAGCTCAGCAGAGCATCAGACAGCATGGGGCCAGGGGGCACTGTCACCAGGTGTGAGCTGACAACAGGTTGGTCACAGGCTTCATGGCATGTTGTTCGTATATAATAATAATAATACATGGGATTTCTATAGTGCTGAATCTTGTAGAGTACACAAATCAAAGCGCTTTATATCATATATATCATATAGACCCACCCAACCATGAAGGCCTTATCTGGGCTGTCATCTCATTTCATTTTCAGCTACTTCAATAACTTTGACTTTAAGTTCAAAATCAACATTGTCTAGTCCTTTCAAATATATAACAATGTCAATAAAAAAAAGATCTTAAAAAGATTAAATGACAAAATACTGTAATTCTTTTAAAATACCTTATTTTATTCCTTATGGTCAATAAAACCAGTTTGCTCTGAGAATGCCAGCCATTCCGCTTGATTTATCAACTCCAGATTACAAATTGCATAAGAAAATGAACGCTTTAATAAGTAAGGAAAATACATAAGAAAAATGCCATATGGGCAAATAACCCTGTAGAATGTACATCCTGTGCCCATCCCAGCATTAAGTCTCACTACCTGGTTGCCCAGACAAAACAATATGAGCAAAATGTCATACAATGAATAAAGAAAATATTTGTAAGATTTGTTTGATAAAATAGGCAGGAGAATGGATTGGAGAGGCAGAAAATAAACAAGAGAGATGACAGAACTAATTGTCTAAACCTGAGGACAGTTGGGGTGAGAAAAGGAGAGGACATTGCTTGTAGAGGAAAGGAGATTGCTTGTCAGGTCATTGTGTTAAACTGAATAAGACAGAGCAATAAAACCTGGGGAGTGATGGCCAACTTCTTTGCAACACAGGGCCAAAACAAAAAGCGACAGGTTATGGTGATATCTGGTGGAAGCTAGTTACTGGGAATGTGTGATGTGATGTGGACATGAAGGATGTTTCCATTCTAAATTGGCTGGCACAGCAATGCATAGGATGTGATTGCAGTTATCTAGTACAACACAGCGTAAGAAACCAAACTATGTCCCAACTTGTTCCATGTACATTGTATTCATTCTGTCATGATAAGGTATTAGTTCTATGGGAACACCATAACACAACCAAATTTACTCACCTGCTTCCGTCCTTTCCATTCAAAGTGTTGATGAAGGTCGTCAGTTTGTCTGTGTTCAGGCCCTGGCCAGATGAAAAAGAAAATGGTATGATTATTGATACAAGAAAAAAGGAAATGAAAAAAAAAAGAAAAGAAAAAAAAAGGTTATTGGTACAAAACTTTGAATGACCCCTGAACTTGAAGCTACAGGAAATCCAACAGGAGAGAAAGTAACCTCGAACATAAATGAAAATAAGCAATTCTGTAAATGTTACAAATGCAATTCCTGCTGAAGTCATTTAGCATTTCTGCATATAAAAACACAGTCTTCCTTTTCTACACTGTAAACAATCTAGGTTGCCACGGTACACATCAATTTTCCTTTTTCTGTCAGCCTTCTTTGCCTGTGATGACATCATACACTCTTCTTCTAACAGCACATGTATGTATGATATATGCTACGTTATGAATCATGATGTATGTAAGATACACATATGGTATGCTATGACTCATGATGACTTCAAACTCCACTGACCTCTTCACCAAAGTTGATGATGTCAACATTCACTTTCTCTTTCTTCAGTTTTTTGGCTGACTTCACTATCTGGAAAACAAAACAAAACAAAAAGATTCAATTTCGGTAATTTTCAAATAATGACAAAAAACTGGCATGTATCCACATATATATATATATATATATCTTGATCTATAAACACACACACACACACACACACACACACACACACACACACACACACACACACACACACACACAACACACACACACAAACACACACTACTTTACCGAATAAGCAGCATAAGATATTTCTAAAGGCATGGTTAAATCACCGATACAAAAGCGTTTACCCCAATAGTTAATTGACGCAAACTTTTGCACATTTTCTTTCCTTTAAATCTCACAAGATGTATAATTTCTAATCTTAAAATAAAAAGAACCACAACCACATCTACCAAATATAAATTGAAAACCTAAAACATGTTAAAAAATATAGCTGGAAACCCCCCAACCTCACTTTCTCTCATAGTGTTTATCTTTCTTTACCTCTTTCTCATCCTCTTCCACAGGACTGCCAACAAAGACCACAATGCGCATCTTGTGGTTGCGTCCCTGTCGGTGCTTGAGAGCCAACTGAAAAAGAATGCCGTCATTAGGGGATGTGCGGCACCCAAGTATGCTAAATTTGGGTCATTTTGGCTATTTTTAGATTTTTCCAAATTTACACTCTATAACATGTATATTTTCATATGCCATAATTAAATTTTACAAATACATTGTCTTTATGCAATTAAAAAACGTTTTACTAACCTAACCCAACCGAGTTTGTGTTCTTATATTCCGAAAAATGCGTGAAAATGCCGACATTTATGCCCTAGCAACATGCATTTCTAGTTCACGAAGTATGACGTATCATACACCAAACGAAACTAGATTGTCTCCCCTACACTATTCCGAAAAGCTTCTACTACGAACTTTCATTCACAACGAGCTATACGTCATTTCAGTCGATTAGCATATCAACGGCAACTTCCATATATAGAGAGCGATTCAAAAACACGACGGCCGGTTAGCTGAATCGGGTCACGTGACGCAAAATGGCCGCTGTTTACATCGAGTTCGTACCTCCGCTTCAAGCAGAAAAATGACTCGTTTGAAGAAATAAAGGCTTCAATTGGCTCATAAATGCAAGCCGAGTCGAGAAAAACACCTTGCATTTGCTCGGCAGTGCAAAACATGGAAGGAAACGGACGAATTGTTGAGAATCAGTGCCGAGTCGGACTTAGTGCTACAGCGTTCTAAAAGTGTAATCTCTTCGTCTGCTTCGCTGACAGCATCGCCGCGTACTGTGAGTGTTTTGCTAAGCAAGAAAGCTTGTATTCCGCTCAAACATGAACCATATCAGGTAGTTTGTGAAAAAAAGGTTCCAAATGCCAGTTCAGAGCTATCTGGTAACTGTAATGAGCAGAAATTGCTCCCAGTGTAAACAAACTTTTGGCTTCAGAACAGAGGTAAAGAAACCACATGGGTTAGTTGTTCTGTGTATTCAATGTGTGTTGTGTTTCACTAGTTAGCAAGTTGTAGGGGGCATAGGGGGTGTAAAACAAGTTTAGGTGTTATATTTTTGTGTGTGTGTGTGTGTGCATGAGTGTGTGTGTGTGTGTGTGTGTGTGTGTGTGTGTGTGTGTGTGTGTGTGTGTGTGTGGTGTGCATGAGTGTGTGTGTGTGTGTGTGTGTGTGTGTGTGTGTGTGTGTGAGAGAGAGAGAGACAGTTTTCTTCATCTATTTCTACCTGTAATTCTATTGAAACAAAACATGAATATATTGTTGTGTTTATTGGAGAGAACTTCATGAATTAATGAACAAGTTTCACAAAAGGATATAGGCTGAAATAAATATGGAGTAGAAATCAGCTTTATTGTTTGAACAAATTTATTATACTAGATTACAGTATACTCTCCATGCAAGTGTACACAAACACACTAGCATATTATTATTATATTATATTATATTATATTATATTATATTATATTATATTATGTTATGTTATGTTATGTTATATATATGTATATCTCTCTCTCTATATATATATTTATATATATATATATGTGTGTGTGTGTGTGTGTATGTGTGCATGCATGCATACCTACCTACCTCTACACACACACACACACACACACACACACACACACACACACACACACACACACACACACAGAGCTCCAAAAAGAAAATGTTACATCTAGATCATTATATCTTGATCCAATTCATGAGCACACATGGAGTTTGAAGCAGTCCTGGGGTGTGCTCCATGGAACGCGACAAGCTGTGATACCTTCAGTGAGCTGACAACACCCCTGAACTATGAGAAGCAGCATATCTACCTCATGCCTGTTTATGAGAGAATAACAAATATGCAGCTGCTTCAAAGATGTGGTGCTGGCAAGACTCAAGGGGTACCTGAACAGCCTTGTGGAATTTGTTGTTCCAAGGACAAGCTCACATCATGCCAGCGAGTTCTCTTTGCAGTCTGACAGCCATCCATGAGTTCAACTTTGGTCCTGCTTCTGCCCAAGACACTGCCAGTTGCTTTAGATTTGATATAAGTGTGCACATGAAGAGGCTGAGGGCATCCAGACAGCAGGAGAGGGAGAAGAACAGCCTCAGGTACCAGAGGGCCAGTGTGATCAAGAGGCGCGACACTCTGAGAGCTGCCAAACTGAAGAGGTAGAGGAGCTGATGGTGCTGGAAAGTGGCCCAACCTATGCTACAGGGGTGCTCTGATTCTCTATTCATGTTGCTAAAAGGCTGGATGAGTGAATTGAAGCTTTCCAACAAGGCTATGAGTAATATATGGTGGTCTGAACATGTTTGTGTTCTTTTTCCTCTTTTTTCTCCACTTTGTGTTTTTTGCATCACATGCATTTTGGGAGAAAAATTTCTCAGAAACTGTCTGTCAGAAATGTATGGAACTTGGCACATTTGTACATTATTGTCTTCTTGATGGGCAGACAGTCTGCTTTTTTTAATTTTATAAGTATCTTTTCTGTTATTAGAGCAGATTACATAATACCACACATATAAAATGTCCATTTTTGAAAAAAAAAATAATAAAAAATTAACAATAAACATATTGAAAAAAATCTCACTGTCTGCCCATAAACACATCTATAATGTACCTTTGTGCCAAAAATCATTACTGTACCACTTGATTTTATAGGTAAAAAAGGATTCCCAAGAAATCCAAGATGGCGGATGTTTATCTGGGTTTCCATGGCAACATGGCTCACTAACATAAAACAAATAGTGTTTTTGTATTTAGAAGTCATAGTACTATAAGTTAATATCAAAAACTAGATTTTGATTCACCAATTGTAAAAAGTAAAATTTAGTGCCTCACATCCCCTTAAGAGCATGTACTTCATGCCTCTTTGTGTGTCTGTGTGTTATTATTTATTTTTATTTCGAGGATAATGGAATGAATGAAACTCATGTGCTTTAAAAAAAATTTTTGTTTTTTTTTTTACATCCAGTCCGTGTGTATGCAGTTTTGTCAATTTTTTCATCTGTTCCCACCGGCACACAAGGGCCTACTTTTCCAAAGCGAGACAGGTTTTAATATGTGTGCAAGATGTTTTGCATGTGTTCACACATGGGACCTCAGTTTATAATTTCATCCGAAAGTCTTTTTTTTGGGGGGGGGGGGGGGGGGGGGGGGGGAGTGGAGTTGGCACTGATGTTAACTCCAGAGGAAAAATCCACTTGAACTAGAATCAAACCCGAGTCAGCAGATCACAAGCGCATCAACCACCAGGTGATCCCCCACTTTGTGTGTGTGTGTTACAGGTGTGTGCCTTTGTGCCTCTGTGCCTCTGTGTGTGTGTGTTGTGTGTGTGTGTGTGTGTGTGTGTGTGTGTGTGTGTGTGTGTGTGTGTGTGTGTGTGTGTGTGTGTGTGTGTGTATGCATGGGTGCGTGAGTGTGTTCAAAGAAAACACTGCTTGGCTGGTTCAAAGCCTTTTTCAATTCTTTTTCTTCCAGATTCTGGTTGAAGACATTTTCATGGAGTTGGAATTTCAGAAAATAAAAAAAAAGAACAGAGATTCCTCTTTTTTCAGATAACAAAAACACTTTTTTTTTATGATCAGTTTCTGTCAGTAGAGATCTATATCGAGGTCACGGAAGACAAAACAGATCTGTGAGGCTGAAAGAGTTACAAGCATTCACTCACATGAGCCACTCTGACGGCGTTGAGGAAACTGATGTTGCCCTTGGGCTGCACCTGGTGCAGACGTGCCAGGATCCGTCCCACATCAGCAGTCAGTGTCACCAACACTTCCACTCTGTCGTCAGGGTTATGACAAAAAAAAAAGACTTGCTAAAATCTGTTCCATTCTTATCAGCTTTTCAACAGGGAAAAAGGAAAGTATACCATCTAGTATCACACATTATTTAAAATCATGCTGTCAGAATCTCTTACTCAGTCACTGCTTAAGATCATGCGGCAACATTTGTGGAAAAAGATAATGTATATTTTTGTGGTTGATAACATCTGTTGCTTTTCTCCATTTTTATTTTTCCTTTTAAAAAAACACC
>CM060319.1:25014215-25041715 GCA_030674155.1 Stramonita haemastoma
AATCTCTTCTTTGGTGCGCCTCTGTAGCGGTGTCCGGTGGAAAGTTCACCGTAGAGAACCATCTTCGGTAGGCGATGGTCCTCCATTCTAGAGACATGCCCTGCCCAGCGTAGCTGCGTTTTCAGCAACATGGCCTCAATGCTGGTGATCCCTGCTTGCTCCAGCACCTCAGCATTCGTGGTGAAGTCGCTCCAGTGGATGTCGAGGATGGAGCGGAGACAGCGTTGGTGGAAGCGTTCCAGAATTCGCAGGTGGTGTCTGTATGTGACCCATGACTCAGAGCCGTACAGGAGGGTGGTCAGTACCACGGCTCTGTAGACACTGATCTTGGTGTCTTTCTTCAGGTGTTTGTTTTTCCAGACACGGTGGTAGAGTCTGCCAAAAGCACCGTTTGCCTTTGCCAGTCTGTTGTCTACATCTTTATCAATCTTTGCGTCAGAGGAGATTGTGCATCCCAGGTAGGTAAACTGCTGGACTGTCTTCAGTTCTGTCTCACCAATTGTAATGTGAGGTGGGTGGTACGCTACCTGAGGTGCGGGCTGGTAGAGAACCTCTGTCTTCTTCAGACTGACTTCGAGTCCGAAGAGCTGGGCTGCCTCTGCAAAACAGGATGTTACATGCTGCAGGGCGGTTTCTGTGTGGGCTACAAGGGCAGCATCATCAGCAAAAAGTAGCTCTCGAATTTGTTGCTCCAGGGTTTTGGTGTGGGCCTGAAGACGCCGCAGGTTGAATAGGCTGCCATCTGTGCGGTAGCGTATGAAAACTCCGTCTTCGTCATCAAGATCTTCTGTGGCCCGCTGAAGCATCATGCTGAAGAAGATAGTGAAGAGGGTTGGTGCAAGAACGCAGCCCTGCTTCACCCCGTTTGTGATTGGGAAAGGCTCTGATAGGTCGTTGCTGTTTCTGACCTGGCCACGCTGGTCTTCATGTAGCTGGATCACCATGTTGAGAAACTTTGGGGGACAGCCAAGACGCTCCATGATCTGCCACAGGCCCTTCCTGCTCACAGTGTCAAATGCCTTGGTTAAATCAACGAAGGTGATGTACAGTCCCTTGTTCTGTTCGCGGCACTTTTCTTGAAGTTGTCTGAGCACGAAGACCATGTCAGTGGTACCCCTGTTAGCTCTGAAGCCGCACTGGCTCTCAGGGAGGTGGTGTTCTGCAACAGCAGGTACTAGTCTGTTGAGGAGAACTCTTGCAAGGATTTTGCCAGCGATGGAGAGAAGAGTTATCCCCCTGTAGTTGGAGCAATCTGATTTTTCCCCTTTGTTTTTGTAAAGGGTGATTATGATTGCATCACGAAGGTTTTGTGGCAACTTTCCCTGCTCCCAGCAGCAAACAAAAAATTCATGGAGCTTGCAGTGCAGTGTTTGCCCCCCGTTTTTCCATAATTCTGGTGGAATACCGTCGACGCCTGCAGCCTTCCCACTCTTCAGTTGTTCTATGGCTTTAGTTACCTCTTCCAGGGTTGGGGCTTCGTCCAGTTCTTCTTTCACTGGTTGCTGTGGGATCTGGTGGATCACTGTGTCATCAACAGTGCGATCAGCGCTGAAGAGGGTTTGAAAGTGTTCAGCCCAGCGGTTCAATATGGACATCTTGTCTGTGAGGAGTGCCTGGCCGTCAGTGCTGCGCAAAGGACTCAACACTTGGTGAGAGGGTCCATAGACTGCCTTCAAAGCTTCGTAGAAGCCTCTGTAGTCACCTGTGTCAGCGCAGAGCTGAGTTTTCTGGGCGAGGTTAGTCCACCACTCGTTTTGGATAACTCTAAGCTGGCGCTGGAGGTTGCTGCATGTAAGACGAAAGGCAGCTTTCTTTGCTGGACAAGATGGTTGTGCAAGGTGAGCCTGGTGGGCACTTCTCTTCTTCGCCAGCAGATCTTGTATTTCTTGGTCATTTTCGTCGAACCAGTCCTTGTTCTTCTTGGTGGAAAAGCCCAAGACCTCTGCAGAGGTCTGCAGGATGGCAGTTTTTAGGCGGGTCCAGAGCGTTTCTGGACAGGGGTCAGAGGGGCAGTCCTCGACTTTCAGCTTTGACTGGAGGTTGGACTGTAGCTCAGCTTTCACTTCAGCGAACTTGAGGCTGCCAACCTGGAGTTTCTTTCTGGGGGGACCTCCTCGTTTTGACTTTGGCTTGATGTGAAGGCTGAGGTTGCATCGCACGAGGCGGTGGTCTGTGTGGCATTCTGCACTGGGCATCACTCTGGTGTGCAAGACATCACTTTGGTCTTTCTGGCGCACTAAGACGTAGTCTATGAGGTGCCAATGTTTGGACCGAGGATGCATCCAGGTTGTTTTTAGACTGTCCTTCTGCTGGAAGATTGTGTTAGTGATGATTAACTGCAGTTCAGTGCAGAACTCTAGCAGGAGACGCCCGTTGTCATTGCAATTCCCAACTCCATGTTTCCCCAGGACTCCCTTCCAGGCTTCTGAATCTCGGCCAACTCTAGCATTGAAATCCCCAAGGATAATGACCTTGTCGTCTGCAGGGGTGTTTCTTACCAGGCTGCGCAGGTCACAGTAAAATTTGTTCTTGTCTGCAGGGTCTGCTTGAAGAGTCGGGGAATACACACTGAAGAGAGTGATGTGCTGCTTGTTCTCCAGTGGCAGACGCATGGAGATGATACGGTCTGAATGACCTGTTGGTAAGTTCTCCAGCTTTGAGGCAATGGTGTTCTTGATCATGAAGCCTACACCTGAAAGGCGTCGTTCGGATTGGGGCTTGCCTGACCAGTATAAGGTGTAACCGGCGCCGTGTTCTTTGAGACTACCTACATCTGGGAAGCGGACTTCACTAAGAGCCGCGATGTCGATATTTAGTCGCGAGAGTTCGTGTGCAACTAAAGCAGAGCGTCGTTCAGGACGGTTGCTATCTGCTGTATCTAGCATGGTTCTGATGTTCCAGCATGCCAGTTTGAGACCTGTCACACCTTTAGAGGCAGGTGCGGAGCCACTTGATTTTGACTTTGTTGTTGCTCGACCGCTTGGAAAGATGCCCGTTGACCGCGGCTAGCCAACTGGGTGGTACGAGGATGAGCTTTCGTTAGGCCACCTTTTCTAGGCCCCTCTCCGTGTGGAGCAAGCAGTGCTACCCCTAAAGAGGGCTGCTTGGTCATTCAGGGTGCTGCCGGGTGATGTTGTCATCCTCAGGTCAACAATCAGACGACCCATACTCCTGAATCGCCTGTATGCAGGATTGGAACTGCAGCTTCCAGTGACATCTTTCACCTGCCGCATTCGCCCCTTTCCCATCGCTACAGGGCTTGGGGATAGTAGGAAAAAGGGAGGATGAGGGGGGGACGTGGACTTGTCCTTGGGCCTGCGCATAGGATTTTTAAGGTGAGAGACAGTGCGCGCAGTACCGTTCCCACCCTTTAAACTCGCGGTTCATCTGCCATGGCCCAGCAAGCTGGGACGGTGACAGCGAGGTCCTCGGGTCGTAGGCAGATTTACAACTGGTGGTTGAAGGCTCAGCCAGCCATATATTAGGGATACACCAGCCCTCAGTTCTTTAGGCCTGCCAGCAGGGTATTTTAGTCTTCGCTATTTGCCCATAGCTGGGAGGCTGGTTCGTGGGCACCAGGGCGTATCCACACGACGGTGGGCCATGCGTGCCGCACGTAAGGGGGCCAGCTTTCCTCCCGGACCCAGTTATACCGCCAGGTATTCGGTCGTACGTACGTACTATTGTTTATACATACTAACATAGTGTAGGCCTACTGGTTCTAGATCCTGAACTATATGACTGTGGCTGTGAACTGTTCTTACGAAACAAATAAAAATAAATAAAAAGCTTTACATAGCAAATATCAATTATTTATTCTTATAGCCTTTCTAACTAAAGAGTTTTTACTCGAAATGCGACAAGGCTACAAGCATATATATGCATACTTATTAGGCCTATAGCCGAGCCTATTCTCATATTGTTCGATCTTCAACTGGCACGAAATTGAAGCAATTGTTCTTTCGTTTTCTAGCGCCTCCTGGTCGCTAGGTTTTGTGTAAGGAATAACCTGAGGTTGCCTCTTAATTAATTTTACAAGAATCTGGACAAAGTTTTGTGATAATATTTTGGAAACAGAATGCTGGCAGTAGCATTACTGGTGCTGATTCCTCTGACGTCAGTGTTTTGGCTGTTTAGTTGGCTCTACCATGAAACCGGTGGACGCAGTGGTGAGATTAATTTAGGCTATCATTATTTTCTGCTTTTGAAAATGCATTAAAACCAGGTCGTAACAGTGTATGCAAACGTGTGTGCGTGGCACACCCGCTCTCCCCCTCCCCCCTCACACACACACACACACACACACACACACACACACACACACACACACACACACACACACACACAGAACAGCCTGTCCACACTTAAAACCCGTTCGGCTTTTCAGAAGAGTAGGCCATTGTGTGCCGGTGGGACAGGATGATAAAACTGACAAAACTACATACACACGGGGACTAGATGTAAAAAAGCACACAAGTGCTTATTCCATTATCCTTGATATAAAATAAATGAATAAATAAATCTCTCACTCACTTGCACACACACACACACACACACACACACACACACACACACACACACACACACACACTCACACACACTGGGGGACAGGATAGCCTTGTGGTTAGAGTGATGCACTGTGATCTGATAACCTGGATCAAATCTTGTTCAAGAGGATTTTTAGTGGATTTTAGTTAACTGCCAGTTCCCACTCAATTACCCCCATAAGTCCTTCAGATAAGACTATAAACTGAGGTCCCTTGTGCAAATGCACGCAGAACATCTAGCACAAGCGTAAAACTTGTTCTGCTTTTCAAAAAAGTAGGCCATGGTGTGTTGGTAGGACCAGATGACAAAATTACCAAAACAGCATACACTCGAGGACTGGATGTTAAAAAAATACATGAGTGCTTATTCCATTATCCTCAAAATAAAAGTTTTTTTTTAATTAAAAAAAACTTATCATCATTATTTTGTCCCACATATTTTTACCAGGGGCCTCTTGAAGGTGGAGGTGTTGGGAGGGAGGGGGAGGGATTAATGTTATGAAAAATTTTGACAATCCCTTATCAGACATGCCAGCTGTGTGTTACCCATCCATCACTAAAAGAGATGAAAAGATCTTTCATCTTAATCAACCAAATTCCACCATGATACAGATATATCTGTGATTTGAATACTGTTAGATTCAGAAGACAAGTAGGCATTCCCATTCAGTTGATGTGGTCTATAATATAGTTATGCCTTATGAGTGAGTGCATCACAATTATGAATAGTTGTTGGAACTGATGATCTGGATTGATGATCTGATTGCGTTTTCTGAAGCAACGATCTGGATTGTGTTTATCAGGTAGCTTTTTTTTGTTTTGTTTTTGTTTTTCAGGTACTCTTTGTGTGAGTTTCTGATTGATGAAGTTGTTGCAGGGTTTTATTTTCCTGAGCCATGGCGATGTCTGGTGGCAGTGTTTGCTCCATTTTTCATCGCTGCTTACGGCTTACGCAAGAAAAGTCTCTGTACTTCAGGAGCCCTTGCAGGTGAATTATTGAATAACTTTAGATATATAGTTTGTTTTTGTGTTGTTTAGTTTGTATGGGGTGATTGTTTTAATGT
Organism: Stramonita haemastoma; assembly: GCA_030674155.1. Lineage (NCBI taxonomy): Eukaryota > Metazoa > Mollusca > Gastropoda > Neogastropoda > Muricidae > Stramonita > Stramonita haemastoma. The sequence goes on from CM060319.1 coordinate 25,019,827, forward strand.
TTGTTTGTTTGTTGTTGTTTTTAGCTTACAGCAACCACTATTTTTCCCTTTTCATGGAAAAAGTTAAGAGTCATGAAGTGCATATCTTTATGCAAGTGGTGGTCAGTTTATCTCTTGACCAGAAAACAGGTGGAACTTACCTTGAAATTAGCTTTTGAATGGGTAGGAACGTTTATGCTTTTGCTCCCTTGTGATATATGTGGCCACACACACACACACACACACACACACACACACACACACACACACACACACACACACACACACACACACACACACGCATGCATGCTCACACGCACATGCACGCACAAGCGGTCACACACAACACACACACACATACACACACACACACACACACACACACACACACACACACACACACACACACACACACACACACACACAAGAACATCTTGTGCACACATTAAATCCTGTTCTGATTTTCATAAGAGTAGGCCATTGTGTGCCAGTGGGAACAGATGACACTATTTACACAACTGCATACACATGGGGACTGGATGAAAAAAAGCACATGAGTGTTTATCCCTTTATCCTCGATATAAAAGAATAAAATAATAATAATAATAATAAAACACACACACACAGAACATATTTTTCTATTTTTCATTTAAAAGTAATAGAAATCGTCTAGCACTTTTTTCATATACTTTTGAAGGGCTTTAGGTACATGGTATACCATTTTTAGATATTATAAATCGTTATGGTAATCATTAGATGAATAAGATGTTATCATATCATATGATATTGTTGTGGTTGTTGCAGGCCTGATGGTGGGGTTTCTACTGACGCTCAGCAGCCTGTGCTTTTTCAGTGCTCTGCTGGCTTTTTTTGTGGCCGGGTCCAAAGCCACCAAGTTCAGAGCACACTTGAAACGCAAACTTGAAGTCGACTACAAAGAAGGTGAAGAGATCTGTGTGATATTGTTGTTGTTGTTGTTGTTGCTGTTGCTGCTGCTATTGTTGCTGTTGTTGTTGTCACTGTTGTTGTTGATGTTGTTGTTGCTGCAGTTGTTGTTGTTCTTCTTCTTGTTCTTCTTGTTCTTCTGCGTCTCATTTTTTTTTCTTCTGCCTCTTGTTCTTCTTTTTCTTGTTTCTTCAGTTTCTTCTTTTTGTAATTCTTTTTCTTTTTCTTCAATTTCTTCTTCAGAGCATACAGGCTTTCAGCTCCTGTGAAGATGCCCATGATTTAAACAAATGAACCCACAGCAAACCTATCTCCCTAAATTGGCAGCAGATTTTTGGCATGCATGTATAGGCACTATGTCTTTAAAAGGAAGGAGTCCTTAATTTCACAGTCTTGGCTCAGTCTTCCATAAACTAAAAGCCCTAAGGTCACTCAGCTCTGCCTAGAAGCCAGCTAATCCAGAATAATTTTACAAAGTAAAGTAAACATGGCAGTGATGGTGACTGAACCTGTGTGCTTCAGGTCAATGGTTCACTCACTACACTTGTCACTTTGCCCCTAGGTGGCTTGTATCTGTTTTCTTCTTTAAGTGTTTGTTTTGTTTTGAAGATGTTGCTGCTTTCCACTCTTGTATACACCCCCAATCCAAGCTACATAAAGCCACAACACGCCTGTCCACTTAACTTTGTAGGCAGTGAATTGTGTATGACCATTGACTGAAATCACACTTTACAGCAGCCATACTCCAAGATCAACAGAGATTTTTTTTTTCTTCTTTAGCTTTAGTTTTTGGTTTACTTTCAGTTTTCTTTTTCAGGTTTATCCATCTGACATCTTGCTCACCAATTTTATTTTATTCTATTTTTTTATACCCTTATGTACAGCAGATTTCTTGCATGAATTCGAGCTGCTCTCCCGGGAGGCCATCGCCACTAGTGCAGCGCCAACACATTTTTTTCATTTTCCTGTTTTTGCAGCTGTATTGTTTCCCTATCATAGTGCTTTTTTACTACAGATTTTGCCAAGACACTGAATGACTGCATAGGTTATGGGAACACCTTTTTTAATGACTGTTTCAGGAGGGCAGAGGGACTGGAAGCAGGTGATGTGTAACGGCGGTGTGGGGGCGTGGTTCTCCATCCTGTACCTGATGGAGACAGGGTGTGCGGAGCTACCCATCGACTTTTCTCGCAACTACCAGCCCTCCTGCCTGGCCGTGGGCATTCTGGCCTCGCTAGCCTGCTGCTGTGGGGACACCTTTGCCTCCGAGCTGGGCTCCGTTTTTGGCAAAGGATCCCCTCGGCTCATTACCACGCTGTGTGTGGTTCCTCGGGTATGTTTTGTGTGAATGGTTTTATTGTAAGGTGATGATGGTTGTGAAAGGAAATGTTCATTTATTTAATAATTTTTTTTAAAGGAGATGTTCTTTGTTGTAGAGTGTTTTGGGTAGATTTCAGAATTTGTTGTTTGGGAGTGTACTGAGAAACAGTTACAGGGAAAAGAAGTGTTTAAATTGTTAAAAATCATTTTGTTGTAGAATTTTTTTTTTTTTAATCATGGTGAAAATGCTCATATGAATTGCCAAATGACGAAAAAAAACAACCAAACTCTTTTGCAGGAAATAATTTTTCAAGGATTTTTTATTTTTCCTTTATTTTCATTCCTGTTTTATGTCTGTTTCTTGTTTTGAATATTGTTAGAGATTTATATATTTTTTTTTTTTAAATCACAGCTGATCAGTGTTAATTGTTGGGTTTATTTGTATATGCTGTATATTTTATTAAAAAATTAGAAAAGATTTTATTCATTTCATGTATGTTTGCAAACATGTACATTATATGCCAAACATGTTCAATTCTCTTCATAAATACACTTAACTTGCATACACACAAGCACACACTCACGTAAACAACACACAACACACACACACACACACCCCACAACACACACACACACACACACACACACACACACACACACACACACACACACACACACACAACACACACACACACAACACACACACACACACACACACACACACACACACAACAACAACACACACACACACACCCTTACACACAAACATAAATCAACAGGAAAACATAACCAATACCAACACTACTTAATCCCACATCTTTTCACAGGGACAAACGGAGGAATCACAGCAGTGGGTATTCTGGCCAGTGGTGGGGGGGGCTTGATCGTGGGTCTGGCGTACTATGTCACCCTGGGTCTCACAGCCGGCACGCCCCTGCACAGAGTACCCCCCCAGTGGCCTCTGATACTGGTGGGCATGTTGTCGGGCTTGCTGGGGTCTCTCATAGACTCTCTGCTGGGGGCCACGTGCCAGTTCTCAGGTAAGGAAAGGAGAAAAAATATAGGTGGATGCTATTGCCGAGTGGTGGTTTAGACATTGACTCAGTCCAATCCAATGATGTTGCTTATAGCCCGTCCTATGGGTCGTGAAGTCGTGGGTTCAAATCTTGACGATGATGTCTGATGAATTTAAGAGTTGGGGATTGTTATGATTTCCCAGGTCAACTTCAAGTGCATCCCTGCCAGTGCCTTAATTCCCTTATTGTATAAAAGTTGTAAACAGACGAAAGAGAAATATGCATGTTAAAGATCCCCTATCTGATGTCGGTATTTGGTGGGTTATGGAAACACAAACATACCCAGCATGCAATCTGTACAATGAAATGAGCTGCTCTGAAGTCAGAGCATGTCAGCTGAGGCCAGTTGGCAGATCTCCTGTAAAGTCACAAGCGCAAGAGAAGACCAGGCAATGTGCATCCTGCCTGGTAAGGGAAGGCATAGAAAGAGAGACAGAGACAGAGAAAGGCAAACAGACAGAGAGAGAGAGGAGAGAGCACTCTGAACTTGAATTCTGAAAGAATTTATTCATAAAAAGCCATTGGGCATTCATGAAGGGGGTTGCTGATCAATACAGAGAGAGAGAGAGACAGAGAGATTTGAAGGCTTATTTCTTTGACAGTATAAAAATTACCACCCAAAAAAATTTGTGTGTTTTGACTCTTTTCACTAGCTTTAGACTGTCATGGTCTGGTCTAAAGGTTTGTCAGTTATTGGCTGGCATAAGCTAAGTGCCAAGCAGACAGAGAGGCTGCCAGTGTGTGTGTGTGTGTGTGTGTGTGTGTGTGTGTGTGTGGTGGGTGCGTGTGTGTGTGCATGTGTGTGTGTGTGTGTGTATGTGTGTGTGTGTGTGTGTGTGTGTGTGTTGCATGCGTGTGTGCATGCATGTGAGCATGCATGTGCGTGCGTCCATGTGTATGACTGCATGCATGCATGAACATGCTCATGATTCCATCCATGCATGTGCGTGTGCGTATGAACACACGTACTAACACACCTGCGAATTTATATTTTTGTTCCCGTGTTATTTTTTCAATCGCAGGCTATAGCCTTAACAGCAACAGAGTGGTGGAGAAGCCAGGCCCTGACGTGAAGCACATAAGCGGCATGACAGTGTTGGACAATCACGGCGTCAACTTGGTATCGTCTCTCATCACGGCCGTCATCATCCCTCCCATCTCCGCTTCTCTCCTCTGGCCATTGGTCTCCTAGTCTCTGACCATGTGTGTGTGTGTGTGTAGTGGAGATTTGTTTTTATACAGAGGGGGTGGAGCAGTGATGGGAGAAGAGAGTTGGTTTTAAGACTTTAGGGTTTTAGGTCATGTCTTTTTTTTTTTTTAGTCTTTCTCGGTTATGTTGGTACATGGTTGTGTACTAAAGGTGTACATAGCATGGGTGGTGCTTGCCCGTGTGTGCAAGATTGAAACCACTCACGCAGGTGTGTGAAGTCTTCCTTGCTGTTTTACCACATCTCTCCAGCATTCACACACCCACACACACTTACACATATGCACGCATGCACGCACACATACATGCACATGCACACACACTCACACACACACGCTCACTTGCTCACTCACTCACTCACTCACCACACACACACACACACACACACACACACACACACACACACACACACACACACACACACACGCACATATGTGTACATATATACACACATATTCATTCTTTTGTTCTTTCTTTATATTTACTTTTTTGTTATTTGTTTGTATATGTTTTAATGTTGTGAATAAACTTTGACCTAAGTGCCAAGATTGTGCTCTTTGTCTTTTCTTTTCTTTTTAAGATATATCATTTATATTGATATTTGCTTCTAAAAGTTTCCAAGATGGATGAGAATGAAATGAAGTTTTTGAAATTTTCTGCTATTTATTTCTGATTCTGTTAAAAAGTGCAGACAGGTACATGTTAAAGACGAGATTTTAGTTCTAGAAGAAAATGACCAGAAAATGATCTCAATTTTAATCATCTGTCTGTGACGTTTTCTTGTTGGGATGCAAAGTGATGTAAAATATTGATTTTATTTTCAACACCATGAATGCATTCCGCAATAATTTATGTTTTTGAAGATTCTCATGTTTCCTAGAGAAGGATGTACATGTATTTGTGGTGTGTCATGAAGAAAACGACCATGTATATTTGTGATTTGGCGTGAATGGGTGAGCAGGCACATGCAAGCAAGCAAGTATGACACACACACACACACAGAGGCAAAGATCAGCTGAATTAACTGAAAATGCGCTATTCTTTCAAATTTATAACCAGGTTTGAAACTACATGTACCTTTGTATCCAGACAAATGATTCCAGTGAGTGTGTTGTGTATTGTGGTTGTGATTATTTTGTATGGTCGATTATTGCAATGGATGTTTAGTTTATCAGCAAAGTAGATTTGCATTACCTCTTGCTTATCCCTTGTGATTTTGTACTAACCAAATGGGCATTGTTCACAGTTTGTGTGTGTGTGTGTGTGCGCACGCACGCGCGTGCACGCACACATGAATGCATTTGTGTGTGACATAAAAGTGCCATGGTGACTGCATTGATGACTTATGATAATGGCATGGAAATCATTATGAACTTTTATTTATTCAAGAATGCTAGTCATTATTCTAAAAGTCTGTCCCAGCCATAAGCTCATCAGCCGGTGCTTATCCCGGTTTCTGTGGCGTTAAGCGACTGAGAGTCATAGACTCCCCCTGGATAGGACGCCAGTCTATCGCAGGGTTAACCCCCAACACAAGTTGGTACCCCTTTTACACCTGGGTGGGTGAGAAAATAGCCGTAAAGTGCCTTTTCCAAGGGCACAACGCCATAGCGGAATAGCTGGATCGAACCCGCAACTTTAGATTACGAGTACAACGCCCTAACCACTAGGCCACAGCGGCGGCTGTCATTATTCTAGCTATTTTAAAATGTTATTCATGGTGTGTTTAATTTGTTAGGTCACACATTGCATTTGGAAAAAAAAAAGAAATACTCAAAGATTTTGCTTGGTTATAAGTCATTTCAGAAAAAAGACAGCTGTGTTTGTCATGATTTTTGTACTGATTTATCAATAAAAGCTTGAAAAAAAAAAGATTTCTGTTTGATTTTTCTGAAAGTTGAGGTGATCTTGGGAATGTAAAGAAAACTTATTTCATTTTTTCTTTGCTCCTTTGCAAGAGCTTCAAATTTGACCAACAGTGAGACTTTTTACATGTGTGACTGTTTTGGCCCACCATTAAGGTAGCCACATTCTGACTTCAGGGATGTTTTAATTAAACATCTGCCTTGTAAATTATGTGGTAATTTCAGGGGCTCTTTCAGTTTTAACAGCAAGAAATTTCATCTTGTCTGTCTCTTGTCTCGTTTCTACTTTGGTTGTTTTTTTTTTATATCTTGTTCTAATGGTCCTGTTTTTTTGTTTGTTTTTTGTTTTGTTTTGGGTTGTTGTTTTTTTGGGGGTGGAGGGGGTTGTTCCTTCACTAGAGCTCACAAATGGTAAGATTTTTCTTTTATTTCCCACTATGTGTGTGTGCACATGCCGTGTGTGAGGGAGAGAAAGGGGGGTTGAGGGGGAGAGAGAAATCAAATCAAACCAGATCAATTCAAAGTTCCTCTGAAGTCAGAGTATGGCTGCCTATATGGCAAGGTACTTGAAAAATAGTCATACACACAAACTTCTCATTCAGTGTGCAATTTCAATCTCACAGTGATTCCCAGGTGGGATTAGTGAGTCAGAGTGCACATTCTAGGTGACCCCCAGAGTGTTAAGCTGGGGAACAACAACAACAATTCAAAGTATTTTTTTTCTAAGGACAATGGATAAGTTGTGTGTGTGTGTGTGTGTGTGTGTGTGCGAGAGTGCACGCTTGCTTGTATATGTGCATGCATGTATGTGTATGTGTCTGTAAGGGAGAGAGAGCAATCAAAGCAAACCACATAAAATCAAATTATTTTATTTCGAGGATAATAAATAAGCACTACTGTGCTTTTTAAATCCAGTACCTGCCCTTGTAAGGGATTATTACTTGTCATGTTAACCCCCCCCCCCCCCTAACAAACCCAGCAATAACAACAACAAAAAACCCAACCAAACAATAGAAAAAACACTGAACCTCATAAACCCCGAAAGTTTTGGCAAATAAAAAAGAGAAAAGTCCAATGTTCATCATCATGAAACGACTAAAAAACAAGAAACAAAAAAGCAACGATGTCAATAACCAAAACAAATCTCACACATTCAAAACAAAAAGAAAAGTACACACATATATTAATGAAAATAAAGGCATTACGAAGTACACACACACACACACACACACACACACACACACGCATGCAAGCACGCACACACACACATATACACATACACACACACGCGTGTAAAATAAAAATCAGGAGAGAGAGATTACAATTTTCAAACCAATATCATCACTGGTCACTCTCTGATTATAGTCATAAAATGAAAATAATCATACCATGAGTATAGGCCTACTAATAATTATATGAATTACGCACAAAGTAACAAGAATATAACATAAACCTTCGAAAATACATGACAGTTGAGTCACATAAGGATCGAGGATAAAATACTTATATAGTTAAAATGTTCAGTTTGAGTCGAACAGTAACCACAATGACTTTAATTGTAAGTAAAATCGTTTATAAGGATTGCAATTTAAAAGAACAAAATAAAACAAGAGACCCCCCCCCCCCTAAACAAAACAAACAAATAAAAAACAAGCAACAACACCCCCCTCTCCTCCAGAAAAAAACACGTATATAGACATCTTAAGAAAACTATGAATTAAACATTCATCCAAAACAGCATGTTCAGCAAATACAGAGAGAGTGAGCGAGAGCACTTGCACACGTAGGCCTACATAATTAGGCCTATGCAGCATCTATGGTAAATGTATGTATGTGTGTGTGTGTGTGTGTGTGTGTGTGTGTGTGTGTGTGTAAGGGGGGGGGGGGGGGGGGGGGAGCGAATACGCATTGGAGGAAAGGAGAGGGGAGATGGTTCTATTTTTTCTCGGCAAAGGCCCGATGCCAAGACAGACCAAACTACCAGTCCCTGAACTCGGCTTTGGTTACCCTACAGCACGGATGTCCAGCCAAGACTGGTGTACTGTCTGTGTACAGGTTTCCTCTTCTGTCCCTCGGGAGATCTGGGCATATGTCAAATCTGTTCAGTCCTGGAAATTGTCTTCCATTAATTCTCTTCTTTCTTCCCGTACCTTCCTCTGGGTTTTTTGTGTGCATGTTTTGGTAGCCATCATGCTATGGTGATAGTCTTCCCAAGGCTACATGATCTGGGGATATGTCTTACCATCAAGGAGGTTTTCATTTCATTTTTATTTTGTTCTGTGTCCCCTGTGGGAATGTCGGGATTATATCGCATTCTTCGTTTCTGCCATGTTCCTTTTCTTCGTGCTACCTCCCTCTTCTCTGTTTTCTGCCTACTCAGTCCATTCTCCTGCCCTTTCTTCTATAAAGACTTTAAAAAGATAACAACGCGCTTAACGACAGCACAACACATTTTCGCTCATAGGACAGACAACTATAGTTGACGTCTGAGCGTTCGATGATGATGATGATGATGATGAAGATGAAGAAGAAGAAGAAGAGAGAAGGAGGAGGAGGAGGAAGAAGAAGAAGAGAAGTGGTGGCGGCCTTCAATGTCCTGTGCCTTTGGCACATGGTTGGGATGTGGTTTGCTGATCGGGAATATGTTCAAAATCTGGCAACTGAACTCGTTCACGATGGCCCGAATCTTTTTGGTTTTCTCAATAAGGCTTTCAATATCAAAATAGTGTATACTTTTTATAGCAGCATATAAGCGTGAGTCTTCAACCATTTTTTTTTCTTAATGAACATCTATCTATTCTGTTCTATCTATCCCTTAGTCTGGCGACCGTGGGGGCACCCCTGAAGACTTGACAACCAGTTCCCTCCATTCCTCTCTCGTTCTGCCTTTGTCAAAGTTTTGTTGAGTTCTAGGCCTGTCCATTCGCTGATGTAGTTCTCCCATCTCTTCCTTAAGAGAATAGCTCTATGAATTTCTCCTTCTTCAATGAGAGTGCAGTGACACTAAACAAGTTACCTTCATACCGCTAGCGCAGTAAAGGTGTTTTTTTTTTATACCACATGTCATTGAGAATACATGTGATTCTCAACAAAAAGTTAGCCCCATCCAAAAAACAAAATCAAAGTAACAACAACAAACACAATAAGAAACAAAAGCAAAGCTGCATAGCAATTAAATTTTGCATGTTATATATAAAAAGAGAAAAGCCAAGCTGCTCAATCTAAAATTACATACCTTTAGTGATGCCAAGCCGATCTGCCAGTGAAAGAACTGTCAAAACCAATACAAGAGCACCGTCACACACTGGGCCTAGACCATTTCGAGCAATAAATTGCATATGAATGTAAACTTACAAGAGAAAAAAGTCTGAAAGAAATTAGAATAGACAAAAACATTATGAGGTGGAGAAGACTTGAAGAAATTCAACAAGAAAATCGAAACAAAGAGATGACATCTGAATGGCAATGTATCGAATCACCGTTCCAGTCGTGGTAACTTACTTTATTATCTTCTTCTCCATTGAAAATCTGTACAGAGCTTCAGTTTTTCCTTTAGATAATTTTTTAATTGTTCAGAGGAGAAACACCTAAATGTACTCTAAGTGCTATGCTGTAATATATGTTGTGGTTGTTTGTTGTTTGTTATGTATTTTGTTCTTGTTTTAGGGGGGAATGCAGATGAAATCTTTGAGATGCATCATGGTTTTGAATCTTGTTCACATTGATTTTAACGCTGGGAAACTGTTGCAGACTTGATAAAATTAATGATACAGCTTTTCCTTCAAACTAGATGGCTGTTAAAGCAAAACTGACCAATATCCAGTAGTCAGTTTTTCTAAAGACCCCCACCCCCACCCCCCACCCCCCAGGCCCTAACGCAAACACAACGTTCAATTACGACTCACACCGTGACACTAGACCGAACACCTGCCAAAGCGAGCCTGGAAAGGCACTGTAAACAGCAGCAATATACTGTGTTGCGTCATGCTGCTGATCGTCTCTCTTATCTCAGCACAGCAGCTGGGTAAACACTTCAGCAGCTGAGCGGATTGGCTGGCGTCCTCAGCACGGTCTGGCTGCATTGGCCTTAATTAAGGAATAATGTAATTCAGGTAGCTTGTCATTTATTGTTTTCTTTCCAGATAGACTGTGCTTGGTATTTGAAGGATTGTGTTGATATTAAATTTGAGGTGAAGGTTATTGAAGCTGCTGAAATCGATACAGCGTGACAGCCCTGATATGGTCTTCGAGATCTGTGGGGCTGTAAGCAAAACATGAAATGAGCACCTTTTAGCAGACTGTTTTGACCAACAAGCCACAAAGACTAACCCAATTTTCGCACCTTTTGCAGACTGTTTGACCGCTAAAGACTCCCATTGCCACGACTGTGACGTAATGCTGTTATGCACTCCCGACAGTTATAAAATGTAGGAACTTCAATGCTGCTGCCTACCTATGCTATTGCTGTAGCTTTATGTTCCTCGTGAACATAATATTATCTGAAGAGTTGTGTGGACATTTTAAATGACAATGTATCTTTTACGTTGTGTAGTGCAGTCGAGAGACATTTTTCCTGTATGTAAGTGGATAATAAAGGATGAATCTTGTTCGTAAAATGTTACCTGTGGCAAAAACGATAATCTATATAATAAAAATGGTTCTTGGTCACGACTTTAAGAAAACCATAAGTATAGTTGGAAGAGGGAGGAGGTGACACTGAGGAATGAAATGTTGAATCTTGACTTTAAACTTTCATGCAAAACACAGACCATAGGTTTAAAGTCTTTTTGGGTTTTTGCTGAACAATACTGACAGCACATTATCTCTCTTTTTTTTTTTTTTTGGGGGGGGGGGGGGGGGGGGGGACGCACATTCCAATTTTCCCAGACAACTATAGAACTGAAGCGTAATTCATTTCATTCCATTATGTTTCTAGCCTTACTACTGACCACGAAAGCCAGAACTGCAGCATCACGTGTAATAGTGATGAGCCATGATGCTGAAAAACACGCCCCGCTAACGGTCACCAGCCCGAAAAAGAACCTGAAGAGCACCTTGTCCAGGGTGCGGCTGACTCTCTGCCAGGTCATGTCCTGAGGATGCGTGTAAGCCTCCTGCCTCACCTCCTGCCTCACCTGCCCCCTCACCTGCTTCCTTATCACCCACCTGTCCAACTCGCTCTTCAGGTGACTCTCACTCGTCTTGGACCCGTAGAGATCGTCGACAGAGTCCTCGGAAGAAGAAGACGTGGCCTGAGACTCTGCACAGGAGGGGGAGAAGGCACCGGGGGGTCCAGACGCAGCATCAGCTCTGTGCACACCACCACAGTCTGCAGGCGGGGCGGCACGGGGCGCGTGCGGCAGTCTGTGTGGAAGAGGCGCAGGGACAGGATGCAGAGCAGGACGTACACGGCGGACAGGATGAGCTGGCAGGACAGGAAGGCGGCCATGATGGAGAGCGTCTCTGTGGAGGACGGCATCAGGTCCACGATGAAGCTCATGAACACCCCGAAGGTCAGGAAAGACGTCATGGAGTAAGCTAACCGCTCCCCTGCACGTGAGACAAGGTTGAGAGTGAGACTGCGTTTAAAACGTAATTATTATCATCGTCGTTCCGTTATCTCATCTATCGTAATCATCATCGTCATTCATCATCATCATCATCACACTCATCTCGTCGTCATCGTCGTCGTCGTCGTCGTTCGTCGTTTCATTATCGTAATCGTCATCATCATCGTTGTCTCATTATCATAATCGTCATCATCGTCGTCTCATTATCATAATCACCACCATCATCGTCGTCTCATTATCATAATCACCATCATCATCGTCACCTTTTTTTTTCCGTTTCTCGGTTAGAGCTCCGAGGTTCACCAGTGATGAAATGTTTGTGTATGTAACCGTTTATTTTCCCCAGAGTTAAGGTAGCCGCATTCCGACTTCGGGAATATATTTCTTATATGAGAACATTTGGTATTCACAACATTCTTTTCTACAATTCCAGGTTGCTGTGCATGAAAGTGTACTTTTTGCTTTCCCTTTATGTCCCTAGGCCCTGCCCCCCATAAAAAACAACAAAAACAACAACAACAAAAACGAACCCCTAAAACAATGAGCAAACAGGAGCTATGTTATTAAAATGAATCTCTGGTCTACTGCTCTGTCAGTGATTGATGCAATCTCAGTGCCAAGGCCTACAACTACAATGCTTTAAAATATCACGTTGATATTGTTTTCAAACTCTTGGCACAATTTTTTTTTTCGTCTCTTCTTTCTTTGGCACAACAACCTGTACTCTCTCTTTCAAAGGAAGAGAAAAAAATCGTCTAAATCAGAGTGTGGTTGATTATATTGGGAGAAGCACTCTGAAAAAATAATTACACGCAAACCTCTCACCCATGCTTGTTAACAATCTCTCATAGGATTCCAGATGGGTGATGAGTCGAGAGAAAACGCAACAATAATAGCAGCAGCAGCAACAGCAACAACAACAACAACTAACAACAACAACAACAACAACAACAACATCATACACCACACTCACAACATCACAAACAACAACACCAACAACAAAACCACCACCAACAACATCACCACCACTACCACCACCACCACCACCACCCACCAAAACAACAACAACAAAAAATACTCCTCACCTGCCTCAGACGGAATGGTGAACACGTACACATTGGTAGCAGACAGGACGAAGGCTGGTAAGAGCACGGTCAGAGCCAGCAGGGTAGGCTCCTCCGGATGGTACCTCGTAAGTCAGCACCGAAAAGTTCCTGGGGCCTGCCATCATGGTGCTGTGCCAGGCTCTAGTGGACACCAGCTTCCACTCCCCGTTGACGGTGTAGGAATCCAGATCCACGCGAGGCACCGTGGACCGCAGAACCACCACCTCGAGGTCCTCCGCCCAGGTAAATAACTCCCACCGACACCGCTGAAGGTCGAAGGGAAAGAAGGTCACGTCGATGCGGCAGAACGTTTCGAAACGCTCTGCAGGGAACCAGGTGACTACCCCTGTGTGGTCCACGTTCAGGACGATGTAGTCCTCGCCTACGGCTCTCAGCTCTTTGAGGGAGTTGTGGACGGTCAGGCGAGGTCTCCACATCTGGTCCACGGGAGGGGTCAGGCCTCTGATGCCGCGGTGCTGCCCCGGGTCCCACACCATGTAGTCGTGGCGCCAGGCCACGCTCATCCAGCCGTTGCTGGTCAGTTTCTGGCTGACGTGTCCAGGTGGATGATGGACAGCAGGTGGAAGGTGATGTTGACCCGCGTGGGTTGGGAGGCGTCTCTGGCTGGACGCACGTGGCGTTTGAGGGTCAGGAGGTCGTTGTGGAGCTGGGTGAAGTCCTGGGCTGACTGGGTGAGACAGGTGTGGGTCAGCAACCCGGCCAGGAGAATGCCCAGAGCTGTCTTCATGCTTCGGGCTGTCTGGGGGTGTAGGACAACGTTCTGAAGGGATCATGACAGGTGGACGAAGCCAACGTGCTACAAGGAAAATTCCTCCTTCTCTCTTCTTTTTTCTCTTCTCTTCTCTCTCATTCCTTCTTCCTCTCATCCTCTCTCTCTCTTCTATCTCTCTCTCTCTCTTCTCTCTCTTCTCTCTCCTTCTTCTTTTTATCTCTTCTTTCTCTTTCTTTCTTTTCTTCTTCTTTCTTTTTTCTTTCTTTGTACTCAGGTGATACTTTCCCTTGGAGTAAACATAAGTGCTGATTCCTCTTTCCCGAAAGTCCTTCGGATGAGACTATAACCCGAGATCCCGTGTAGAACACACAGAGATAATCTTGTGTACATTTTAAAACCTGTACCACCTTTGGGAAGAGTAGGCAATTTGTGCTGATGAGAATGGGTGACAGCATGTGTACAATTGCATGTATCCTGGGACTAGATGTAAAGAACACATGAGTGTTATTTTATTATCCTCGAATAAATAGGTAGGTAAATATGTCCCAGTGCTATCAAAGAACAAAGGTATGCTGCTTTCTTCAGAGCTGGTCACAGTTTAAATAATACAGTTTTACATATGGCTTTTCTGGTATATTTTAATTTTACAGACATGGAAACAGTGAAAACTGATAATGCACAGCTGGTAAACCTTTCCTTGACCATTTACTAAAAATTGATATGTATGATAAAGACAATGACAACAGTATCACTACTGCTGTTACTGCCGGCCGCTGCCACTCTACATCTGCTGCTCATACCACGTTCACCATCACCTAATGCTGTTACTACTACCACCTGTACTGTCCCCCAAATTTTATTTTATTTTATTTTATTTTATACCACTTTATGTCACAGCAGATTTCTCTGCGTGAAATTCGGGCTGCTCTTCCCAGGGAGAGCGCGTCGCCACAAGTGCAGAGCCTACGTATTATTTTTTTCCTCTCAGGGATGGTGTCTAAACACGACACCTGTGTGCATGCTGTTTAAAAAAAAAAAAAAATGTCATCGGCTCCTACCAGCACACAATGGCCTACTCTTCCGAAAGGCGGAACGGGGTTTTAACGTGTGCGCAAGATGTTCTGCGTGCGTCCGCACACGGGGCCTCGGTTTATAGTCTCATCCGAATGACTTTTAACAATGCTGTTACTGCAACCACCTTTACTATCACATACTGCTGTTACCATGTTTACCATCACTTAATGCTGTTACTGCTACTACATTCACAATCACCTAATGTTACTACTACTACTACATTCACAATCACCTAATGCTGTCACTATTACCACATTTACCATCATGCTGTAACTGCTACCACGTTTACATCACCTAATGCTGTTACTGCTACTACATTCACTATCACCTAATGCTGTTACTGCAACTACTAGGTCTACTACCATTGCTGCTGCTGTAGCTGCTGCTGCTAACTCTGCCGCGGCTATTTTCTCTCTCTCTCTCTGTCTCTCTCTCTGTCTCTCTGTCTCTGTCTCTCTGTCTCTCTCTGTCTCTCTGTCTCTGTCTCTGTCTCTCTGTCTTCTGTCTTGTCTCTGTCTCTGTCTCTGTCTGTCTGTCTGTCTCTCTCTCTCTCTCTCTCTCTCTCTCTCTCTCCTCTCTCTCCTCTCTCTCTCTCTCTCTCTCTCTCTCTCTCTCTCTCTCTCAGCCATCCTCCTATACCCTCTTTCATGTCTTCCTCTCTTTCCTCAGCCTACCCACCCGCGAATAAGTTGTTTTGACATGGGCAGATGAAGACAGGGGAAGGGGGTGGGGGTTGGAGTAGTGCGAGGGGCCGGGGGGGGGGGGAGAGGATGTACAAAGACCGAAATGAAAAGGGAGAGGGAGATTGAAGAAAAGGGGTGGGGATGGTGGGGTGGGGGGTGTAAAGTGAGGATATGACCCAGGATTGGATGATGGAGATGGGAAGTGTCAAGCGAACCCCATCCCTTCCCTTCCACAAAACACCAAAGCAAAACAAAACAAAGTGAAAATAAAATCAGACATCCCCCCCCCCCCCCCCCCGAACCCCCCCCCCCCCCTAACAAAAAGCAAGACAAACAAACCAACCAAACAAAGAAACTGCCATTCTCCATTCAAACTACACAGACACCCAGCAAAAACCAACACACACACACACACACACCACACACACCACACACACACACACACACACACACCACACACAACACACACACACACACACACACACACACACACACACACACACACACAACACACACACAGAGGCAGACGGAATAGCCTGGTGGTCAGAGCAGATGCGCTCGTGATCTTCTGACCGGGTTGGAATCTCGTTCAAGAGGACTTTTCCTCTGGAGTTAACATCAGTGCCGACTCCACTCCCCCCAAAAGTCCTTCAGACGAGACTATAAACCGAGGCCTCTCGTGCAAACGCACGCAGAACATCTTGCACACATGTTAAAACCGGTTCCGCTTTTCGGAAGAGTAGGTGTCTGTGTGCCGGTGGGAACGGAAGACAAGATTTTCAAAAATTGCATACACACAGGGGATGGATGTAAAAAAAACAAAAACAAAAAAAAAAAAAGCACACGAGTGCTTATTCCATTATCCTGGAAATGAAATAAAATAAAATAAAAACAACAGAATAAAGAGAAAACCAGAAGACAAGGCCACAGTGGTTTGTTTCTCCACATCACGAATGACTTGACCTGTCAGTGTCCAGTGCTAAGTGGGCTATGAAAGTCCCCAGAACCTGTTCTCGCCATTAATTCTTTTTTTCCCTTGTGCTTAGTGCCAGACTAATGACCCATAGGCCCGCCATATTTGCGTTGAGTGCAGAGTGGATAGGTGAGTGCAGGGTGTATCGGTGGTCTAGAGGTAACGCGCCTGCCTAGAAAGCAAAAAGTCCGGGTCGGAGTGTGCGGTGGTTCGAATCCCGTTTGGGCCCAAAACTTTTCCCTCATCTATAAGACCATGAGTGGTGATCTGGGTGCGAGTCTTCGATGAGACGATAACCGAGGTCATGTGTGTTAAACATAATTATTTAGCGCATGTAAAAGAACACCAAATCTGTAGAAAAAGCCACTCTGGGAAAAAATACAGTTGCAGACAGGAAAAAGGAAAAAAAAATAATGCTGCACTTGTGGCGACGCACTCTCCCTGGGGAGAGCAGCCCGAATTTCACGCAGAGAAATCTGCAGTGACATAAAGTGGCATACAATAAATAAATAGAGTAGACACGAAGATAGTAATACGTAAACGAATTATTGCTCTTGTTCATCTCTGCCAAACGGAGATTGGCAGCCATTTTCTACTAGGCTACGTCTAATGTACTATTCGTTTTGGCAGAGAGCCGTAAAGCTGGTGTAGAGCGCATAATGTGTGTGTGTGTGTGTGTGTGTGTGTGTGTGTGTGTGTGTGTGTGTGTGTGCGCGTGCGTGCGTGCGTGCGTGCGTGCGTGCGTGCGTGCGTGCGTGCGTGCGTGCGTGTGTGTGTGTGTGTGTGTGTGTGTTTCTTCTTCTTCTTCTTCTTCTCCTCATCAGTTTCATGCCCATTCACTACAAGGTGATTTAGACATTTTTTGTACGGTCACGTTAGTGTGTTGTGTTGTGTTGTGTTGTGTTGTATGTGTGTGTTTGTGTGTGTGTGTGTGTGTGTGTGTGTGTGTGTGTGTGTGTGTGTGTGTGTGTGTGTGTGTGTGTGTGTGTGTGTGTGTGTGTGTGTGTGTGTGTGTGTGTGTACGTGTGTGTGTGTGTGTACGTGTGTGTGTGTGTGTGTGTGTGTGTGTGTGTGTGTGTGTGTGTGTGTGTGTGTTCCTTTTGCCGAGGGTTTTATTTTTATGATCACCACTAAATCATTCCACGTTGGCATCAGAAGAATGTTTTCTGTATCCCCTAAACATACCAGTTGCATCCGCCATCATGACATCAGAATCATGTTACCTACAACAGAAATCGTTATCAAAGACTCAAGACTCGAGAATACTTTAATGTCTCAACTATCAGACGTTGTCATGACAGACGTGCACTGATTGGAGGTCAGGTGATCTCTCCCTCAACTTCTTGAGGAGTCGCAGTGAAGTTTTTTTTTTTTTTAGACAATGTGTCTGAGGCAAGGTGAAGCTGGTGGAGCCTTTACCTCTCTGGCGAGTTAGGTGCATGCTGGGTATGTTTATGTCCGATACGGACACACACAAAAAAAACCTCGGCAAAAGGAACACACAAATATATTCCCGCACGCGCGCACACACGCACACACTACACACACACACACACACACACACACACACACACACACACACACACACGCGCGCGCGCGCGCGCGCGCCACACACACACACACACACACACACACACACACACACACACACACACACACACACACACACACACACACACACACACACACACATCCTTCGGATGAGACTTTAAACCGAGGCCCCGTGTGCGAACGCACGCAGAACATCTTGCGCACACGTTAAATCCTGTTCCGCTTTTCGAAAGAGTAGGCCATCGTGTGCCGGTGGGAACAGATGACAATATTTACAAAAGTGCATACACACGGGGACCGGATGAAAAAAAGCACATGATTGCTTATTCTGTTATCCTCGATATAAAAGAATAAATAAATTATATATATATATAGATAAATAAACACACACAGAACCACACACACATACACTCTTCAACAAATAACAGTTTATTCAGAAGCAAGATGAGCACTGGTCTGAAATTCAATATGGCCAGGGAGCATTCTACAGGCCATGATATACAATAGTACAGTTATGCAAAAGAGCATATGGAATGAACGATGGTGTAGCCTACGCTAAAGAAAATCTTCAGCATATCTTAGCATTACATGAAAGGACATACTTTGATTAATTGCTTTAAGATAGACATTCGCAAGAACGTAAAAGGACTTGTTCTGCAGATTGCTGTATCATCTTATCAAAAAGTAAAAAAAACCCCACCAAACCAAAACAAAACCCACCACCGAAACACCGAAAAACAACATCCATACAACAAGTCATACACCCACTAGATCTAGCTACTGACACAACGAGAACTGGTCTGTATAGTCAGACTCAGATCAGGACAGGCCACAACCGCCTAAACCGCTCTGTAAGCCTATAAAAATAAACTCCACATAGGCCACACAAACCAGTGCCCTTGCAAGACTGGCAGCCAGACACAGAACAGATGCTACAGTGCTGCCCGCTACATGAGACACTCCAAAAGAGACTCTGGCCTGACCCCATGCCAGTGGCCAAGAATCTCTATGGAGACTAGGAGGACCTGCAGCGTACAGCTGCCTTGTCACAGAGACTGAGCTAACCATCTGACGTACGCAAAAAAAATTATCATCCAAAAAATGTACACAGAAAATGTTTTTGGTCATTTCTAAGAAATGCTTGCAACACCAACAAGATCTTTACCACGTCTTTTATATATTTTAAGGCGTTCGATAAAGTCTGGTTTGCAGCTCTGTGGGCAACCATGGGGCTGTATAACACCAATGTCAACCTAATCAGAACCATAGAATGCCTCTATAACAAGGCAACCATCGCAGTCTACTTTGACAGCAACGTAGGAGAATGGTTCCAAACCACAATTGGAGTACTTCAAGGATGTTTGCTCTCTCGAACCTTTTCAACATCTTTTTGGAGAGTATACTGCCTGACGCACTTAGAAATCATGAGGGAACAGTAAGTATTGGAGGCAGGACAATTACAAGCTTACGTTTTGACATCGATGGCCAAGCCGGAGAAGAGCAAAAGCTAGTCAGCCTGGTAAATAACCTTGATGAAGCCTCTTCAGCATAATTATGACATTCAGATCAGTGCAGAGAAAACCCAGCTGATGACAAATAATGCCAATGGCATAAGCACTGATGTGATAATAGACGGCAAGAAAATCGAGACCGTCCATAGCTTCAAATATCTGGGGGCTATAGTATGAGATGAAGGATCAAAACCTGAAATTCTCTCCAGAATAGCCCAGACCACAGCTGCAATGACCAAACTGAAAGTCCTCTGGAATGACAAGAACATCGCCATCAGCTTCATGTTCAGACTGATGCGTTCCCTGATCATATCCATGTTTTTGTATACATTCGAAACGAGGACCATAAAAACAGACATTTAAAGAAGGATACAGGCAATAGAGATGAGATGCTTTTGCAAACTTCTTGGTATCTCATACAGAGATCACATCAAAAATGAGGAAGTGAAACCCAATTAAAACCGCCATCAGACAATATAAAGAGCTCCTGACTTCACTGAAAAAACGTAATCTGAAGTGGTAAGGGCACGTCACACGAACATTTGGATTGGTCAAGACTGTCCCACGGGGAACAGTACAAGGAGGGAGACGAAGAGGCAGACAGAGAAAACGATGGGAAGACATCATCAGAGAATGGACTGGCCTTGGGTGGAACGATTTGCTATGGAAAGGAGAAGACCGTGGAGAGTGGAGGAAGCTGGTTGCAAAATCTTCATCAGTGCCCCACGGTCCAAAGGACTACGGGATAGGTGAAAGTGTAGGGTGAATGTTCTCGAAAATATTAGGCTTCATAAACCTGAATTAAGAGTGGCTGTGTTATTTAGCTCTAATATTAAATCTTAACCGTGAACTACGACCGCATCAGCCCTCTACCCCCGGTGTCCATCTCAACCCCATCCAAAAACCCCACTGCCAACTACAACAAAACAAGAGACCCCGAGCCACTGAGATCAACAAGCAGAAGAAAAATACACAGAGGAAAGAACAGACTTCGCCAGAGTTCTTTAATTATCGCCAGTTAGCAGCAGAAGAAGAAAAAAAGGTGAGCAGAACACCTGTAAATCTGAGCCTGGCTACTATAGGCTACCTGCAATGCCGACTACCCCTCCCCCCCCCCCTCCCACACACACACTACCTGCAATGCCGACTACAACATCTGGTAGGTGTTTCCAGCTCTTGAAGGTGCTAAAACAGATAATGCCAAGGCTGGCTTTCGATCTCCTGCTGCTCAAAACTCTGTTATTTGAAGGGAGGGGAAAGCAAGCAAGCACAGTAGGATCTAGGAGTCAATGAATAGGCTGTAAGAGAGAGAGCATAGACAGGTAATGCAAGGAATCAGTGCTATGTAAAGACTGCAGAGTGAAGTGTGTGTGTGTGTGTGTGTGTGTGTGTGTGTGTGTGTGTGTGTGTGTGTGTGTGTGTGTGTGTGTGTGTGTGTGTTGTGTGTGTGACAGAGACAGAGAGAGAGAGACAGACAGGCAGTGTGTGTGTTGCTGTTCTTCAGTTTAACGTTCTTCCACTAAATAGTGATATCAGCAGTGTGTGTGTGTGTGTGTGTGTGTGTGTGTGTGTGTGTGTGTGTGTGTGTGTGTGTGTGTGTGTGTGTGTGTGTGTGTGTGTGTGTGGTGTGTGTGTGTGTGATTTATATAGTTGATTGACTGTGGTGGATTGTTTTCAGTGGCTTGAATCGTTTGTTTTCTTGTTTGTTGCTTGGTTATTTATCAAATTATCAATGTTTGTTTTCTTTCTGTGTGTGTGCTTTTTTGTGTGCTTGTTTATTGTTGTTTTTTCTGTTTTTTATTTCTTGGTTTTGTTTGTTGTTTTTGTTTATAGTGGGTTTTTTTTTCTATTATGATATTATCCCCGATAAGGGCGGGTACTGGATGTAAAAATAAAAGCACATGAGTGCTTAATCATCATCCTCGAAATAAAATAATTTTATTTCTCTCTCTTCTCCTCTCTCTCTCTCTTCTCTCTCTCTTCTCTCTCTCTCTCTCTCTCTCTCTCTCTCTCTCTCTCTCTCTTCTCTCTCTCTCTCTCTCTCTCTCTCTCTCTCTTTTCATCTGTTCTCTTGCTTGCTCCTTACCTATTAACACTTTTCTTTTTTTCCATAATCAAAATCTTTATTGAGACTTCTGATTTTGTCTTCTGAACGAGTGCATTTTATTACCTTACCATATATAGTGTCCTTATTCTTGTGTGTTGTTTGGTACTGCGTAAAGTTTTCTTGTTTAGTATCTTTTCAACTTGATGTATCCCTGAAAAGGGCGGGGACTGGATGTAAAAAGCACACGAG
>CM060319.1:25049215-25059215 GCA_030674155.1 Stramonita haemastoma
CGAAAAGTGGAACAGGGCCTAATGTGTGCGCAAGATGTTCTGCGTGCGTACGCACACGGGACCTGGGTTTATAGTCTCATCCGAAGGACTAAGTTTTTAATTCTTTTGGGGGGGGAGGGGGGGGGGGGGGGGCGGAGTGGAGTCGGCACTGATGCTAACTCCAGGGGAAAATATCTTATGTTTGAAGTAGCAGAGATATAGACACCTCTGTCAAGGATGCATTTGTTAAAGCTATATGACCTACCGCTAAAAGACATGTATGCGTGTTTGATCTGTGTGTGTGTGTGTGTGTGTGTGTGTGTGTGTGTGTGTGTGTGTGTGTGTGTGTGTGTGTGTGTGTGTGTGTGTGTGTGTTGTGTGTGTGTGATGTGTGTTTTGTATTTGTGTGCGCGCGCGCGCGCGCTGTGTGACTGTGTTTGCGTGTTTATATTTGTGTGTGTTTGCGCGCGCGCGCGTGTGTATGTGTTTGCGCGTGTATGTATGTTTGTATGTGTGTGTGCACGTGTGGCGTGCATGCGTGTGTGTTTGTGTTGTGTGTAGTAAGAGATGGGCAGGGAGCTGGTTGAGGGCAGAGGGAGATAGGCTAGCATGTACTGTTTGACTAGATTGTGTGCAAAATCTTACACACATCAGTGAAAACAGGCCACAGCCCCATGAAATTCTCTACCTTTCAAGATATTTGTTCCAAAATGTAAGGATGCCTGGAGCCTGTCAGCATAGATAGCATCCCCACCTTTTGAAATTCTATCCTTCTCTTTGTTTCTGCCTTGTTCCTTTTCTACCTGTCAGCTCCTTTTTGTCTGTTTTCTGCTTTCTTGGTCCATTCTCTTGCCTTTTTCCCCAGAAAAGACTCAAAAGATGACAATTCTGTCCCATGTTGATGTCATATGTGCTGAGCCTGACTTGTCAGGCACTTAATAGCAGCAAAATGCATTTTCACTTATATGACAGATAACAGCAGTTGCTCTGAGTGTTCGATGGTGACAATGACGACGACGAAGAAGAAGAAGAAGAAGAAGAAGAAAAGAAGAAGAAGAAGAAGAGAAGAAGAAGAAGAAGAAGAAGAAGAAGAAGAAGAAAAGAAGAAGAAGAGAAGAAGAAGAAGAAGAAGAAGAAGAGGAAACAGAAGAAGAAGAAGAAGAAGGAGAAGAAAAGAAGAAGAAGTAGAAGAAGAAGAGAAGAAGAAGAAGAAGGAGGAGAAGGAAAAGAAGAAGAAGGAGAAGAAGAAGATGACGACGACGACGATGAGGAAGATGATGAGAAGAAGAAGAAAAAAAAAAGATAAAGGAGGTGAAGAAGAAGAAGAAGAAGAAGAAGAAGAAGAAGAAGAAGAAGAAGAAGAAGAAGAAGGAAAAGAAGAAGAAGAAAGAAGAAGAAGAAGAGAAGAAGAAGAAGAAGAAGAAGAAGAAGAAGAAGAAGAAGAAGAAGAACAACAACAACAACAACAACAACAACAACAAGAACAAGAAGACACAGAAGATGATAATGAAGAAGAAGAACCAATATCTTCCACCAGAGCTGAATCCAACACGACTTCATCCCAGAAGAAAGGAAGAACTGGATGTGAGACACCATGAGACCAGGACACCACCAGCCACTGAGTGTCCTGAAGCTTGCAGTGGTCATGATGACACTTGTTTTCTTTTTTCAGGCATATCAAGCTTAAGACTACAGGCCAGGACTGCGTGCAATGCCTTCTTGCTGTTCCGACATCTATCTGTTCAGTTATACAGACACTTGCAGTGTTTATAATCGAATTTGAGTAACTGAGTTTAATTTGCAGAGATAAAGTGCATGAAACTCAGCAGTGTTCTTTGCATCATTTTTGTTGAAATGCTGGATTCCTATTGAGTAGAGATTCTGAGATACTCATTTTTGTCATTTATGAATTTTGTTTAGATTTAAATAAACTCTACTGTCTCCATCGCCACTGTTGTCGGTAGGAGCTCCATGCAATGCCACCAGGGTTCACCATTTTCTCTGTCTCTGCTGAGTTCTACCATTTCCTGCAGCCCTCCAGACCACTGATCTCAGTGATGTTGGCAATGTAGGATGTTAGTGGTCTGACTATTGTCCTTTTGTCCTCAACTGTCGTCATTAGATCTGTCTGCGTGTTTCTGCTTGCATGATAAGTTTAAACAATTCAGTGACCTTATCAAACTTGCAATGTGGTGTCTGTAATTTTCTTTTATGAATTTCTGCATTATGAAGGTTGCAGAAAGATGAAAAAAGAAAAAAATACTTTCAGTTCATGCTGTTCACATCATACTTCAAAACTAACCTTGTGTAATATGTAAGAAACAAATCTGCCAAACAGTCATTTGTCTATTTTTATTGAATGTGGCTTTCATATAATCACGGGTCGCATAATTTGATCACATTTTTATAATGACATAAGACATTATCACTGATATACTGACAACAATGTTTTTTTTTTTAACCAACTCTTGCAAAAAGGTTTTCTGACATTGAAGCAGAAGTTATCAGAGAAGAAAATATGACATTTTTTGTTTTTCTTTTTTAATGGCAGAACAGAACCCCCCCCCCCCCCCCTCCCCACCCCAATACCAACACAAACAATGAAAGAAATAAAAACCTGATTATGCAGAAAAAAAAGCAAACAACTCATCCATCTGCTACCCCCCTCCCCCACCAACAAAAGGGGAAACAATTAGCACCATCTTTTACTGGAATAATGGAAGCATAAGACTGTGGATTAAAAAAAAAAAAAAGATGTTACAGTGATCTTAGTAGCAGTTGAGCGGTTAAGGCATCTCCCTAGAAATAAAGAGGTGTGTGGTTTGAATCCCACACAAACCCAGGTTATCTCATACATTCCATGTGATTGTGGGTGATGCCCTGAGTGCTGCCACTCCCAGTGGTCAGTCAATAAATTGAGATCATAACTGTGTACAACACTGAGTCAGTCCTCATATAAGAATCCATGTATGTTGACGGTCCAATTCTGCTACCCCCCCCCCCCCCCAAAAAAAAAAAACCCAACCCAAAACCCCCAAACAAAACAAGCAAACAAAAAAAAAACCCCTCACAAACAAAACCACTTAAATAAAATTCCCTATCCATTATCCATCCACTGACTGTCCACAGCTCAATAAAAATAAAGGAAAAAAAATGAGAGGAAAAAAAGAGAAGAGATGGGAAAGGAGTAAGAGTGGGGGTGAAAGTGGCACCATACTATGGTAATGTGTCATCAATCTGTGGAAAGCAGTGTGGGATTTTACAAACAAAATTCTATCGTAGCTATGGCACTTTTTACATAAAATGCAGCCTAAATGACCACCACACTAATCAATAATGGATGAAAAATCCCTTTTTTTAAAAAGACACCAGCTGTAATTATAAAAACAACATCAGCACCAAAAAACCCCAACAACTATGATGGTAAAATCTTAGAAATATTGTAAATAGTCTTTTTTAACACATATCCCCCCCCCAAAAAAAAACCCCAAATAAAATAAAATAAAAATCCATACTCATGCTTCATATTCACATCCAACTACTCTTTTCTACAAGCAATGAAATCTATAAATAGTAGCCATAATTTACAATTATTGTTCTTTTATACACTTGACTGAAAAAAGAACATATATCCACCTACAAAAATGATGAACAATTGCAAAAAAACCCACAAACAACTGAATCAAGCTTAGCTGCCATATATAATACAACAAATTCACTCCATAATATCATTCATTCATGACATAAATCATTGAACTGATACAGATTAAAACAACAGGAATACTGCAATTTTATGTGGAATAAGGTAAACCCACTGATCAAGAATCTGATTTTGCAATATGAATATTTCTAAGTGGTCCCTCAAAACTGTCTCTAACCTAAAAAAAAAAAAGTCTGTCCTTGCAATGTGTGTGAACACATACACACTCACCCACTGAAACATTTTCAAAAATGCATCACATTTTAAGTGTAGCTACATGTGTTTAATTAGCAGAATCATAATTGCAGTTACTCAAAGGAAAAAGTGAAAATCTGATTTCAGAGAAAAGAAAAAAAAAGAATCATGATTGATTTTTTTTAAGAGTCCACATAGCCGTTTACAAAAAAAAAAAAGATTCTATAGGAGATAAAAAAAAAAAAAGCCCTGTCAAAAACATGAATGTTGGTTTAGAAAAACATTTCCAATGAGATAAAAATGCGGAAACTACATCATCAACAATCAGCAGATTTGAAAACTTCCAAACAAGAAGAAGTTGGTGTGAATACCACTGGATCTGCAGTTTCCTCATCAGACATGGTAATGATCACTGGATCTGCAGTTTCCTCATCAGACATGGTAATGATCACTGGATCTGCAGTTTCCTCATCAGACATGGTAATGATCACTGGATCTGCAGTTTCCTCATCAGACATGGTAAGATCACTGGATCTGCAGTTTCCTCAATCAGACATGGTAATGATCACTGGATCTGCAGTTTCCTCATCAGACATGGTAATGATCACTGGATCTGCAGTTTCCCTCATCAGACTGGTAATGATCACTGGATCTGCAGCTTTCTCATCAGGTCATGGTAATGATCACTGGATCTGCAGCTTCCTCATCAGGTCATGGTGAGGATCACTGGGTCTGCAGCTTCCTCAACACCCTCACTGGATCTGCATCTTCCTCATGATCCTCACTGGATCTGCAGCTTCCTCATGATCCTCACTGGATCTGCAGCTTCCTCATCAGGTCGTCAGAGGGGTGATGATCACCAGGCCATCCTTGGCGCGGGTGGCCAGGTTAACGATGAACTTGTCCAGGTGGGCGTGTGTGGAGTCAGCGTGTGGCTCCACCCCGATCACCACAGGCTTGTCCAGCCCACTGAATCCCCGCACTGTGTCCACCGTCACATCTGCACCTGCCTGGTTGTTCCCGTCTGCTTCTTCCATCCCTGAAAAAAAGAGGATGGAAAACGTGATATGAAACTTTGAACATGTCTGAAATGTTTTAAGGTTTGAAAATGCTGTTTGTTGTTAATTTTGTGATGAAGTAAAATGTTATTAACTTTTGAAATCATGATAAACATTTAGAGAAATTTCTACTAAAAAATGCAATCTGATAGATACAAGATAACAGATACAAAAGAATACAGCTGTCTCAATGGCTAAAACCTTGACCTTATCTCAGTATAGATTTCTGCAACAAGATGTAAAAGGCCTAAAATACTCCCAAATTTTTCTATAAAAAAAAGAAATCTGAAAAAAAAACACAAAGTAAGAGTAATGGCAGTTATGATGATCATGGTAATGCTATGATGATTCAGTATTGTATTGCACATCTATTTTCCTGTCTGCATGATATTCGCTATTTGAGGGTGTCATATTTGCAATGAATCCATGTTATATACAAGGCTTTGGATATCTTCTCATCTACCAAATAGATCCATTCCTGAACTGTGAAAACTGAATGAGGAAAAATCCAGCTTTGATAAGAATTTGAACCATATACCTCACAGGTTTTCAGATAGGTGCTTTACATCTTTATATACTTTACGACAAATGACATAGCTGAGCAGTTAATACCGTTTGACTTCAATCCTATAAGTCCATAAGTCATAGGTTTGAATCTCAGCGGCGTCTGGTGAATTAAATGTGGGGATTTTTACAATATCCCAGGTCAATTTCAAGTGCAGACCTACCAGTGTCTTAATTCCTTTCATTTATAAACACATGCAGAAGATCAAATATGCACATTAGAGATCTTGTAGTTCATGTCAGGGTTAGTTGGGTTATGGAAATATAACCATGTCCAGAATACATCCCTGAAGTTTGAATGCAGCTACCTTCATGGTGGTCAGAAACGGTCAGTCGCAAAATCTCACCATTAGTGAACTTCAGAGCTCTAGGTGAGGAACAGGGAAAAAAAAAAGAGAAACACACACACACATCCCTACACACACACACACACACACACACACACACACACACACACACACACACACATACACACACACACACACACACACACACACATCCTCCATATAAAAGAATAGATAAATAAAAAAAAAAAAAAATAATAATAAAATAAACACACACACTACAGATTAGCACAAGACAAAGTTCTAAGCATTTCTCACCTTTCTGCCTGAGGTCCTGTTTCACCGATCTCTCCACGGCCTCCTTCTCGCCCCTCTTGCTGACCAGGATGGCGATGTCGTCAGGCTTCAGGCCGCTGCCCAGGCAGGACTCCAGCACGCTGAACAACGTACGGTGAACAGAGTCCTTGGAGCACTTCACCACCTCCACCCCCCTCCCATTCTGGTAGTCGTGGCCCAGCACAGGACGGTCAGAGACACACGTCTGTCCTGGGTTCGCTCCCTCCCCGGGTTTGCCCATGAACTTCATGGCGTAGTCGAAGATCTCTTTGGAGTTTCTGGAGATCTCGCTCAGCATGAAGTTGTTTTTGCCAATCAGGCCTGGCAGCCCTGCCTGGAACTTGTGCACCTTCTGTGCATAGTCCATGAACACCCAGAAATACCCGCTGGTGAGTTCCTTTAGTGACGATCGCAGTCGTTTTGGTGGAGAGGCTTCACGGTGTTTTTCAGTCTGCTGTCTGTCAGCTTCCATGTCAATGTCAGCAGGAGATGCGTCACCAGAAGCAGTCATGTGTCCGCAGTCTTCCTTGCTTGAAGAACTGTCCTGAGCACACTGATCAGAGCTTGTCTTGGACAAGTGCATGGGTGCAGGGTGTGTGGAAGCGTCCAGGTGTGGGTGTTGTGTGGATATGATGTGTTCCGCCCCCAGGTTGGCCAGGTGTTCTGCCACAGTGTACCAGTCCCCATCCCTGTCCTTGAAGTTCTCTGCGCCTCATCCACGATCACATTCTTCACTTCCCGGTACTTGCCCAGGAATCGCTGAGGTGTGGCGTAATCCTCCATCAGTTCTCGCCGACTTGCCACCTTGCAAAGTTTGAAGGAACTGAAGACAAGAAAAAATAAAAAGACTGAATAAGTAAAAGATGATGCATTGCATTATGACTGCCAGTCTGTGGTATGCGTGTATAAGTTCATCCATGTATGTCTAATACTAGATTGAAAGCTATTGATAGCACAGCTGGATACCAGCAACAAAAAGGATAAGGATGGAAAGTGAATGAAGTTGGAATGCAGCTACCTTCATGGTGGCCCAAAATTGGTCACATACACAAAAATCTCACCATTAGTGAACCACGCAGCTCTAGCCAAGGAACAAAAAAAAAACCCACAAAAAAAACAACAAAAAGTGAACAGCAACTACTAAACGCCAAACCGCCTCACCTCACATAGGCGCAGAGAAGCGGGTTCTCAGCCAGGTAGAGCACCTCTGACCTCTGACACCCCCGGGCCACCAGTTCACGAATCATCTCCAGAGCGGCTACGGTCTTCCCAGCTCCTGGCGGCCCATGCACCCACAATTCCTTGGTGAACTGTCGCGTCCACAGCAGCTGCAGCTGGTCACAGGTCAGCAGGAAGTGACAGTCCTGGTCAGGGGAGGAGAAGGCTGTGAATGCTGGGGTGGTGGCCCTTTGCTGACAAGGGGTGTAACTAGCGATGGTAATGAGAAGGGAGGTAAGAATGCTGTCCAGCTTGGCTGCATTGAGGGCGAAGGTGGGAGGGTAGATGGAGGTGTCGATGGCAGTCTGTAAAAGGAAAGTGTGGAGAGATCTGGGTTATGGAGAGGATTTCAGTTACAAAAAAAAAAAAGAAAAAAGAATGCAGCAGTATCTGGTTGGGAGACATTAGTACTATTATGTGTGTGTGTGTGTGTGTGTGTGTGTGTGTGTGTGTGTGTGTGTGTGTGTGTGGGGAGAGTGTTTGAATATGTGTGAATAAGTATGTATATAATATTTGTGTGTAAATGTGTGTGTATGTGATTATATGTGCACAGCATAGAAAACAACAAAAAATACATGTACACTCCTTCACAAATACACACACACACATCATAAACCCCCCCCCCCCCCTTTCCCCCACTCATACATTTCTTCCTAAAATAACTTTTTAGTGGATAGACGTTAAAAGGAAGACACACACACACAATATCCCCCCCCCCCCCCCCCCCCCCCCCCACCACACACACACACTACTGTACCTGAAAGTTTTCCACCACCAGAGGGTCAGCCACGGACAAGACGTGGACCCGAATGGCCAGCCTGTCCGCACAGCCTCCATGGGTGACCAGCCTGAGCTTGACCCTCGCTGTCAGCTCCCTGGCTACACTCCACAGTTCCTCGCTGTTCAGGTAGGAGGTGACCAACACCACCAGATGTATCCCATACACCTGACTGAACCATAATGTAGGATACAGTTTTGGTTTGAAAAGAATGAGAGAGAGGGGGGTGGTGTGGGGGGGAGGGAAGATATTAGATGAAAATCTTTTATGTATGCACAAAAAAAACAACCCCACACTCATATACACACTCGAATGCAAACATACACACATAAACACACATATGTAAACTCACACATAAACCCTGCGTGCGCACGTGCCCACCCGCACGTACGCACGCACAGTTTTTTCTCGACTTTGTATATATATCCACACCAGCTTTAAACTTCATATTTTGTTGATTATTATTTTTCAAACTGTAAAATTCAAAATGTTTCTTCCTCAATAATTATTTTTCTTCAACTTTTATCACATCACACTTGATGGCCACAAAAGCTGAGTGGTCAAGACCATTCAACTACAATCCCAAAGGTCCATGAAATCACGGGTTTGAATCTTGTTGATTTCTAGTGAAATAAGGGTGGAGATTTTTAAGATCCCTCAGGTCAACTTCAAGTGAAGACCTGCCAATACCTTAAATCCCTTCGTGAATGTAAATACACATACAGAAGATCAAATGCACACATCAAAGATCCTGCAATTCATGTCCTCATTCCTGCATTTGGTGGGTTATGGAAACATGAACATATCCAGCATACATTCCTGAAGATGGAATGCAGTTACCCTCATGGGGGTGAAAAATGGTCGCATACGCAAAATTTCATCATTGATGAACCTAAGAGACTTTAGCTGAGAAACGAAATGAAACAAAACAAAAATCACACCTGCTTACCTAAGAATGAGCAGAGCGGCACAAACATCCTCGTGCGCAGGTGTGTGGAAGTGCGTCCCCCAGCACTGCAATGGCACGGCCAGGTGAGGCTCCTCAGCAAAGGTGGACAGGAGGCGGCGAATACAGGTGACCAGGTGTGGACTGTCCAACACCTGCAGGTACTGACTGGGCTGAAGGTTGAATCCTGTGGACACTGTCGTCAGGAGGGGTGGTGGGGGGTGGGAGGAGAGGAGTGAGTCAAATGTTCTTTTTCATGTAGTCGGCGAGTGGTTAAAATTAAGATGAATGTTTTTATGTGGAGTCAAGTTGTTGAAGTTGTGTGTGATGTCTGCATGCTATCATACTGCATAAGAATTGAATGCTTTGTCATGATGGGGATGTATGTGCTTTATGAGAGAATATTACCCACAATGTAGGGGGAAAAAAGCAAAAAAAATTGGGGTGTATGTGTGTGTGTGTGTGCATGTGTGCATGCATACGTGCATATGCAAAGAAAGATATGAATTCATCCAAACTCAATTACTCAAAATATCGCAGAGGGATAATGAGAAAGAGGGGACAAAACACCATGAAAGAATGAATGATCATCAGACGGTATCAACGACAAACAATAAAAAAAAATAAACTCCAACAACAATAAAAGCAAAGAAAAACACACACAAAACCTCAACACAGCCCAACCCAAGAAGCTGAAGGCAATCTCAACACAACATTTTACAATAACAACATATTAGTGTAGGCCTTGGCACTTAGCTTACATTAATAACTGACACAGCTTTTGGCCTGGGCCAACCCCAGAAGCAAAAAGCCAAAAAAAAAAAGAAGAAAAAATAGGGTTGAAAGAAAAAGGAAAAAAACCAGACAGATGCATTTGCAGACTCAGACTCAGACTTTTATTCATAAAGGCAAAGACAGAGAGACAGAGGTAACTTGAAAGGG
>CM060319.1:25064215-25089215 GCA_030674155.1 Stramonita haemastoma
CATGCTATTCATAGCCTTCAACAGCCAAATTCAGATGAGATTGCACCACACACACAAAAATTACAGTATCAATGACGAATTCAAAAACCCATAGACTAAGAACTATCATTACCAGATATACAAAATCATTCAATCAGTCATCCCTGAAGTTGGAATGCGGCTACCTTAATGGTGGGAGGAAAAGAGTTGTGTACATAAAAAATCTTACCATAGGTAAACCTCAGAGCTCTCGCCGAGGAACAAACAACGAACAATCCCCTCACCCACACCCCCCTCCCCATAAAAAAAATTAAGTCAGTCAAAATAAAAGGAGAACACCATACTGCTAACAAGATGAAAGTGTGTGTATACAGGAGAGAGAGGAATGGAGGACACTGGTTGTCAAGTCTTCAGGGGTGCCCCCATGGTCACCAGACTAAGCGATAGATCGATAGATAGAGATAGTGTATACAGGATGAACTCAACATGATTATGTTAGCATAACTTTGTTATCATTATCATCATCATTAGGATTATCATGACAATGATGATAACGATAAACGTACCCACCTTTCCAGCATGCTCCACATTCTGCATGTGCAGCAGTCCCCCACCCGAGTTGAGCAGAGCACAGGCATACTGCAGCACCTGCTGGTTTTGTCGGTCGTGGATTCCACGCGAGATATACACTGGACATTCCAGGGTCTGCTCTCCATACTGAGAACAATGGTCTGCACTGAAAAGTGTTTCCACATGTACTGAGAAGTGTTTCCACATGTACTGAGAAGTGTTTCCATATGTACTGAGAAGTGTTTCCACATGTATATCAACCTTTACTGCATTGTAGTGAGTCGGTGGTCTAGAGGTAATGCACCTGGCTAGAAAGCAAAATGCCTGGGTTTGAAGTGTGTGGTGGTTCAATTCCTGTTTCAGCCAGAAATCCCCCCCCCCCCCCCTTCCCCCCATCCTGTAGACCGTGAATGGTGGTCTGGGTGCTAGTCTTTTGAATGAGGCAATAAACTGAAGTCCCATTGTTACACTTAATTATTTAGTGCATGTAAAAAATACCCACAGCAACAAGGGAGTTGTCCCTGGGAAAGTTCTGTAGAAAAAAAACACTCTAATAATGGAAACAAATACATTTGCAGATAGGAAAAGTAAATAAAATAGTGGGTGGTGCTGTTCTTGTAGCAATGCGCTCTCTCTGGGGAGAGCCACCAAAATTTAATGCAGAGAAATCGGCTGTGACTTAAAAGTGGAACACAGTGTAATACAGTACAGTACCTTGTACAATAAGGCACAGTCAAGTACCATTGCTGTAAATTTGGTTGAACCATTTGTGGTTCCCCCTCCCCCCTCCCTCCAAACTGAAGTAGAGATTAATCAAGACACGATCACATGCTTATGTGCAGACCACAGAACAGAATCCAAAATTCAAATAAATAAGTAAACACACATAATCAAGTGGCGGACATGATTTTTAACTATAAATGGACGATAGTCAAGATGCGCAAGGTATTTAAAAAAAAGAAGAAAAAAGGCAAAAATCAACTCACATAAACTTTGATGACAACATTCTGTTTCACTGTCAAGTTCTTCATCACATGTTGGTCCAGCCTAACTGGCAGAATATCAAACTCAAACGCGACATCATCAGAGCCTGCAACATAAAATACATCAACTTTTTTTTTAAAGACATAGGAAAACTTTAAAGAATTCACCTTCAATGCATAATATTTTATCAGCAAAACCATGTAAAACTTTGACAGAGTACCTCTTTGAGTTTTATTTTGCTGACAAGATCATATTTCAGGAGAGCATTGATTTTTTAATGGTCAGAACAGATCATGATAGTTAAAAAAAGTCTGTCCCAAGCCTAAGGCTCATCAGGCTGGTGCTTATCCCGGTTTCTGTGGCGTTAAGCGACTGAGAGTCATAGACTCCCCCCTGGATAGGACGCCAGTCTATCGCAGGGTTAACCCCCAACACACAAGTGCCTTTTCCAAGGGCACAACGCCATAGCCGAAAGCTGGGATCGAACCCGCAACC
Organism: Stramonita haemastoma; assembly: GCA_030674155.1. NCBI lineage: Eukaryota > Metazoa > Mollusca > Gastropoda > Neogastropoda > Muricidae > Stramonita > Stramonita haemastoma. The sequence continues at coordinate 25,066,244 of CM060319.1, forward strand.
TTTAGATTATGAGTCCAACGCCCTAACCACTAGACTATAGCGGCGGCTGGATCATGATAGTAAATGCAAGCAAATATCTTACTTTTGTTCTGACAACTAATCAATCATTGGGGGCATGCAGGAAAGACTAGTGATTAATTAAAGCACAGAGCTGCGATCTGACGGTTAAATAAGGGACAGATTTGAGTCTGCTGTTGTGTTCACTTGAGGGAACTTTTTTCTTTGACAGTGGGGTTTACATTGGTAATGGTTCCACAGCCTTTCAGATGCTGTAAGTCCTTCAGATAGGAGTACAGATCTATAAGCTGAGGTTCCTTTTGTGAATGGACACAGAACACCCAGCTCAGCTGCATGCACACCTTTTCCCACCTTTTGCAGAAGAGGTTGGGTATGGCTGGTGGTATGAGTGACACAGATCATACTTGATTGTAAATGCATGCAAATATATCTTAGTTTTGTTCTGACAACAAATCAATCATTATACCCTGCATGCAGTTGGCAAACAGCATACAATTGGCAAAGTGGAGCAGGTTGTACTTTGCTAGATTCAACTTGCCCTTGACACACTGCCTCAAAGTTTCCATGATTCCTACAGTTCAGGGAAAAGCCACTATGCTCTATCAGAACTTGTACAATTTACAAATGCATGAGGCAGTATATAATGTTGGAGGGTGGGGGTGAGGATGAGGCATGGGCTTGTGTCTGAATATATATTCATAAAGTATTGTATTATCAATTTGTTCTTGAGTGTGTGTGTGTGTGTGTGTGTGTGTGTGTGTGTGTGTGTGTGTGTGTGTGTCACTGTGTGTGTGTACTGCTTGCATGGGCATGAACACTTTAGAGTTGATCTCTGCGAGAGGACAAAAATTAATTATGTGTATGTGTGTGTGTGTGTGCGCGCGCGCGCACGTGTGTGTGTGTGTGTGTGCGCGCGCACTTACGAGTCCACGCACCCTACACACGTATGTGTGGATGCACTCTTGCGGGCCGATCTCTACAGTACAAGAGGACATGGAACGAGTGTTACACGGAGGATTGCGTGCGTGCGTGCGTGAGTGTGCATGCGCGCCCGCGCGTGTTTGTGTATGCACACGCGCGTGTGTGTGTGTGTATCGATCTCAGCGAGAGGTGTGTCAAGAGGGAATATGGATTTCAAGCAGATGCTCTCCCTTTACCTGCTGGGTGATTCGCAATCCACCTCAATCTTCAGTGATTTTCGTAGAGCAATATCTACTTCTCTAAATACAATAACATGCAAAACATGATCGGTATCATCATGTAGGACTGAACGTTAGCTTCCGCACTGGCCCATGAGTGTTGACATCGGAAGTTGTACGATGTCTTTTTACTCCACTATCCGCCGAATGCACTTAACCGTGACCGCAAAAACAAGAGTCTATACACCAGAATCTGTTGAAAACTGCAATGTCAGGCTACAGGTAGTACATGTACTGGCTTTTTTCTTTTTTGACGTGGAGATAGATTACATTTTTGCTAATTTTTATTTTTGCATGATGCGAGTTTACTGCGACAATTGTGTTTATAATAATTATTTTGGATGGATCGATTCTCACATTTGGAAGTGAGCTTTATTTTACTTGCGATTGTGGGATTTATTAACATTATTTGTTTTTAGCCATCGTAGAAAGTTTGTTCCTCAGCTAGACCTCAAATTCACCCATGGCGAGATGTGTGTGCTTGCGATTGGTGTCGTCCACCAGTAAGGTAGCCACATTCCGACTTCGGGGATGATGTCTAAACAGGACAACAGCGTTTACACTTTCATCATCCATTTTTGCCAGCATGCGATGGCCTGCTTTTCTAAAAGGCAGAATGGGTTTACATGTGAGTGCAAGATGTGTGTGTATACGAATGTACAGTCTCATCTGAAGGACTATTGGGAAGTGGAGTTGGTATTGATAAACTCCAGGGGAAAATCCTCCTTATCTCAGTGATAGCTTGAACCCAGACTGTTTTGATTTTTTTTTTTTTTTAAAATTTATTTATTCTTTTATATAGAGAATAATGGAATAAGCACTCGTGCTTTTTTACATCCAGTTCCCGTGTGTATGCAGTTTCGTAAATATCTGTTCCCACTGGCACACGATGGCCTACTCTTATGAAAAGCGGAACAGGATTTAACGTGTGCGCAAGATGTTCTGCGTGCGTTCCCACATGGGCCTCGGTTTAAAGTCTCATCTGAAGGACTTTTGGGGAGAGTGGAGTCGCACTGATGTTAACTCCAGGAGAAAAATCTCCTCGACCGGACTCTAACCCAGGTCGTCAAATTGCCGGCGCAATGTTCTGACCACTAGGCTATCCGTTACCCCTTTGCCAGACTGCCAAACTTCAAGTGCAATGCTCGAATTACAACACTAACCCAGACCCTGTGGGTTTCATCACTATGTTTTGTATTGGATGGCTTTCTTTCACATGGATTTATTAACAATTGTACACAAGATGGCTTGGTTTCACACGTGGGTGTGGGTTTATAATGATGGTTGTATGGCTGATTAAAACGGTTGCATTTTTGATGGCTTTATTTTACATTGGTGGTGGGTTTTGTTTATTACACGAGGTGTAGTTTGGACAGCTTTGTTCTACCTTTGAAGGTGGGTTCATCATGACAGTTGTACTTTGGCTTATTCATCTTGGTTGTGGGGTTCATTTCACATGTGGAGGTGGTTTTATGTCGACGTTTTCATTTTGGTTTTATTTCACATGTGGTTTTAAGTTTCAACTTGGGTTTTATTTGGCATGTGGTTACAAGGTTTCATGTCAACAAGTTTTCTTTTTTTTGTTTCACATGTGGTTAAATGTCTACCAAGTTTCATTTTGGTTTTATTCCACATGTGGTTATGAGGTTTAATGTTGACAAGTTTCATTTCACGGTTTATTGTTGACAAGTTTCTTTTTATTTCACTGTGGTTACGAGGTTTATCTCAGTTGTGAAGGTAGGTTTACAACTATTGTATAGTGGGTGGCTGTTTCACATAATGGTTATGGGATTTAATGCAACAGTTGGATAATTATGTGGCTCCTTTGTTTCACATGTGGAGGGGGGGGGGTTGATTATGATGGTCGTCTGACATGGCTTTATTTTGTATTAAGTGTTTTTGACTTTTTTTTTTTTTTAAGATGGCTTTATATGTGGAGGTGGGTTTGTTATTGGTGCTGGTGGTGTTTTTTTTAAGACGGCTTTTATTTTATACAGGGTTATAAAGTTTATCCTTGAATGGTGTTTTTTTTGGACGGCTTTATTTTATAGTTCCAAGGTTCATTATTGATGATGTTTCTTTTTTAAACAGCTTTATTTTACAAGGTTCATTATTGATGATCATCTTTTTAGGTTTATTTCATAAGTGGAGATGTGTTTCTTTAGGTGGCTTCATTTGGGTTTATCATTGATTTATTTTTTTAAAGATAGCTAATATGTGGTTATGTTTATTATGATGGTTTTATTTTTGATGATTTTATTTCATATGTGGAAGTTTGCTACTGTTTTTTTTTTAAATTAATTTTTTTATATATTAAAGATGGCTCATTTCACATGTGGCGGTGGTTTATTACAACGGTAGTATTTTAAAAGACTGTCTCCCATGTTGAGGTGGGTTTCAAGATGGTCATTTTAGATGGCTTTATTTTGCATCTTTAGGGGAACTCACCACATCACATCTTGGACAGTTTTGTTTCACACTGATGAAGGCTTTTTATTTTATTTTTATTTTTTTCATATTTTGCATCATTTTATTTTACAAGCAGAGGCGGGTTTCTTATTGCGGTCGCCTTTTTCAGATCGCCTTATTTTACATATGGAGATGGTGCACTATGACGGTTGCATTTTGTTAAGAGCTGGGTGTGGCGTAGTATTTCAAATTACATTTCAACAAGTGTGAAGAGAAGAAGTGCAGCCATGTTTTTTACGACTGTGCTGCTGTAGAAGGTAGTGTTTGTTCAGTCAAGATAAATCACTGGATAAACATACAACACACAGATCAAAGCGCATGCACACACACACACACACACACACACACACACACACATGCACAAATAAAAAAAGCCAAAAACATGGGCATGCACAAACCCCCTCCCCTCCCCCCTCCGCAGCCAATTTAGAAATGAACATTCTCCATCCATTTTTGAAACAAGGGTTGAGGGAGAAGGGGGTGGGGGATGGGGGGGGGAGGGGGACTCTTGTAGTAGGGCTGCAATAAACATCTTTTTGTATAAGCTGCTGCAAAGGGGGTGGATAGGTGAGGGTTGTAGTCATTTAAAATTTTTTTTTTATTTCACAAGTGGTATTACCTAGGATGCAGTATTTTAGATGGCTTTAAATCAGCACTGAAAAGAGAGAGAGACAGAGAGAGAGAGAGAGAGAGAGAGAGAGAGAGAGAGAGAGAGAGAGAGAGAGAGGCCCTAGGGGGGGGGGGGGGGGGGGGAGAAGAGGTGGGGGGTGGAAATGCAGCAGAAATTTGGATGGCTTAAGTTCTGACAGTTGAATGTCAGCATAGGAATGATTTGACAGTGTGTAGGAGGAGAGGGGTAAATGATGGTTATTTTGGATGTTGTTAAATGCGGCACTCCCCCACGAAATAAGTCGCTTTGCACCAAACCAACTTTTGCAATAGGAGCATTTTAGGCAGGTGGGGGTCAGGATCATGATTTTTTAAGATTTATTTTGATTATAAAACTATAGGCAATGCCTTTTACAAAAATGTCAAGGCGTAATTTTCCTTTCGTTTTGCTTAAAAACACATTTTAAAATACCCAAGCCCTCCTTCTGACCTTCTGTTACGATGCTAAACAGGTCCATTTCTCATTTTGCCACATCCTGCAGTGCATAATTTCAATTTGTGATAACTTTTTCATAGAATTGTCCGATTTTCAATCTGTTTATTGTATTGAATAGCCTTTACAATTTTTTTTTCCCCCAGATTTATTAAATGTCAATATCTAAAAATTTGACTGTGGTGCAACGTGACTCATTATGTGGTGGAGTGTCAGAAATATGAGGCAAAAAAGATTGAAGGATGGGAGGAAGGGTGGGGGTGGGGGTTGAGGGTAATGGTTATAATGCTGTAGCAGGTATGCTTACTTTTAAGCTCCACTTTCAGGGATGAAGCCACTGACAATCAGAGGCAGGGACTAATTTTTCCAGGAGAGGGAGTGATGTCATGATTGCAAAGGAGTTGTACTTAAGCACCCATTAGTCCCCCCCCCCCCCCCCCCCCCCCCCCCGCCCTCTCCTTTACAATCTGAAACTACAGCCCTAATCTTCAACTTAAACTCTCCTATATACTACTTCAGTAATCACACCCCCCCCCCCCCCCCCCCCAACCCCCAACATTGTTTTTATCATTTTGAGATTATAAATTCTATCAATCCTGTGTGTCAGCAATTGTAATTACCCTTCATCGATGACTGAAGTATTTTTAACTTGATCATTCTAAAACTATAGCCCTCCATGATACTTTGTCATTTATACACAACTGCCACTGAAATCCCCAGTGCTGAAAACAGGAATGCCTACCATTCAGTTTTACTTTCAGAGACAAGCCACAGACAACTGACACTGAAATACTCCACAGTGCTCAAACTACAGCCTTGTGGAATATTATTTACTATTTCTCAGCGGTGAAACTACAGCCTTGTGAAATATTTATTATTCTCCAGTATTACACTACAGTGTTGTGAAATATTATTTATTATTTCTCAGTGGTGAAACAACAGCCTTGTGAAATATTTATCATTTCACAGTGGTGACAATACAGTCATGTAAAATATTTATCATTTTGCAGTGGTGACAATACAGTCATGTACAATATTTATTATTTCTTAGTGGTGACACTACAGCCTTGTGAAATATTATTTATTATACCCTAGTGGTCAAACTACAGCCATGTGAAATATTATCTATTATTTCTCAGTGGTGACAATACAGACATGTGAAATATATATTTATCATTCCCCAAAGCAGCATCGAGTGTGGTTAACATGTGGATGGGTGACCGTTTGTGTGCCTTGGCTTCAGTACAGTCCCCAGTTCACAGATGTATATGGGTAATTGCCCTCCTTAGGGTCAGGGAAGGTAAAGCAGCGAGGGAGAGGAGATGGCGCCACCCTCAATATGCTGGCTCCTAAAGAAGCTGAGGTCTCTGATGCCTTGCTCCCCTATGACCACACAGGTTAGGGGCACTGTTACCTTTTTATTTTAAATTACCACTACCCCATGCCACTGAAACACTACCATCCAAAATACTACTTCATTACACATACCTGCTACTGAAACTTAAGCCATCCAAAATATTCATATTTCCACCCACAACCCCCAACTTCAATGATGACTTGCTCAGTGCTCTTGCAAAGCCTCTTCCTGTCTGGGCATAACATGTCTTGTGATGCTGCCTCCTTCATCGTGATCACCATCTGCACACAGTACAACCGTTTGTACACATCAGTTACCACAGAACACGGTACAACCATTTGCACACGTCAATTAATTTTTAACACATAACAGTATCATCAGTGAAATATCATCACCAAGTAGCTTCAACAGGCATGTTTACAGTTGAGTTTCATTTTCAGGTACAAAGCTATAGAAAATCACTGGATAATTTTCACTGATCAAATTTGAAAACAAATACATAGTCGTAGAACAACTCACGTCATCATATGCTTCCTTCTTCAGTGCCATCTTTTCAAATCATGTACAAACACTGCTGCACATGTGTATTATCTATCCCTAGGACGGCAACATGAGATTTTTTCATACATATTACATCAGCTACTGTGTGCACACGTAGAGATGCTGAGGAAGATACAAAGCGCTCACAACAATTTGGCTCAAAATGTTATTTGATAAAAGGATTTTAACCTTTTGAGACACATATCAGAAAACCAGATTCCTAGGACACTTGGTCAACTACGACGCTTTTCCATGACAAAGACACAATAGTAAGCATGCTGGCATCAGTGACCAACACCAGTCACCATACACCACAGTTAATAATACCAGAAACATACAGTCGCAGAAAAATCCTTCTTATCATAAATACTTCACAATCAAACCAGAGACTGTATAAGCTACGTTGAGATAGCCGTCCGCACTATTTCAGTGCGACCATGCTGGCAGCTGGCCTGTCAGAGGCATGGACACGTGGAAAGCCGGCACTACATACACTGATGACAGTTGTAACTACTGTTTTAAAACACCTATTTACTCGTAAATTACACAAAACTTTGGACACAAATTCACAAAAAGTCAAAAACATTTTCAACTCTCGACACAGAAATTAATCAGAACTGTCAAGAATGCTATTTATGAATAAAGGAGAAGGTATGAATACTAGAGAATATCTGGTAAATTGATCTCTCTCCAACCTTCAGTACTGTGCTTAACCACAACTCATTGTCTGATGTACCAGACTATTTATAACAGTTGATTTGTTTTTACAAGATAAAGCGCTATATAAGTTCCATGTATTATTATTATTAATAACAAACTATTGAGTAAATCAGTCATGTGGGAGGGAGAGAGAGAGAGAGAGAGAGAGAGAGAAGAGAGAGAGAGAGAGAGAGAGAGAGAGAGAGAGAGAGAGAGAGAGAGAGAGAGAGAGAGAAGAGAGAGAGAGTTCTTTACTTTAAAGAGTAGATTTTATAGCTGTTAAAATCATTTGTTAAAAGAGAGAGAGAGAGAGAGAGAGAGAGAAGAGAGAGAGAGAGAGAGAGAGAGAGAGAGAGAGAGAGAGAGAGAGAGAGAGAGAGAGAGATTTTCATTTTCGGTATCTGCAAATATTTTTATCAATTTCTCTGCATGCAGCACAGTTCTGTATAAATGTTGTTTGTTTTTGACTGTAAAAACAAATTTGACTGCCAGTACAACGACTGAATTATGGCTAATGTACCACCACTGAAGCCGACCAGTCACTGCGCTGGTTCCCACCCCAGCTGCTGAAAGCTTGTCAAACTCGGCCAGCCAAACATTAGAGCGCTCTCAGTCAGTACAGCTATAGCGCACGCACTAATGGCCCCGAAGCTTGTCATCTATCTCAGCGTAGCTTATACAGTCTCTGATATAACACAGTAAATAATACCAGGGACATACAGTCACAGAAAAATCCTTCCTTTCATATGTACTTCACAATATAACACTGTAAATAATACCAGGGACATACAGTCGCAGAAAAATCCTTCCTATCATAAGTACTTTACAATATAACACAGTAAATAATACCAGGGACATACAGTCGCAGAAAAATCCTTCCTATCATAAGTACTTTACAATATAACACTGTAAATAATACCAGGGACATACAGTCGCAGAAAAATCCTTCCTATCATAAGTACTTCACAATATAACACTGTAAATAATACCAGGGACATACAGTCGCAGAAAAATCCTTCCTATCATAAGTGCTCACAATATAACACTGTAAATAATACCAGGACATACAGTCGCAGAAAAATCCTCCTATCATAAGTGCTTCACAATATAACACGTAAATAATACCAGGGACATACAGTCGCAGAAAAATCCTTCCTATCATAAGGACTTCACAATATAACACAGTATGATGCTGTTCAATACAGTCCCAGGTGGTGGTATAGCTTAGCAGTTAGACCATTGAACTCACAACTGAACCACTAGTGAGATGCCCTTTGAAGGGGACTGACTATTCCCTCCCTCAAAGAGATATTTCCTCTGGAGTTAACATCAGAACTGAGTTCACTTCCCCCCCCCCCCCCCAAAGTCCTTCAGACAAGACTATAAATCGAGGTCTTGTGGCGAATGCACGAAGAACATCTTGCGCGCATGTTAAAACCTGTTCCACTTTACGGAAGAGTAGGCCACTGTGTGCCAGAAGGAACAGGTGACAAAAATTAAAAAAACTGCATATACACAGGGACTGAATATAAAAAAAGCACATGAGTGCTTATTCCATTATCCTCAATATAAAAGAATAAATAATGATAAAAAACAACAACAACACATGCACTCACACCTACACATTGTTGGATATGAAGCTCCAAAACAGCTCTGAAGTCTTTTTTGTCATGGTGTGCCAGCCCTGGAAACAAAAAAGAAATTAACATAAACTCATTGTCTTTAACAATATCTGCAACTCCACCCCCCCCCCCCTCCCCCTCTTCAAACCATGGGTCAGTTGTCTTGGGGCAACACATCTGTCTTAACAGTGGGCAAACGGTTGCATACACAAAATCTTACATTGGTGAACATAAGAGTTCAAGCTGAGGAACAACTCCCCACCCCACCCCCTCTCTTACAAAAAAAACCCCAACAAAACCAACCCAACCAACCAAAAAAAAAAAAAAGCAAGCAAGCAAATCAACAAGCAGTGACATACCTGCAAATTCATGTATGTACAAGCTGAACCACTTGAGAACTGATTAAGCAGTCTAATAGTTCTGAAATAAATACTGTTTCACTGCCAACTGCAAAACAAATCTAAACAATGCCAGTCACAACCATTTTCACACCGTCTATCTTGCTGTTTGCTTTTCATTCTGATGTTGTTGTGATAACACTGTGATACTAATATTTCGCATGTTTGTAGATTTTTTGTGTGTTTTGGGCTAGCACAAGTTTGTGTGTAGGTTTTTTGTTTGTTTTTAAAAAATAAATTTTTATTTTATTTTCACAAATTTGTGTTATTGTGTACATTCCTATTCAGAGCCAAGGTGTTGCTATTGTGCTGGACAGCGCACAGGCTGCAGCAATGAAAAGCTTTAGTACAATTAGTGATCGTATCCTCTCTCTGAAGCTTAACACCATAGATCTTGTTCTCAACATCATTCAGGCCTATGCACCAACATCCGTCAACACTGACAAGAAAACTCAACAGTTTTATGATGATTAGTAAAACAGTCAGAGACAAGATATCAAAAGGAAAACCAGACACGCTGCCAAGATTCAAACTCTCTACATCATGGAGACTGAGAACTGAAGTTTAAGGTTCCTAACCCCTCAGCCACAGCATCTGTCAGCTAGGTGTCAAAGCAACTGTATTTTATTTATTTATTCTTTTATATCGAGGATAATGGAATAAGCACTCATGTGCTTTTTACATCCGGTTCCCGTGTGTATGCAGTTTTGTAAATGTCATCTGTTCCCACCGGCACACAATGGCCTACTCCTACGAAAAGCGGAACAGGATTCAAAGTGTGCCAAGATGTTCTGCGTGCGTTCGCACATGGGCCATGGTTTAAAGTCTCATCCGAAGGGGTTTTGGGGAGAGTGGAGTCAGCACTGATGTTAACTCCAGGGGAAAAATTCCCTCAATGGTAATCGAACTTGGGTCATCCGATTGCCAGCGCAATGCTCTGACCACTAGGCTGTCCCGTCCCCCACACAGAAACACATGCATTCACACCTACACATGGCTGGATATGGCGCTCCAAACAGCTCTGATGTCTTGTCTGTCCTGGTGCATCAGCCCTGGAAACATAAAAAATTAACATCATTGTCATTTGTGTGTGTGTGTGGTGTGTGTGTGTGTGTGTTGTGTGGTGGTGTGTGTATGCGTGCGCACGCAATGCGTGCGTGTGAGTGTACATTCGAATTTGTTAAAACTGTAAATTGTTGTTGATTGCTTGTGTGTGAGTAGGTCGAATGCAAGTGCTTTGATTTTTTTTACAAGATTTAGCGCTATACAAATTCCATGTATTATTATTATTATTTTTAACAGTATCTGCATCTACCCCTCCTCCTCCTCCCTCAGGGAGGGAGAGAGAGAGAGAGCTGGAGGGAGCAAGAGGTATACTTGACACCAGGGTGAGTTCTCTGTGTATTTTACCCCAGAAATTTTTTCCCATCTGGATGTATGTTTTCTTAAAGACAAAATCACTATTTTCATAATGTACAGTACTGGAGACTGTCTTGGTCATTAATTTTATGTCGTTTAAGTTATTACAACGATTTTACATCTTATTTATTCAAGATTGTCACTTTTTAGCAAATCATGACAGGTGGTGGAAAATTGAAGTGAGGGTACTTGGGAGAGAGGGGGGTGGGGGTGGGGGTGGGGATGAAGAGAGAAAGAGATAGATCCAGCATCACATGGCCAGACCTCAGTGATGGCTTGTATTTTATGTAAACATGCATATAGATGTGTGTGTTGTGGTGTGTGTGTGTGTGTGTGTGTGTGTGTGTGTGTGTGTGTGTTGTGTGTGTGTGTGTGTGTGTTTGAAGGTGGCTGTCTAAAGATGTTATGAAAAAAAGATTGTCCTCGAACTGAAATAATAAATAAATAAATAATAAATAAATGCACACACACAGAGATCACTTACTTACGCCAGAGTCCCAACTACCGTCATCCAAAGAACTCAGCAATCTCCACACACCACACTGGAACACACTGAATAGAACATGTATAAACACATCAGATGGAATAGAACATGTGTAAAACACATGTCAACAGTAATGATTGTAGCACAACAGCCACCTCCTGGCTTACACCCCCCCTCCCCCCACCCTTCTCCTATAGAATTTCTTCACTCTCCCCTCCTGTTCCCCCCCCCCCCCCTTCCAACCTCTTCCTTCTCCCATCCCCTTAACTCCTTTTCTAGTCCCTAATGCCCCACCTCAATATCAACATTTTTTATATTTTCAGGTCTTTAGTGCGCCGATTATTCCATGCAAAACCTCATTTTCTTCCTCGGATGAAACTACATTTACTACTGTATGAACCATTGCTATTTTTTTTTTTAGTGTAACCATATAACATATTTGGAATATTTTTATTTTTCTGTTATTCCTTGGCTAGAGCTCAGAGGTTTACCAATTGTGATACTTTTACCTATGCGACTGTTCCCCCCCCCCCCCCCCCCCCCCCCCCCCCACCATTTAAAGCAGCTGTATTCCAACTTCAGGGAATGATATCTACACACAACACCAGAGTGCAAGCATTTTACAAATTTTGTCATCCATTCCTACCACAGCATACAAATAGCCTCTTCTTCAGAAAGGTGAAATGTGTTTTAACGTGTATGCAATATCTGTGTGTATTTGTGCTCACGACCTTGGTTTGTTTTCTAAACCAAGGACTTTGGGGGGGGTGGGGGAGTCAGTACTCCTGTTAACTCCAGGGAAAAAATCCCTTTCAACGGGCATCTTGGTGATGGATTGAACCAGGCCGTCAGATAGTAAGTTCAGACAGACTATAACAGTGGATCAGTAGTCTAAAGGTAACACGCCTGCCTAGAAAGTGAAAAAAGTCTGGGTCAGAAGTGTGCAGTGGTTTGAACCCCGTTTCTGGCCCAAAACCTTTCCCCCATCCATTAGTCTTAGACCATAAGTGATGGTCTGGGTGCTAGTCTTTTGGATAAGACAATAAACCAAGGTTCTGTGTGTTACACAAAATTATTTAGCTCATGTAAAAGAACCCACAGCAACAAGAGAGTTGTCCCTGGCAAAATTCTGTAGGAAAAAGCCACTCAGATAGAGAAACAAATACAGTTGCAGACAGGAAACCAAAAAAAAATAATGGGTGGCACTGCTCCTGTGGCAACGTACTTTCCCCGGGGAAAACCGTCTTAATTTCACACAGAGAAATCTGTCGTGATTCAAAGTGGTGTAAAAATGTAAAAAATAAAAAAAAAGATAAAAAAAGAACAAAAAAGAACAGAGAGCTGGCTGTAAATGGCAAAGAATGCATCTGGGAAAGTCTGGCCACAATGCAAGCTCTGGCCTGGGACAGTCACAGAGGAAATGCCATAAAAAAAAGATAACATGCTTCCCCCCCCCCCTCCTGAAAAAAAGTGTTCTTGTGATGCTTTGATTCATGTGGTCTGCATCTGGTCACCGCCATATCTGAAACAAGACCACATAATTCATGTTACAATGAAATCTGAACACAAATATGATCAGTTTATAATCACACCACACACACCCTTCTCTCCTAATTTATTTTTATTTATTTATCATTTTATATCGAGGACAATGGAAAAAGCATTCATATTTAGCAATATACAGAGTGTAGGAACAGCCTACAGCAGGATATAGTCTAGTGGTCAGAACATTGCGCTCACAATTTGATGACCTGGGTTCAATTTCCATTGAGGGTATTTTTCCCCTGGAGTTAACATCAGTGCTGACTCCACTCTCCCCAAAAGTCTTTCGGATGTGACTATAAACAGAGGCCCTGTGTGTGAATGCACACAGAAATCTTGCACACACGTTAAATCCTGTTCTGCTTTTCATAAGAGTAGGCCATGTGCCGGTGGGAATGGATGACAATTTACAAAACTGCATACACACAGGGACTGGATGTAAAAAAGCACATGAGTGTTTATTCCATTATCCTCGAATTAAAAACACGCCCCCCCCCATCTTAAGTAAGGATATACTTCTTTGCAAAATTTCTGAAGGTCTGCTACACAGCCCAGTCAGTATCTTCCTGTAATTGATCATTTTGTTTTAAAGGCAATTTTTTATGACTTGTTCTCTATACCTCTCCAATTGCCCCCCTCCCCCCAACTTTGTGCACATTATCTACATCATCATGTGTAAACGTATTCAAAGTCAAAAAATTTCTTCATGTTATAGTTCCTATTGTTAGTTAGTTGAGAAAGTTTTTTTTCTACTTATTATTGATTGGTTGTAGATTGTTGAAAAACATGTTGTTTCTGATTTGTTCCCTTATAGTTCAACTCCATACTTAAAGCTAAGCCCCCCCCCCCCCCCCCCCCCCAGTTCTCCTAAGTACTTAGTCGCATAGGCTGTTAAATTGTAACACACACACACACACACTAGACACACACACACATATAACACACACACACCACACACACTTTCCTGTCTGGTATCACTATTTAGTGGAAGGACATTAACTAAACTGAACAACTAACAACACACACACACACACACACACACACACACACACACACACACACACACACACACACACACACACACACAGAGCATCCTTACTATGTAAGAAGTAGTCACTGATTTTTTTCTCTCCTTTTTTTTTTTTTTTGTCCCATTGCACAAAGAAATTAACAGTATGGATTTTTCTCATTTTGTTTTCTTCATATATTTTGTTTTAAATATCCCTTTGCACCAAGAAACTGGTGCTACAGATTTTTCTCTTTCTTCTAATGCTTCAATTGTATCAACAACAACAACAAATGGGAAGTATGGGTTTTGTTCTCTGTTATTTATTTATTTTTTAGATTACTTTAATACCCCCATTGCATCAAGAAGTGGACACTGTGAACTGCTTTCTTTTGTTTGTTTTGTTTTTAATACCCCTATTGCAGAAAGCAGACATGGGATTTTTCTCTTTTTATTTTTGTTTTCGTTTTTGCTTTGTTTTTAATACCCCTACTGCATCAAGAGAAGGACACTATGATTTGTTCCTTTCTTTTGTTTTTTTGTAGGTTAAATTTTTTAAAATATCCTTATTGCAGAAAGCAGACACTTGATTTTTTCTCTTTGTATTTTTGCTTTGTTTTTAATACCTCTACTGCATCAAAAAATGGATGTTATGGGTTTTTCTGTTTATTATCTTCCTTCTGCTTGATATTTTCCTGCTGCACAGCTGTCAGTTTCCCCCACTTTCAGCTGCTCTCATTGCTGTCCACTTCATTCCATTCCTGCCCAGCTGGTGCTAATTATAACAGCAACTGACCACACTTGGACTAGGCAAAAGGAAAGGGCACACTAAATTTTGAAATCTCAGAACTCAGAAATTTAACTGATATAGGCCTTTGCCCCAATCAAAAACAAGAACAGCAGTGAAGATTAACAAAATGTATTCATACATCGGGTGCATTGTATCGAATATCCAAACAAAGAGCAGCATAGAACAACAGATGGGATTAAGACGTTGTGGGAGAGAGTTGCTTTTTCCTGAGTTCAAAGGCAAATGCAACCTACTCGGAGAGCTCTATGGTGTGTTCAGCACCAAATGGGTTAATGGCTAATTTTCCCACGGAAAGTGAAAATTTTGCACTCTTGACTGAGTGATGTTGGATTTGCCCACTGTGGCTGCATCAAGAAATGCACATGATGCTGTTTTTCCTCAACAAAGTTTAGTTTAAAAAATATGTTGACATAAGCAATCAGTGTGTATTGCAATGTTTCCTGCATGACTGACTGTTGTGAAGACACACTATCAAGGGCAGACAATGCACATTTAGGGAAAAATAGTGGCACTGTTCTGTGGCAATGATGCTCTCCCTTGGGATAGATAGGAAGCTCATTTTAAAAAGAGAAATCTATAATACTGAGGTGTGATGTTACAACAAAGCACTCTGACAACCATAATAACAATAATAATCCTAAGGATTACCATAGTTCTCATTATTATCATTAACTACTACTACTACTACTACTACTACTACTACTACTACTACTACTATGGATGATGATAATAATAAATCAGAAACCATCATTAATATCATGATGGTGATTATCATAAGTGTAGTAGAAGTAGTAATATTACAATTATTCTTCATAACATTATCCTCTTTAATGTCATGGCCATCTATTGTCATGAACAAAACACACAAAAGAAGTCAACTTGATTCAGTTGGTACCTTTTCATCTTTCCACTTTGTGCACCTCCCCCCCCCCCCCCCCCAAGACAAAATGAAAACAACAACAACAACAAAAAAGCAGCCCCCAAACAAAACAACAAAAAACCCCAACCATAAACAAAAACAAACAAAACAACAACAACAAACACACCAAACAATCAATTAAAAAAAAAAAAACCCACCTTAAATAATTAATTTTGATACCAGTACCTTTAAAAAAAAAAACCCAGAACACTGTGTACTTATATATTACAAAAAATATATGATTTAAAGAATTGTACAAAATATTCCTCATGGTTAAACCATATATGATACCCAAAAACTTGCTTAATAAAAAAAAACCGAGACCAAGCCATACACCAAGTGTCAACACAATGACAGTGTTCTACAATATCTTAGAGCTGAACATTATGCCAATAATAACAATAACCATAAACACAGTAACACAATATCCCACAGCATTTCCGAATTAAAAACAACAGTAACATCATTACAATTACCTCAATATTCCATATCTGTAAATATATGTCTATGATGCTATTTCACTGGCACCTGGGTGGTATGTAGGCACAAAACACACATTATGTAAATTGCCTTCAATACAAAATTTTTCAAGAAAGGGATATTTTTTCCTTTCTTTTTTTTCTTCTTTTCTTTAATTTTTTCTCCTTTTTTTCTCCTCTTTTTTCTGTATTTTTTTCTTCTTTCTTTTTTGTTTTGGTTTTATTTGGGTTTGTTTTAGGTTTTTTTTTTTCATTTTCTTTTTTGTTCTTTTGTTTTTTCTTTCATTTCTTTTGAGGAGGAGACATTACAGAACAAAAAATTCCACACATACATCATTCCCTTTCTTTCCTCTTCCTTGCCAAACTTATTTTCCCCAGAAAACACTTCTATCAACACTACCATGTTCCAAAACAACAATTCAAACCACATCACACAGATAACACAAAAAACAAAAACAAAACAGACTGTCCATGTGACAGATTAAAAAAAAAAAACCCACCCAAAGAGCAAAAACCAACCAAGTTAGCTGTATCATAAAAAATAGGACTGTCCATTTGACAGATTAAAACATACAAACAAAAAACAATCAAATCAGCTGTCTGTTCTTTCATATGACTCGCGAAGAATGCCATTTCTATCACTTGTATATCCATTTCACATTAAAAAACCCACACTTTAAAAACAATAGGGATGGTTGGGCAACTCACCTGATAAAAAAAAGGGGGGGGGGGGGGGGGGGGGGATGAGAAAAAAAGACACATTCCATTTATTAAATTGGTGAGTGGTCTGCCCCATTTCTGTCATTTTCATGCCATTCCATTCCCAACAATAAAAAAACAATATACCTATATTTAACTGTAATGGATATAGCTTTCTCACACATGCCCATTGCCAAGCACTCAAAGCTAAATTGTCATCACATCCGCAGCACTGAAGCTACGGATAAAAAAAAAAAAACATGGAAAATTTAATAATAAGCACATTTCTCATCACCATCAATGGGGAAAAAATAAAGAACTTCTCAAATAAAAATGCAGTGTTCATATATTCGTACTTTTTCCATGGACAGAACAAATATGGATATTCCCAACGTATCTTTTGTGTACATACACAAAATTATACATATACATACACACACAAACACACAATAGCATACTCTCCCCCCTTACCTCTCTCTCTCCCTCACCCAAACACAACCCACACCCTCTTTCTCCCCCCCCTCACTCCACCCCACCCCCCTCTCCCTCTCTCTCTGATCAAATCTAATTGCAACTTCGAAATTTGCAACACTGCTGATGTCTACAAAATCTCCTAAGTTTGTGAATTTTCATGAATTAACTTTTCACAATATCATTTCCTTGCATGACTTCCTGCTGCTGGTAATGACACACAACATCAGCACTAACAAGATTTAGTACAATCTTTCACTAACTCCTCCCAACTTTCCCCCCCCCCCCACACATACCACGTTGCACACAAGAGAATTTTCCTGCTCACTCTAACCTAGTCTAGCCACCACTCCCCACCCCAACACACAAAGAGGAGGCATTATTAAGTCACATCTCCCTAGCCTAGTCTACCCCCAATAACCCCCCCAAAACAAACCAAAACACAAAACACACACACACAAGGAGGAGGATTTAGTCACATCTCCTCTAACCTAGTCTACCCCCCCCCCCCCCCAAAACACCACACACACACAAAGAGGAGGCATTAAGTCACATCTCCTTTAGCCTAGTCTAACCCCCAAACCCCCCAAAAACAAAACCAAAACACAACACACAACACAGAGGAGGATTTAGTCACATCTCCTCTAACCTAGTCTACCCCCCCCCCCCCCCATCAAAAACACACACAACACACACACAAGGAGGAGGCATTTAGTCACATCTCCTTAGCCTAGTCTAACCCCCCCCCCCCCCCCAAAAAAAAAAAAAAAAAAAAGCAAAACACACACACACATATACACAGGAGGAGGAATTTAGTCACATCTCCTCTAACCTAGTCTACCCCCCCCCCCCCCCCCCATCAAAACACACACACACACACACAAGAGGAGGCATTAGTCACATCTCCTCTACCTAGTCTACACCCCCCCCCCCCCCCAAAAAAAAAAAAAAAGAACACCACACACTACACAGAAATTTAGCACATCTCCTCTAACAACCCCCCCCATCAAACAACACACACAAAGAAGCATTTAAGTCAAATCCACCTATCACCCCCCCCCCCACCCCCACCAACAAACACTACACACCCACAGAAGATTATGTCACATTAAACCTACCACTCCAAAACAACAACAAACAAAAAACACACACACACAGAAAAAGAGGAGGAATTAAGTCACATCTCCTCTCACCTAGTCTACCCCCCCCCCCCTCCCCTCCACAAAACACACACATACACACACACACACATGGAGGCATTTAGTAACATCTCCTCTAACCTAATATACCCCCACCCCCACAAAACACAGACACAGACACAAGACATTAAATCAAGTCTCCTTCCCCCCTCCCCCGCCTGACACACAGGCATTTTTCACTCAATCTTTGATAGATTCCATGCACACTCCCCCCCCCCCCCCTTTTCTCTTTCTCCAAAAAAAATGTTCAAACCATTTCTTTCTTTCTCAAACACAATCAAAAAAAAAAAAAAAGAAAAAAAAAAAAAAAGAAAAAGAAAAGCCAAGTCAAAATGCACATTCATTTCCATCATTAAAAAAAAAAAAAGAGGAAGAAATAAAACCTGTCAAAATGCATATTCATTTTCATCATTAAATTACAATCAAAAGAAGAAGAAAAATAGAGTCAAATTGCATATTCATTTCCATTGTCAAATCAATGATGATTTTGGCATTACTTTCTGATAAACATGTCACATACTTAAATATTCCCAATATGAATATAAAAACATTTGGAATTCAACACAGTCCATAACATAATATTAAAGCCAATAAGTAAAAAAAAAATAAAAATCACACACACAAAAAATAGAATATGCTAGCCAAAAACCCCAACAAATTTCCCAACCAAATAAATAAATTAATTAAAAACAAACAGCCAATTCTAAAACACATGTAAAGTTACACTGTCATATATTGCGTAATTGACAACTCAGAAAAGTTATGCAAAAACTGCCTAAGCTTTGAGTAATAATCATGGACTTGACCAGTTTTTTGGTCACTGATGTCATCAGCCTGACTTGCACAAATTTTTAAGGTTGCCCTTCGTACAAATTACACACACGCACGCGCACGCAGGCACACACGCACGCAGCACACACGCGCGCACACACACACACACAAGGAGCATTCAGTCACATCTCCTCTTTCCTATGTACCTCTCCCCCCCAAAAAAAAACCAAACAACCCCCCCCCACCCCCCCACACACACACACACTCACATGAGGTATTAAATCCCATCTCATATCACACCATTATCCCCCCCTCTACACACCTTTGTTCAATCTATTCTAAGATACTGAGCATAGAGGGTTCCTTTCATAATTTCCCAGAATGCTCTCTCTCTCCTTCTCTTTCTCTCCCCCCAAAAAAGTATAAAAAAGATTTTTTTTTAAAAAAAAAGGTTTTCAAACAATCTCTTGATGAACTATGATGCTGATACAGCACAAAGAAAAAAAGCAAACAACAGGCATCATCCAAAAAACAAAACAAAATCCACACAAAATGCATAATCATTTCCACCATTAAATCAAAGATGGTTTTGGGCATCACATTCTGACAAATATGTCACATATATCCAGAATTTTCATAAATATTAAAGCATTTTCATATCAACACAATCGGTCTTTTAACAACCTCACAGCCAATAAATATCTTTTAAAAGTTACACACACACACACAAAGAAAAAGCACAAACTAAAAAACAAAATTCACAGCCAAATGATTAAAAACAAACAGCGAACTCCTACACACATAAAATTACAATGTTATTTACTGCGTAACTGACAACTCAGGAAAATTTTGCGAGCTGACTGATAATTGTTTGCAAAAACAAATTTTAGTAATGTTCATGGACGTAACCAGGTTTTTGTCACTGATATCTGTTGGACTTGCAAAAATTTTCCACGTTGCCCATCATACACAATTCATGCACACACGCACACACACACAAATGAGGAGGTATTTAGTCACATCTCCTCTTGCCTAGTCAAACCTCCCCCCCCCCCCTAAACAAAACACACACTCACACATGTGCGCGCACACACACACACACACACACACACACACACGTGCGCGCACACACACACACAAAACACACACACGAGGAGGAATTTAGTCACATCTCCTCTCACCTAGTCTACCCGTCACCCCTGAAAAAAATAGAACAACCAACCGCCCTGAAACAAACCAAAAAAAAAATCACACACACACAACCCCCCTCCCCCCAAAAAAAACCACACACACTCAAATGAGGAGGAATTTAGTCACATCTCCTCTCACCTAGTCTAAACCCCCCCCCCCCCCCCCCCTCCCCCAAACAAAGCGCACACAAACACACACACACACACGCGCACATGGGCGCGCACACACACACACATATGAGGAGGCATTTGTTCACATCTCCTCTTTCCTAGTCTATGCCCCCCCCCTCCCCTGAAAAGAAACAAACAACCCCCAAAAAACAAACACACAAAAAAACCTCACACACACACACAAAGTGACACACACGAGGCATTAAATCCCATCTCATATCACATTATTACCCCCCCCCCCCCCCCCAACACACACACACACACCATTGTTCAATCTAAGATACTGATCAGATAGCCTTCCTTTCAAAAATTCCTAGAATACTCTCGTCTTTCTAGCCAAAAATCCACGAAAGTATATCAAAAGATTTTAAAATAAGTTTTCAAACCATCTCTTTAAAACTATGATGCTGATACAGCACAAAGAAGAAAAGCAAACAACAGACATCATCAAAAGAAGATAACCCCCCCCCCCAGTGAAAATGCATATTTTTATTTCCATCATCAAATCAAAGACTCTTTTGGGCATCACATTCTGACAAACGTGTTACATAATGTCAAGAATTTCCATAAATATCAAAACATTTTGATATCAACACAATCCGTATAACTAACTCACAGCCAATTAATAATGATAATAATAAAAAAGTTCACGCACACAAAAAGTTAATGCACTAACAACAACAAAAAAACAACAACAAATTTTCCTACACAATACAATCAAACAGACAGCAAACTCATAGACACATAAAATTACAATGTCATATACTGCATAACTGACAACTTGGAAAAGTTATGAAAGCTGACTGATGGTTGTCTGCAAAAACGGACTAAGCTTTGAGTAATGTTCAGGGACTTGACAGGTTTTGGGTCACTGATATCAGTCAGACTTGCAAAAATTTTCCATGTAGCCCATCATACACAATAGTGAATACATGCATGCATGCACGCACACAGCACACACACACACGCGCGCCACACACCACACACACACACACACACAAATGAGGAGGCATTTAGTCACATCTCCTCTCACCTAGTCTAAACCCCCCCCCCCAAAAAAAACACACACACAAGGAGGCATTTAGTACATCTCCTCTGACCTAGTCTACCCCCCCGCCCCTCCCAACAAAACACACACACACACATGTACCATCTGAAAATAAAATAATTTTTTTAAAAATTTGACAACACACACACACACACACACACACAACACACACACAACACACACACACAAAGGAGGAATTTAGTCACATCTCCTCTAACCTACTCTACTCCCCCCCCCTCCAACAACAACACACACACACACACACACACACACACACACACACAAAGGAGGTACTGAGTCACATCTCCTCTGACCTAGTCTAGCCCCCCCCCCCCCCCCATACACCAATACAACAACAACCAACACACACACACACACACACACACACACACACACACACAGAGGCATCAAGTCACATCTCCTCTCTCTTAGTGTACCCCCCCCCCACACACACACAGAGGCATTAATGATTAAATCACATCTCATATCATTATTATTCACAGAATACTCTCTCTCCCCCCTTCTTTTTCTCCCTCCCCCTACCAAGAATAGATAGATTATAGGTAGATTAAAAAAAAATGTTTTGAAACAATCTCTTTCAAACTGTGATGCTGATACAACGCAAGGAAGAAAAGCAACCAATAGACATTCAAAAAACAAAAACAAAAAAAAAGTCCTTAAAAAAAACCCAGTCGAAATGCATATTCATTTCCATCATTAAATCACAATTAAAAGAAAAACCAAAAACCCAGTCAAAATGCATATTCATTTCCATTGTCAAATTCAAGATTTTGGGCATTACTCCCTGATAAATATGTCACATACGTAAATATTCCCAATATAAATATCAAAGCATTTGGAATTCAACACCCGTAATATAACTAACTCACAGCCAATTTTTTTTTGAAATTCCCACACAAAGAAGAAAATACACAAGCAAAAAAAAAAAAAAAAAAAAAAAAAAAAAAAAAAAAAAAAAAAAAAAAAAAAAAAATATATATATATATATATATATATATTATAATATATTTCTCTCAAAATAAGAAACAAAAGTAAAAAAAAGGATAAAAAGCCAAAGCAAACTTTTTTCACTGAATCTACATCAAAGTATGATGCCAAAACATCTTTTAAAAAACAGAACAAAAAGAAAGGCAAAGAACTCACACATATACACAAAAATAGGGACCCCCCCACCCCCCACCCCCGAAATGAATATATCTTTCCATCATTCAACATGTTTTCTTCATTACTTTTTGACAAAGATGTCACATATGTAAAAATGCTAACATTTCTATGGATACCACACTTTATTTTGTGTTCAACACTATCTTTAAACTAACTCAGCAATTAAATAGATTA
>CM060319.1:25094215-25146715 GCA_030674155.1 Stramonita haemastoma
GGATGGGATAGGATAGGATGGCACAGTATGATACACAACAATATGCATGGTATGGAAGTATAATGTAGTATAGTGCAGAACACAGGAGAGTAGTGCCATACCACTACACTACACAGTAAGTTTCTCTTCCTGAAAATCAAGCTGCCCTGCCCAAGACAGCATATAACCACAATACAGTGCCACATTTTTCTCCTGTTTAAATCTTGATTATGCTTGTTTGGATAGTAACAGTTTTTCAGCACAATATAGAATGGAATATTCTATTGCTGAAGTGGATTCTTCACCATTTAAGCCAAAAATGTGATGTCACCACTAAACCCAAAAGTGTGATAAACAAAGTCACTACTAAAGCCAAAAATGTGATTTAAAAAGTCACCACTAAAGCCAAAATGTGATAAAGAAAGTCACCACTAAAGCCAAAGATGTGATAAGTCACCACTAAGCCAAAAATGTGATAAAGTCACCACTAAAGCCAAAAATGTGATTAAGTCACCACTAAAGCCAAAAATGTAATTAAGTCACCACTAAAACCAAGACAGTAACAAAAGAAAGTAACCACTAAAACAAAGATGCCATAAAGTTACCACTAAAGCCAAGAAAGTGATCAAGTCACCACTAAAGCCAAGACAGTCATAAAGAAAGTCACCACTAGCCTAAAGCCAAAAATGCCATAAAGTCACCCTTAAAAGGCAAGGATGTAATAAAAAAAAAAAAACCCTCACCATTAAGGCAAGAATGTGATATCACCACTAAAGCCAAGAATAAAGCCAAGACTGTGATCATGTGACATAAGCCAAGAATGCAATACAGAAAGTCACTACTAAGGCAAAGAATTTCATTAAGAAAACCCCCACTATCTAAAACCAAGAATGATATAAATAATTCAACTTAAAGTCACAACTAAAATATTTGTCATCTGTTATTCTGTGTCTGTCTGGATCTTTAATTTTTCTCACACAAAAATTTATCTTTATTGTCATTGTTAATAAGAATACTTTTGATAGTCAAGCCTCGACTTTCAAAGATTTTCAATGGGAAGTTTGTCACAGGTTGTCAATTTTGGTCATTTTCAAAGATTCAGTTTTCAATCTTTTTTTTTTATTAAATTTTTTTTTTTTTTAATCTGGTTTTTCTTTTCTTTTAAAAATAGAATTTAAAGTCCGAAAATTGCCATTAAAGAATTTTGTTTAAACCGAAAGAAACATTACCCATGTGTTTGTCCCTTTCTTCTGTATCCTTTTCTTTTCTTTCTTCTTTTTTGTTTATTACCCATGTTCTGTTACCCCCCCCCCCCCCCCCCCCCCCACTTTTTTAAAATATTGTTCTTTCCATTTTTTCCCCAGCCTCTAATTTTGTTGCTGTTGTTGCTGTTTTTGGTTTGATGCCCATTTCTTCATCTTGCTCTTTCTGTTTGGTGATCCTTTTGCTGGTTGTTCTTGTGGTTCTACCCTTTACTTTGTTATTAACCTGCTTCTGTCTTCTTTACGTTTTCTTCTTTTTCCATACGCTTACTTCTTTGTTTCTATTGTGCTTTTCCTTTATGAGTTCTTTTATCTTGTACTACTTAACCTCACTTTTTCTATTTAAATAAGTATCTGTTTTGCTAAAACATTTCCCATCCTCTCTAATATAGAAAAAAAAAACCCATGTTTGCCCATTCCCTATTCTTGCTCTCACACTCACTCACACCCATGACTGTGCCATAACCGTTCTCATGCCACTTCCCACATACAGCTAGCTATCCATCCTGCCCCTTCTCACATACGTATCCCTCCCCCCCCCTTCAATCTTTTACACATTAAAAATGCAAAAAAAAGAACCAGAAAAAAGTTTCTGTCACGCCTTGTATCATCATATCCATCTACCTTTTGTGTCCACATGTGGGGCCAGGTTAAGATAACAAAAGTTACTGTAAAGGTTAGTGTTAGTGTTAGCACATAACATTAGTAACTGGGAAAATGCTGTTGGTCAGGTGGTGTGTCTGCTTGTATATATGTAAGGCATGTGGACACAATGGTACATAGACACAATGGTACCCAGCTTTTGACACTGGTTTTGGAAATTTTAAAGTCACAAATCGTCTGTCCTTTCAACCATCCATAGTTGTATTTTTTATTACCCTGTTCCAGTTTTCAAATCAGCTCAGTGGTTTCCAGAGGCGTACCTTTGCATACAAATGGACTGTGGGTGTTTTGTAAAGAACCAAAATTACGAAGGATCAAGCTGAAAGATTCGGTTATTTCTTGCTTATTTCTTGCTATTTCTTGAATTTCCCCACTATTAAATTACAATTTTTCAGCTCTGAAATCAGCAATTTCCAACTCACTGTACTTTTGAAAAATCGTGCCTGTTTCCAAAGGAACTGAAGTTGTATTAATGGCCGAAGCAGCCCCAAATAAAACCACAGGAGAAAAACATGCTCTTTTATGTGCTAGCCTATTTTCTATTCCCAGTTACCCAGCCATACATACCCTACCCCTTTCTCACAATTGACAAATGAACCTAGCAGCTAATCTAAGGAAAAAGCCCCTTCTTCTAATTATCAGTTTCCTTTTAGTACCTCTTCTACAAAATCAACGATGATTCCCCTCTTGCCTCCCCAAAACTTATTTACATAAACACATGCTCACACACACTCACTCACACACACACGCACGCACGCACGCACGCACACACACACACAATCCACCGTGCACACATACCGATGTGTTTTATCACATATGCCGTGAAAACACTTTTGTTTGTTGCTACTTCGTTGATATAGCCTCCGATGCTTTTGTCTATTACATAAGTTTGAATGCAGTTTTCACTTTGCTTTGTCACTTTGAACTCTGAATGACAAAAATCCATCCAACTGAGCAATGGGGAGATGACTTCCAGAGACTTACTACGCATGTGCCAAATCAATTTTTACCTCCTTGGAGACTTTGTCGCCTGCAAATCCTTGTTTGTTTCATCCACGCACTCAATTCGGTTCAATTCAATCCAAATACTTCATCTCACGGAGAAATTCATGCGGGTAACAAGACACATATAAAAACAGTCAACATGTAAACATAATATCACGGAAAATACCACAAATAACCTAGTATCCAAACATAAGCTCGCACCCATCCACATAACCATGCAGCCGCCCACCTGTGAAGCGCCACACACTCTCACCTGTAATTAAACATTTAATTGTTTTTCCGTACAAAGTGTGATGTTTATTTCATCATCATCCTTAATGAGAATACTTTCAATAGACGAGCCTCGACTTTCAAGGGTTTTAAAGGTGTTTGTCACAGGTTGTCATTTTCAAAAGGATTCATGGTTTTGAATCTAATATTCCTCTTTTTTTCATGAAAAAAATCTGAAAATTGCCCAAATGGAATTTTGTTTAAAACTGAAGAAAAATCACCCATGCCTTAACTTAAACAAACCAGGCCTACTCTTGCCTCAGTTTCCCCATACACTTCTGTGCCTGTGGTGAGTTCGTGTCAAACCTTTGGGATTTGGAGGCTTGGGAGGTATGGTCATTTGAGGGACATTGTGGTGGTCACCACCTCAGGTAGGTAACCACTCACTCTGACTCTGCGACTGAGCTTTTACCGTCATTAGTATATGGTGTCCTGCATATGTTAGCTCAGAACAGGCACCACTGAACACCACCAAAGTGACTCAGCAGCAGTGCAGGGCTCCTCTGGCTGGTGGCCCCACAGCGGCCTAATATTGATATGCACTTTGTGGACATCTGACCCTGAGGATGAGATATAACAAATCTGGGCATGACTGTAGCAGGGAGATTGAAATGAGCAGTGTGGGAACAGCAGGACAAGGATGTCACAGAAGATGAGGCAGCAACCCCCCCTCCCCCCAAATACCTGTCTGAATTTATTTTTAACTATTCATTTTGTTAAAAGAAGTTTACATAATAAATCACTATAACAACAATTGCATATTGCTATCATAATTCTGCTGATTAGTAATATCAAGTAATGATAAGTACAACAGTCGGCACAAACAAAATATAAATTTAACCCAAATCACTCTGAAAACTGCTGATTTTTTGGTGTTTCACCGCTTGCAAATGGTTCAAGCACAGGGGCAGTATCATCTGCTACCCAACCTTCAGTACAAGGTAAGGGTGTCCCGTGACCTAGGTGGTCATAGGGGAGAGAGACATCAGAAACCTCAGCTTCTACAGGGGCCAGCATATTGAGGGCGGCCCCCATCTCCTCTCCATCGCTGCTTTACCGTCCCTGACCCTAAAGAGGGCAGGTACCTATTTACAGCTGGGTGAATTGGGGGACCGTACTGAAGCCATGGCACGCACCTATCCAATTGGTAACCACGCTCAACGCTGCTTAACTTGACTTGGGGAAATCGAGCGCTCTGACCACTTAGCTATCCTGCCCCTCTCTATGAAAGTGGTATATCTCCAAGTTCAGTCTTCTCCACCTCACCCAGTTCAAAATCATTATCTTCTGCCACTCCCTTCGTTCCAATGCTCCTCCAAATCAGAATAATTCTTGTAGACCAAAGCACTGGCAGAATAATCATCATTGTTAACTGATCAAGCAAACCCATTTTGCTCACTCTTTTTGACAATGATACTTAAACTCACCAGACAATCTCCAGCGCTGGAAAAACCTTACCTGTACAGTCAGCCCAGCTAAAAAGCTGAAAGCAAGATTTATGTATGCATACAACAGGTGCCACAGCTGAGAGGCTAGGACTGTCAACTTCAATCCCAATGGGTCATGAAGTCGTGGGTTCGAATCATGGCAGCTCTGGTGAACTCTTCCAGATCAACTTCAAGTATAGACCCGCCAGTGCTTTATTGTTTTTGTGCATAATACACATGCAGAAGATGAAAATATGTATGTGTAAGATCAGTAATGCATGTCAGCATTTGGAGGTTTCGGAAACATAAACATACCCAGCACATATTTCTGCAATCAGAATGTGGCTACATTCATGGTAGGCAAAAATGGTCTCATACACAAAAATCTCACCACTGGTGAATTCACCTTGGAGCTCCGGCTGAGGAACAAATTACAATCAAAGACATGTATGCATACATCATTTCTGACATGAACAGCCAATATCGGCAAAGGATAAGGTCAGTCTTCAGCAGTTGTGGTGGTCGCCACCTGGGTGGGTCACTCAGTCTGGCTCCATGACTGAGCTAATACTGTCGTTAGTAGGGGGCTTAATAGGTGGTGTCCTGCATATGTTAGCTCAGGACAGGCACCACTGAACACCACCAAAGTGACCCAGCAGAAGTGCAGGGCCCCTCTGGCTGGTGGCTCTACAGTGGTCTAATACTGATGGGCTCCCTGTGGACTGCCAATCCCGAGGATGAGACACAGCAAATCAGGGTATGGCTGTGGCAGGGAGACTGAAATGAGCGGCGTGGGAGCAACAGTATGGGGATGTCACAGAAGATAAGGCAGCAAAAAAAAAAAAGATACCTGTCAAACATCTGTCAAACACCTACCTCTCCATTGTTGCTCATGAAGCCACTGTCACAAGTCCTCTCTCTTTTCTGCTCGTCTGGTTAGTTCTGGGTCTCCTCTGTCACCAGCCTATAGAACAGAAAAAAGCATCATTAACTCATTAGCACAAGTATCTACTGTAGGGTTACCTAAGTCTTCTGGTATAATCATCAGAAAAAAGCACATCACTGTTGTTCTCACTTGTTTTCAGCATTATGGTCAAATCTTCTTAGACGGCTAGAATGAGATGCCTTGAAGGTGAACAAAAATATTCAGAAACTGAGAAAGGTTAATAAAATTCTTGTACAATGAAATGATTTCCTTTCATTTAAAAAGAAGTTGTGTTACCATTTTATAGGATTGATTTTACATGCATCAACTAAAAACAACAAAAAAATCTTTGGCTTTATTTATTGAACTCATGTTTGATTCTAAACCATGTATAAGTGCCTCCAATGTGATAACATACCTACCCAAAACCCATTCATTCAATCATTGTGTTCAGCAATTTATATTTGAAAATATCCAAAAGTCATGTTTGGCCATGTCATACCCTGAAACTGAAAGTAAAACCGTAAGATTCATCATTCAGTGGTATCCTGTGGCTTGAGCAAGTATGGAAGTCACAAAGTCACGGGAAAAATGGAAAATATATCACAATCTGTGAACTGCACTGTGCAGTCATACCTGTCACGAATCCTGAGAACACATTGGTGCCACTGCAGGGCATATCAAAGCCAGCCACTTTCAATCCCCCCCCCCCCCCCCCCCCCCCTTTAAAAAATACTCATTTTCCTTGAAAAATAGCATGTGAGTGTATTACACTACAGCTCCAAAACTTCCAAATCTGTTACCTTCTGACCTCTTCATACAATGCCATGGTCATCCTCTCAATCTTGCCAACAGATCAATGTTTACCGCTCCGCGAACCGAGCACATTATCAAAAGGGCAGGACTGACTGGATCTGGATCGTGCATTACAGCACACAGTAACCAATAGCACACAGTAACCAACCTTTTTCACTATTTGACAGAGCTACTTGCCCCTGAAATATGCAAGCAACAAGAGAATACACTGATACGATTGCTAATAATTATAAAATCAACAGAGCACTGCGTTTAACAAAACAGTGAATCAATATTTACCATTATGTTGCTTTACTGAGTACCTTCTCACTGCCGCCTCCATGAGTGTCGCGCAATATTACCGCATGGCTTGGAGTCTGAATACCGGAACGATGTAGGCATAAGCGTATTCTACTAAAACAAAAGGGTACACTTGGGCTTTAAAGGTTTCGAAGGCTTTTGCTTGGTGTTTATAAACTTATTCTCAATTTGTGGTGCGTAGCAATTGTGTTCTGGCTAATTTCCAGCTGTGGAAATTGTTTGAAGTAAAGAGATTAAAAAAAAAAAAGTCTAATATAGTGTTAAGGGGATTGTGTGGTGGGTGCGTGCATGCATGCGTGCGCACACGTGTGGTGTGGTGTGGTGTGGTGTGTGTGTGTGTGTGTGCGCGTGTGCGTGCGTTCGTTTGTGTGTGTGTGTGTGTGTGTGTGTTAGTGTACTATCTGTAGCTTAAAGTATGATTGTTGACAGTCATGCCCTGTCTTATATTTGTAGTGCTCAAGTGAATTTTTAAAAATCATCTGATTTAGATCAGCCTCGGTTGTCCTTGATTATTTCTTAAGTCTACAGCTCATACATAACTGTGACTTCTATGGTAGCCTAATGCTGGAGAGTACAACTGGTTTGGTTACCACACAACAATTGACAAAAGCGACAAAGGCTTACTTTGCTGGGGAAAGCACTCGGGTAGGCTAAAAACAACAACAACAGAAGTATTCTCCCTTATTTTGACGTTTGTGGAGTGGCTGGCTTATGACCTCTGTCTGAACTGGTGTGTGTGTGTGTGTGTGTGTGTGTGTGTGTGTGTGTGCATTATTTTATTTTTTATTTTATCTTATTCTTTTATATCGAGGATAATGGAATAAGCACTCTTGTGCTTTTTTTTTTTTACATCCAATCCCCGTGTGTATGCACTTTTGTAAATGTCATCAGTTCCTCTTACGAAAAGCGGAACAGGATTTAACGTGTGCGCAAGATGATCTGCGTGCGTTTGCACACGGGGCCTCAGTTTAAAGTCTCATCCGAAGGACTTTTGGGGAGAGTGGCGTCAGCACTGATGTTAACCCCAGGAGAAAAAATCTCCTCGACCGGGAATCAAACCGGGGTCGTCAAATTGCGAGCACAATGTTCTGACCACTAGGCTATCCCGCATACACACTTACATGCATGTAAGTGTGTATTTATGTGTTTGTGTGAGTGTGTGAAGTCAAATGGTCAAGTCAAACTTTTATTTCCAGATGGTATATTGAATAAGCAGTACAATTGCTTTTTTTTTCATCAAGCCATCCATCTCAGAAAAAAAAATCAGATACATGCATATTTGAAGGAAAAACCTTAAGAGGATATGTGTACAAATGAAAAGATAAAAAAAAAATGAAAATACACAGACACAGACACACAGATACACACACACACACAGACACACACACACACAGACACACACACACACACATACACACACACACATTTATATATATATATATATATATATATATATATATATATATATATATATATATATATATATATATATATATATATATATATATATATATATACACACACACACAGATGAAACTAATGTATGGTTTCCTTAAAACAGTTTAACACACACATACATACCTATAGCCATTCCCTCCTCCAATACAAGTATGGTGCATACAAAGAAAACAATACATAACCGAACAGAAAATGGATTCAAAGCAGAAAGTAAAACAATCACATTCATTTTCTCCCTTTTCTCAGTCCTTCACTCCCAAGTACGTATGCTTTTTGATGTAAAACAAAAACATATCAGTCCTTTCATCAAATGAGTGCATTCAGGCACAACAAATCGCAACTGACTCATCGAGCACCAGCAACGTCAATTACTTAATCAAATAAAAAAAAAAACACACACACAACCAAAACAAAAAAACAAGCAAAAAAAAAAAAACCCAACAACAACAACCCCCCCCCCCCCAAAAAAAAAAAAGAAGCAAAAACAAAACAAAACCCCCACAAAGACCAAAAAATAAAACAACAACAACCCACATAAAAGAGAAGAGTGTTTGTATGTTTTTTGTTTTGTTTTTTCATCTAGTTCCCTGTGTATGTGGTTTTGTAAATTTTGTGATATTGTGAACTCTACCTAAGGTTCGCAATTTTAGTTTCCGATCCATTTGCTTTGAGATGATGATTTGTTAATAGTCAATAATGATGATGTAGGGGAGCTTTTGTTGTTATTGTCGTTGTTGTTGTTGTTGTCGTCGTCATAACTGTGTTATATCTTCCATATATATACGACTGATTTTCTTTCTTTATTGTGATTGTTTTTGCTTTGTTTTGTTTTTTGTTGATGATCATAAATAAAATTCTCTCTCTCTCTCTCTCTCTCTCTCTCTCTCTCTCTCTCTCTCTCTGTCTCTGTCTCTCTCTCTCTCTGCGTTCCCCTACTCGGAATTGCGCGTAGTGCCTGGTCTTTTCCTGTGGTTGTCATTTTGCAGGGGGGTAGCCTATGCACACTGGCGGCAGCCCTGTGACACATTCCGACTTCAGAGCAGCTCATTTCATTGTACAGGTTGCATGCTGGGTATGTTAATGTTTCCGTAACCCACTGAACATAACATGCATTTCGGAATCTTTAACGTGTATATTTCATCTTCTGCATGCGTATATACACGACAGGAATTAAGACTCTGGCAGGCTGCCTTTTAAGTTGACCTAGGAGATCAGAGAAACCCCTACGTTTAATTCATCAGACGCCGCTGAGATTGGAACTCATGACTTCATAGACCCATGGTATTGAAGTCAAATGGTCTTAACCACTCAGCTATAGCTCCTGTCTGGTAAATCAAAAGGTGCTGCTTTGTTAACTCTGCCTTCCTGAATCATCTAGTTTGTTTTTGGTGTTTTTTTTGTCATGGCTTTATATGCAAAGGG
Organism: Stramonita haemastoma; assembly: GCA_030674155.1. NCBI lineage: Eukaryota > Metazoa > Mollusca > Gastropoda > Neogastropoda > Muricidae > Stramonita > Stramonita haemastoma. The sequence continues at coordinate 25,103,743 of CM060319.1, forward strand.
GTTTATTGTACAAACTAGAGCTTGCAGATGTGTACAGTTGATCACAGAATTAATTATGACGGCGAAGAGAAGGTTCAAAGCAGATGAAGGGGTAGAATTTATTGCCAAACACTTCAACTGTGACAGCTGGTCTTGACTTCATATTAGAAGCACAACCTTTGTTTCAGTTCGCATAGTTTGTGTAAGTTGAATCTTTTCTTCTTCTCCCGTTCGCTTTTACACTGTCAGATGTATCGGGGAAAAAATATGGCATGTCCTTTCCAGCTCCTCTCGTGAGTTGTACAGCATGGTTTGCAGGGTTATCTCCGTCGGCCACACAATCTTCCTCAGGTCGCTGTATAGCATGACTTTTTGAAGGATATGCTCGCCAGTCTGGTTTTCCTTACCACATGCACACAGGGGAGAAGGAGCGAGTTTCAGCTTTGCGTAAGTTGAATGTTTTATAATGTGTTACAGACTGACGATTCAAAAACTCCCCTTCTGTGGATAAAAGCTGCTCGTTATGACATCTGAAACTATTCTGAGGTTTCGTAAGGGTTAGATAGGTTTGCAGTGACCACAACAATCCGTAAGCAATTGTTTTTCTGAAATTCCACAAATAATTATCTGGTAACCATTCACTTAGATTTCTGAGGGTGTTTCATTTATTTATAATGGTGTCATAACCCCATGTAGCCTATCTGTCTGGAATTGATTTGAACATTGAAAACGCCATCGACCACATGAAGAGCTACTGACTTCAGTCGAAAAAACGTAAACTGAAGTGGCACAGGCACGTCAGACGAACATCTGGACTGGCCAAGACTGTCCTACAGGGAATAATACAAGGAGGAAGACGAAGAAGCAGACAGAGAAAACGATGGGAAAACATCATCAGAGAGTGGACTGGCCTTGGGTGGAACACTTTGTTACGGAAAACTGAGGACCACGGTAAGTGGAGGAAGCTGGTTGCCGTGCCCCAAGGGTTTACAAGACTACAGGATGGGTGAAGAAGAAGAGGAAAGAAGAATTTGAACAGTAATGCAAACACTGAACTTAACTTTCCATTCTTTGGCAAGAGCTCCGAGGTTCATCAGCAGTGAGATTTTGTGTATGCAACAGGTTTGCCCACATTACATTAAATTTTTTTTTTATTGCGTTCCCACCAGTATACAATGGCCTACTCATCCAAAAAGCAGAACAGGTTTTGACATGTGCGCAAGATGCTTCGCATTCGTTTGTGTATGAAAAACGAAGTCAATACTGATGTTAACTCCAGGGCAAAAATCCCCTTGAGCCAGTGTCTAAGTGGTGGTTCAAACAATAAACATAATGTAATTGGGTATTGCCATTTTCACTGTGTAATGCCACTGGCAATACCCAGTTGGTAAGCAACATTTTTACATTAAAGTCAACACACACACGCACGCACACACACACACACACACACACACACACACACACACACACACACACACACACACACGCACACATTTTTTTTAATACGCTTTGTATTCCTGAAATATGATACAAGGTGACTTTCCAGACAAAGAGGTGTATAATTTTATGAATTATACAGTCATGGAAAACGCAATCTACAATTACATCACAACAAAACGTCTCACCTGGCTAATGCAAGGAATAAAATGTATGGAATTAAAACCGTCCATTACATCACAAAATAATACACTTTGAAGTAGTGAATACCTGTTCTTCAGCCAGAACCCCCATCATCGTTGGCACCTGGAATGTAAGATCGAAGGGAGCACCAGGAAAAGTGGAAAAAAACCCTGACATATGAAATGAAAAAAAATACAGATAAAATATCCTTGAACTCTGTGAGAGACATTGTAAAGACTTTAGAAAAAACCTCTACCCCTGAAGGCTGCAAACTGTACTTCAGTGGCAATGAATACAGACATGAACATGGAGTTGGATTCCTTATCCACAGTAAATACTGTAAATGCCATCATGGGATATTGATTTGTCTCGAGCCGACTCATTACCTGAGGACAGCCCCTTTTAATATCACCATCATCCAAGCATACGCCCCTAAAGTGACTATGATGACGAGGACGTTGAAGACTTCTACAATCAACTGCAAGAGTAAGTCGGAGACCAAACGCCAAAGAAAGACACCATTGTAGTGCAGGGCGACAGAAATGCAAACATAGAAGTAGTTAACAAGAATTGAAGGGAATATGTGACAAATACTACAGCAACCCTGAGACCAGTGAAACAGGCTTGAGGCTCCTAGAATTTGGCATTTACAACAATCTGAAGGTCAAGAACATATTTGGTTCATAATACCATCTAATCACTGGACATGACACAGCCCAGGAGATCACCACAACCAAATAAACTATATAATGGTCAATTGTCGTTTCTAATGAAGTGCTCTGCAGGAGCTGACATCAGAAGTGACCATGTTCTTGCGATGATGCTTTTCAGACTCCACCTCAAGAGGAGTCAGAAGCAGGGCAACGTAATGGTCAAGTTCAATCTTTAAAACCCGTTTCGCTTTCCGGATGAGTAGGCCTTTGAGTGCCGATGGTAACGGATGACAACATTTACAAAACTGCATACAAACGGGGACAGGACTGGATGTAAAAAGCACACGAGTGCTTATTCCATTATCCTCGAAACAAAAGAATAAAAAGGGGAAAAAAAAGAGAAACTCAAGGACCCAAACATTGTAGAAAACTTCAAAGCAACAATACAAGGACAATTTACCCCACTCCTCGTTCTTGACAACTAGGACACCGAAGTAGACACCTTGATCAACAGCTTCAAGACTGCGGTGACTGAAACAGCCAATGACATCCTTGGCAAACACCGACCAACAAAGAAACCCTGGATCACGGAAGACGTACTAAAGCTATGCGACAAATGCAGAGAACTGAAGCAAAATCAGGAGGCTGGAGGTGCAAAAACTATACAGAAAAGACAAGTAAAAAAGGGAGGAGAAAAGCAAAGGAGACCCGGGTTGAAGAAAAAATGCAAAGGTATTAAAAAAACACCTGCAGAATAACAGAAAGCCTACCAGCCTGTGAAAGACCTGAGAAAGCTCAAAACAAAGGAGAAAAACAAAGCAGAGAAATCTCACAGAAGAACAAGATATTCTAAAGAGGTGGACAGTGTATTGCTCTGAATTGTACACACACACACACACACACACACACACACACACACACACACACACACACACACACACACACACACACACACACACACCACACACACACACACACACACACATCGCCAAAAATGGAAAACACACACACACACATACCGTCACACACACACACACACACAAACACAGCACACACCCCCCCCCCCCCCCCCCACACACACACATCTTCCACACTACACCAAAAACAACCCTCCCCAAACTACTGCTGCTTAGCTCCCTTGTCCACACCCCCAGCAGACGTCTTCCTCAGGCGTCTGACACAGCAGCGGAGGATGGAACCCCAGACCGCCACAGTCAGCCCCAGCAGCAGCAGGGCGAGCAGCAGCAGCGTGCAGCAGACGTCCAGCCCTGTGTACTGCACGAAGCTCAGCTCCACGCTCTGTGGCCTCAGGTGGTGGCCGCCATGTTGGATGACGTGTTCCAGGGCCGAGGCTGCGCGGTGACCCGGGGTCTCTGGCCTCTGGTGGAACAGGGTGGAGAAGAACGTCATCCTCTCCCTCATCCTCTGGTCCTCCACCATGCTGAAAAAGAGGCCGTTGAAAGTTTTATTCTTCTTGTGACTCGTAGTTCTCCATCATATGCATCTGTCTTGTCGTGCCGGAGGAGCTTGGGTGCAATGCAAGGCAAATTCTTTTATTCGAAGATAATGAATAAGCACTCGTGTGCCTTTTTTACATCCAGTCCCCGCCCTTATCAGGGTGCATGCCAGCTAGGATACCAAGAGCTATGCCGGCTATCCCTGGCAGGTGTCAACCACGCCAGACAGCTTGTTGGGGGAGGAGCTAGACTACATATGCATACAACAAGAAAGTAATGGCGAACGACGTGTTGTGCTCACTTGCCAAGAACTGTGCCCAAATGATTAGAAAATGGGCAAAGACTTTAAACAACTCGGCTCTGTAAAAAAAACCAAAGCAACCCAAAAACCAACCAAACAAAAACAAACAAACAAAACGGATCATGTATCAAGGACATAAAAACAAGAACAGGCGTTCTTGAAAGTAGAATGATCCAAGTGGATAACAGTTATGGAAAGATCGCAGCATTCCTTTCCAGCTTAAATGCTTAGTATGGGCCATCATGTTATATGGCCCGGACGCAAAGAAAACACCATGAAAAAAGAATCGAAGTACCTTAGATTTTTATTTTTAGAAGGATTGTCAGGGTCAGATGAAATGAATTGTCCCCCCCCCCCCTCCAAAAAAAAAAAGAGTTAAGAAAATTAAGAACAGAAGTTTTGGCATTTCATAAATTTGAAGCAATCTATGCCCCCCCCCCCCCCCCCAAAAAAAAAAAAAAATCCAACAAACAAACGACAACAAAATACAACAAACAAAAAAAAGGGAGACTTTTTAATTAACAAAATCACCCAGAAAAAAAGAGGTGTACCTGTTAATTTTTCGAGCCAACTCCTCTGCAGTGATTGTTTTGAGGTCCACAGAGCCCCCAGCACCGAAGTCGGTGACCTGCCGGCCTGTGCCGAAGGCGTCAGCATTGAGGGGAATGCACAGGATGGGCACCCCGTGGTACAGGCTCTGGTTCGTGCAACAGTATTTACGCACTCTTTTACAACCTATCTCCAAACGCATTCATACACATGCACACGCACGCGCGCGCACACAGACACAGACACACAACACGTGAGCACACACACACACACATAAACATATACATTCGTGCATGTGCATGCACACATAGACACAGACACAGACATACATATATATATATATATATAATTATATATATATATATATATATAATATATATATATATATATATATATAATTATATATATCATATATATAAGCATTATCATCTTTGTACAAGTGTTTGGGTTTTTTTTTAATTACAGATTCACAAATTAATCAAAATGTACACAAAGAGATGGCAAACCCTGGTGGCATTGTGTGCAGCTCCTACCAAGTTGAGTTGTTTGATCAAACGTTTCATTTGTCACAAATCATGTTCTAGACAACAGAATAAATCATTTTTTCTTATATGTTAATTTTCAGCGAATTAAAAAAAAATCTTTCGTCACCAATCAGTACCAACTATACCTACCTCAAAAAAGCCGTTCTTGCCACAGTGAGAGACAAAGAGTCTGGTGTTCACGTGACCCAAAGCATCGTTCTGAGGAAACCAGGACACGGGTTTCACATGTTTCGGCACTTTGACTGAGGCCGAGGTGACGTTGAGACGTAGAACCACGTTGATCTTCACCTGAAAACAACATACAGCACATACAGAATACCTTGTCAACAACCCACCAGACAACACACAGACTACCTTAAGCATAATTATGTTAAGACACAAATATAATGCCTTGTCAACCCATCAAACAACATACACACTGCCTTAAGCACATGTAAAAAACGTACTGGTGTGTGGTGGTGGTGGTGGTGGGTGGTGGTGGGGTGGTGGGTGGGGGTGGTGGTGGTGGCAATGGCATACAGAAAAAAAATCTCACAATATGTCAACCTCAGAGGAACGAGTTGAGGAACAAAAAACAACAACAAAAAACAAAAAAGCCTACTACTTGTCCTGTGACAGCCATGTCCTCTTTCAAAGCACCCATCTTTTATCTGTTGTTGTTATTGTTGTTGTTGTGTTGTCTGTTTCCCAGCTTAACACTCTGGTGATCACCCAGAATACACACTCTGGCTCACTCAACCCACCTGGGAATCACCGTGACATTGAAATTTCACACTGAATGAGAAGTTTGCATGTATGGCTGTTTTCAAGTACCTCGCCATACAGGCAGGCATACTCAGACTTCAGAGGATGTTTTCTCCTTTAAATGAGAGAACAGGTTGCTATACGTTAAGAGCTTGTCATGGCTGAGGGCAATCTCAACACAACATTTTACAACATAACAACATTTTAGTGTAGGCCTTGGCAATTAGCTGACATCAATGACTGACACAGCTTTTGGATTTTTGCTGACATTAACAACTGGCAAAGCTTGGCTTTGTGACCTTGGGGTGGGGGTGGGGGTGGAAATGGAAGTGGGGGGGGGGGGGCATGCCTCCTGCCTGAGAGAGAAAGAACTGACCTTTGCAGCGGCAGACACCAGTTTATCAGTCATGCTTTGTGTAGCGTTGTACAGCATGGACCCCAGTGAAACCACGACCACGCCTCGTCTGCAGGAGTCAAAGTGCTTCTGCAGGTCGTCTGGCATCGGTCGGGCTGGGCCTGTCGTCAGCCCCCCTACCTGTATGACAACGCAACACCTGAGAACTCAGTTATTCATCTGCTACCTGCATGACAACACAACACCTGAGAATTCAGTTATTCACTGCTACCTGCATGACAACACAACACCTGAGAATTCAGTTATTCCCTGATACCTGAACAACACCTGACAATCAAGTTATTCACCGCTACCTACCTGCACAATACAACACCAGACAATTCAGTTATTCAAAGCTACCTGCATATCACAATACAACATCTGAGATTCCAGTTATTCACTGCTACATGTGACAACGCACACTAGAATCCGTATTCAATGCTACCTGCACAACACAACACCTGAGAATCCAGTTATTCAATGCTACCTGCACAACACAACACCTGAGAATCCAGTTATTCAATGCTACCTGCACAAACAACACCTGAGAATCCAGTTATTCAATGCTACCTGCACAACACAACACCTGAGAATCCAGTTATTCAATACTACCTGCACAACACATACGAATCCATATCATGACTGAACACTGAGAATCCAGTTATTCAATGCTACCTGCACAACACAACACCTGAGAATCGTTATTCAATGCTACCTGCACAACACAACACCGTAGTGTGTGTGTGTGTGTGTGTGTGTGTGTGTGTGTGTGTGTGTGTGTGTGGTGTGTGTGTGTGTGTGTGTGTGTGTGTGTGTGAAGTATTGTAAGTAAAGTATAAAATGCTTGTATTGTATTAAATCATATTATATACTTCCATCTGTTTTTAGCCAATATCGGCTTTTCAATTATTCTGAATTTAACCAAAAGACTAAAGATTTTTGGAGGAATTAAAAACCGCACGGAGGAGAAATGGTTTCCCAAACATTCTCTGCTCGCTTCCCTGACCCCATCCATATTTTTTTTGAAGAGGTGGGGCAGGTGTCCCCCCTTCCCCAACCTCAACCGTAATCTGTTCACTTTAAGCGCGCACGCACGCACGCACGCACACACCACACCCCCACGCACCACGCACGCACGCACGCACGCACAACAACTTAAATCTTTTCCTGGAACCTTATACTCTTGTAAGGGGGGCGGAAAAGCTTGTAGTCATGGCATTGTGCTTGGAATCTGACGGCCAGGCTTAAACCATCACCAAGGTACTCGTTCATGGAGATTTTTTCTCAGCAGTTAACATCAGTACAGACTCCACTCCCCAGCAAAATCTTTTGGATGAGACCACGAACCGAGGCCTTGTTTGTTGTTAACGCACGCAGACCACCCTGTGCGCATGTTAAAACGCATTGCGCTATTGAGAAGAGTAAGCTATTTTGTGCCGGGCCAGCAGACTTCATCCCCGAAGTTGGCATGTGGCCTACCTTAATAATGGGCATAAACAGTGCATAGGCAAACTCTCACCACTGGTGAACCTCAGAGCTCTAGCCAAGGAACGAAAAATAAAAACTCTAGAACTTTTTGTTAAAACCACACAGGAGAATGGGATGCTATAAAACTTAATGGAATATCGTACACGGAAGCTTTTAGCACTAAAAACAATGGTACTCATGCATATAATTTATGTCTTTTTATTCTATCCCTGACCATATACATAAACAGTACATACAAAACTTTCGCAATCAAAGTTAAGGCACTCGTGCAGGTACATCTTTTAGTTACGTTCTTGCGCCTAGGTCGGCCTACATACCTGAACAAAATTGGGATAGGTGGCTTTGGCATAATCTAGAATGTAGTCCGAGTTCTCCAGGTAGAGATCAGCTTTCTTCATGGCAGTCCTGTAATCAAAATCTGCCAGCCGCTCCCCAAAGGCTTGCCCCTGGCTGTACAGGAACGTGAAGATCCACGGCACTATTTGCGTGGCGCTGAAAGCAGCCGTGTTGATTAGCCGCTGTCCAAAGGTCATTTGACCAGGTAGGCTCGTCAGAGGGAAGGGATAGGAGGCAGCGGGCCAGGGCATGCTGCTGTCATAAGGACCGATAAAACTGGACACGAGCGCAAAGGGCGTTTGCAGATAGGCAGGAATCAACGTTAAGCAGCTGCTAAAAAATACCCCATCAATGAGGACCATATCCAGCTTCTTTGCTGGCGATTCCTGTAACATAAAAAATGAATGTCTGTTTTCGTGAATACTAAGAGAGTGACTTAAGTATGTTCTGCAATGTTAACAGGAAGAATTATCATGGCTATATCAGCTAAATAATGTTATAGATAGGAAGAATAAAAATGGCAAGGTACACTAAATGTCCAATGGGGCATAAGATTTAAGGTGTGTTTATAATTCAGGGATGATGATTTGATACCACGTGGTTTTTGACAGGAGAAACGATGTACACAGATAAATTAAAGAGGTAGCCTATAAACCGAAGTCACTGTAACATAGAATTTAAATTCTGCGTGCATGTTTGTGTTGAAAAATACTTCGCGTCCTGACTTTTCATTTATTAGGCAGATGCGTTACCTCTAGACCACTGATCCATGTGTGTGTGTGTGTGTGTGTGTGTGTGTGTGTGTGTGTGTGTGTGTGTGTGTGGTGTGTGTGTGTGTGTGTGTGCGTGGTGCTGCGTGCGTGCGTGTAATTTATTGATCTATTTACTTTTTATTTTAATCCTTTAGTTCGAGGATAGTGGAATAAACACTCATGTGCTTTTTTTTTTTGCTTTTTAAAAAATGTGTGTGTGTGTGTGTTTTCACTACATCTATTCCCTGTGTGTATGCAGTTTTGTAAATTTTGTCATCCGTTCTTACCGGCACACAATGGCCTACTCTTCTGAAAATGCGCGTGCGCGGTGTGTGTGTGCGTGCGTGCGTGCGCGCATGCGTGCATGCATCTGTGCGTGTGTGCGTGCGTGCGTCTGTGCGTGCGTACGTGCATGTGTATGTGTGTACATAGGCATGTGTATGTAACTATCTCAAGTGCTTAGCATACCAATAGGTAAACCAAACAGAATTCAAAAGAGAGCATCTATCTCACCCACCGTCTTGCCGACCAGAAACTGGTCCAACACTGGCCTGGACTCGGCAAAGGTCTGACACATGCGAGGCACCATGTTGATGAGGGCCTGCATCAGGAACACGTTACCTCCCTCCCCTGAAGCCATGGAAGAGGACACCATCTTTATGTAGGACTTGATCCACTCTCGTCTCTCGGGGTCCACAGCATAGCTGACCACCTGACACACCGCACACACGGCCAGACATTCGTGAAGGACCAGACAAAGAGAGATTATACAAAACGATACGTGAAGGACCAGACAAAGATTATACGAAACGATACATGAAGGACCAGACAAAGATTATACGAAACAATACATGAAGGACCAGACAAAGACAGACTTCTAGGAAACAATACGTGAAGGACCAGACAAAGATTATACGAAACAATACGTGAAGGACGGAACAAAGACAATTACACAAAACAATACGTGAAGGACGGAACAAAGACAATTATACGAAACAATACGTGAAGGACGAGACAAAGACAAATTATACAATAAAGACATGAAGGACGGAACAAAGACAGATAATATAAAACAATAATAAAAGGTAAAGGTAAAGGTGTCCCATAACCTAGGCAGTCGTAGGGGAGTGAAGCATCAGAGACCTCAGCTTCTCTAGGGGCCAGCATATTGAGGGCGGCGCCCATCTCCTCTCCCTCACTGTTTTACCCTCTTGACCCTAAAGAGGGCAGGTACCCATTTACAGCTAGGTGAACTGGGGAGACTGTTTTGAAGCCAAGGCGCGCAAACGGTCACCCATCCAATTGGTAACCACGCTCGATGCTGCTTAACTTGACTGGGGGGAAGCGAGCCCTCTGACCACTGAGTTATTCCGCCCCCTAAAAGAGATAATGAAACAATACAAGAGAGACAAAACAAAGACGGATAATATGAAACAATATATGAAGGACGGAACAAAGAGAGATAATATGAAACATATGAAGGACGAGACATGGACAGACAATATGAAACAATAGTTCCATAAAGGTGACGGATGCTCCACCACGAAATGAGTTGCTTTGCACCTTACTCTGTTTTCCTATAGGAGCCTTTTTAGGCGGGTGGGGGTCAGGTTGTCAATTTTGAGATTTTGGTTGATTATAAAACTATAGCCATTCTTCTACTTTGTACTGAAGTATCAAAGCATAATTATTTTGTTTCCTTTTGCTTTGAAAACTAATTTTAAAAACATTCATGCCCTCATTCTGACCACCTATTACAATGCAAAACTTGACAATTTCTCATTTGTCACTTCCTGCAGTCTACCATTTCAATCTGTAATAAAGTTTCATAGAATTGTTCGATTTTCGATCTGTTTTCTGTATATTGAATAGCCTTTCTTATTGCAGATTTACAACACGTTAACAACTTGAAACTGACCTCCGGTGCAATGCGACTCGTTATGCGGAGGAGCGTCACTGTCTCGAATTTAAATAATTTTATTTCAAAATTAAGCACACTTTTGTTCGGAAAATGGGATGCAAATCAATCGTTTTCTGTTTCTGACACCGTTTAAGCCTGTCTGTAAGCTAAATTCATCTTTTGTGTGAATGCATGGCATCTCAACCATTTTTCTTTCCAGCCGATTTGCCCATACATCGTTTGCATGTGAAGCCATTCCCGTGAAATGACCCAATACTCTATTTTTGGACAGTAGTAACACTGAATCCATACTTAGCGTAACTGAACTTAGTACATTGATTCGCTACTTCGTTTTTGAATGACAATTTTTTTATTTTATGAAAAAAAGACTTAATTAAAAAAAAAAACACTATGCATATGAAATGCTTGGAACTGTAAGCTAGTCCACGGAGATTTCTCATCTGATTGATTAACATGGTTACCACAAGCTTTGGGGCTGGTTGCACGCCCTTCATCTATCAAGGACTTTGTCGTTGCAGGTTACCCATCCCATCCAGACTAAAATACACACTAAGACTGTCTCATTCATCCTAACAAAACACACACTAAGACTCTGTTTCATTCTTCCTAATAAAATACACACTAAAACTGTCTCATTCATCCTAACAAAACACACACTAAGACTGTCTCATTCATCCTAACAAAACACACACTAAGACTGTCTCATTCATCCTAACAAAACACACACTAAGACTGTCTCATTCATCCTAACAAAACACACACTAAGACTGTCTCATTCATCCTAACAAAACACACACTAAGACTGTCTCATTCATCCTAACAAAACACACACTAAGACTGTCTCATTCATCCTAACAAAACACACACTAAGACTGTCTCATTCATCCTGATAAAACACACACTAAGACTGTCTCATTCATCCTAACAAAACACACACTAAGACTGTCTCATTCATCCTAACAAAACACACACTAAGACTGTCTCATTCATCCTAACAAAACACACACTAAGACTGTCTCATTCATCCTGATAAAACACACACTAAGACTGTCTCATTCATCCTAACAAAACACACACTAAGACTGTCTCATTCATCCTAACAAAACACACACTAAGACTGTCTCATTCATCCTAACAAAACACACACTAAGACTGTCTCATTCATCCTAACAAAATACACACTAAGACTGTCTCATTCATCCTAACAAAACACACACTAAGACTCTGTTTCATTCTTCCTAATAAAATACACACTAAGACTGTCTCATTCATCCTAACAAAACACACACTAAGACTCTGTTTCATTCTTCCTAATAAAATACACACTAAGACTGTCTCATTCATCCTAACAAAACACACACTAAGACTCTGTTTCATCCTAACCCTAAATTAAAATAAAATACACACTAAGACTGTCTCATTCATCCTAACAAAACACACACTAAGACTCCATCTCACACATCCTCCTACGTGGGGGAAATCAAACGTGAGACCGAAACCAACACACACACACACACAAACAGGATACTGTACTGACGTTGATGGCTGCCCGCAGATCAGGGGCCACACACTTGTGGACCTCGGCAAATTCTGGCAGCAGCAAGTGGACGGTGTGGCCCCTCTCCTGAAGGGCCCTGCCCACCCCCATCATCTCCAGACAGTGGCTGGACCCAATTGGTAAGGGCACCAGCAGAAAGGAAGAGCCCTCTGATATACCCACGCAGAGACACAGGCCCAGCAGCAGGCCTAGTGCAGCTTTTGGAGCCTGTCTTGTCTGCACACACGATTGCACACATCCACGCATGCATGCATGCACACACACGCACGTAGGCATGTATGCACGCACGCAGGTACGCACACGCACACACGCACGCACACACACGCACACAAGACGAACACACACGTACACGATGCACACACACACCCACATGCACACACACGCACGCACACACACACACACGCGCACAACACAACACCACACACACCCACACACACACACACACACACACACACACCCACACACGCACGCACCCACACACACAGAGCACACGGTGGCTGTAACCTATGACATGGGTAACAGGCTTGTGGTCAGGCTTAGTTTAGGCCTATGTGGAATTGGACGTTCTAGTCTTTGCCAGTACTATGTTTTTTCGTGCTTTGTAACAGTGCTCTTTCACTGGTTCCAGATATCATAATCCAGAGAGAGAGGGGGGGAAGATAGTGAGGGGGGACAGGAGAGAGAGAGAGAAGAGGAGAGGAGAGAGAGAGAGAGAGAGAGAGAGAGAGAGAGAGAGAGAGGAGAGAGAGAGAGAGAGAGAGAGAGAGAGAGAGAGAGAGAGAGAGAACAAAGAGATCAATGATGTGTTACCTGCCAAATCGAGATGTCGTCATGTGCAATAAATTTCGACTAAAGATGTTCCACAGTTAACACACACACACACACACACACACACACACACACACACACACAACACACACACCCAGCGCGCGCGCGCGCGCGCGCGCACTATCAAGCTGCAACATGAGTTATATGCGAAATCGAAAGATATCGTTATATGCAATTGATTTCGACTTCAGGAGTTGTTTCATATGCCTAGTTACCGTAATATATCGGTTGTCTAGAGGTTACGTGCCTGCCTATAAATCGAAAAGTTTGGGTTGGAGTGTGCGGTGGTTTGAATCCCGTTTGGGCCAAAAACTTTTCCCCCATCCTTTAGACCATGGGTGGTGGTCTGTGTACTAGTCTTTCGAATGAGACGATAAACCCGAGGACCCCCATGTTACACATCATTCCATAGCGCACGTTAAAGAACCCACTGCAACAAGAGGGCTGTCCCTGGCAAAATTCTGTAGGAAAAGCCACTCTGATAGGGAAACAAATACAGTTGCAGACAGGAAAAAGAAAAAAGAGGGCGGTGCTGCACTTGTGGCGATACGCTCTCCCCGGAAAAAGAAGCCCAAATTTCACGCGGAGAAATCTGTTGACATAGAGGGGTATAAAATAAATAAAAAAGATAAATAAATATCCCACAGAGTGATGTAAACGATGTAGGCTAGAATGACGTAATATTGGCCGGAATGACGTAAACGACCATACCGTACATTTTTGCCGCCTTAAGTCCCTCTGGGAGACTGCGATAGGCGAGGTTATTATCAGCCAGTATGAATATCAGCAAGATTGTTCAGGGATTTTTCAGTCCTCAAACTTTCACACAAATAGATGCTCTCACACATTCTTACCAGACAAACGATCGCAAGTAGAGCTTTCAAGTGATACACGCACATATTTCCGTATGGGTTTGCACTGGTGCGTGAACACACACACACACACACACACACACACACAGAGCGTGTCATACTTAACATGCAACACAGAGCAATGCACACACAATTTATAGTGGACACACTCTCAAAGCGTGCGCACGCGCGCACACGCACAATTTTGAAGGTACAGAAAGTGTCAATTCAGTTAGATCTACAAGAGCGTCATAAGCGCACAGAAAAAAAAATCTTCCGATCGTTTCAAAGACATTCTTAAGAACTCAGATTGTCAGTATTACCCTAACTGCGTGAAGAGAGCTACTGCAATGAATACCAAGACACTCTTGTTCAGCGATTTCTATGTCCCAGATATATTATTAGTTTGATGTATCGTTTTCGCCTAAACGCTCTTCGTACGAAATTTTGCAAAAATATTCAATGCTTGTGTGGTGAACAAATCACTGAATCATTTGCTTATGCAATGCTCGTTAACACGACTGCCAGTTTCAAAAAAGCTTGGTGATTGTCATTCTCCCAGTTGACCTTTATCTCCAGGGCACATTTTTAATCATTATTCTCTCCTTCATCAGTTGCCATTGATCTTAGTAGCAGTCCGATTGGTATCTACCTTTGATAGATGTTAGCTGCTAGGTGAAGGTATTGTAACGTTATTCTAGTTATTTATACTAATTATGTTACACTAGTTATGTTATTTTAGTTATGTTATACATCTTATGTTACACTGGTTCTTCACACACACACACACACACACACACACACACACACACACACACACACACACACACACACACACACACTCTCTCTCTCTCTCTCTCTCTCTCACTCTCTCTCTCTCTCACACACACATACACACACACACTCACATGCGCGCGCGCACACATACACACACACACCACATTCACACACGCACGCGCTCGCGTGCTCACAGACACAGACACACACACACACACACACACACACACACACACACACACACACACACACACACACACGTGTCTGATATCACTAATCTGTGAAAAGAAGAACGTTTAATTAAACTGAAGTACTAACACACACACACACACACACACACACACACACACACACACACACACACACACACACACACACACACACACACACACACAAGATTCAAGATTAAGTTAGGCTAAATCGCCGTTGGCCCCTTTCGGAGTGGGGAGGATTTCAGTGAACAAAATAGCATCAATGAAAACATTCAGGCCTACAACACTGCCCATATGACAGACATAGAAAGGTAGTCAATCAATGTCATGCAACTTTACTTTTGACTATAGATTAGCTCTCTCTCTCTCTCTCTCTCTCTCTCTCTCTCTCTCTCTCTCTCTCTCTCTCTCTCTCTCTCTCTCTCACACACACACACACACACACACACACACACACACACACACACACACACACACACACACACACAGAGTTAATAACTGCAGTACCAACCATTTTGACAGGCACGAGAAGGGCATCCAGTTTTGCACCTTTAGCTTTCAGTGACTTGGCTAGTGTGGGAGAGTTGCCTCACAGGCCTAGCCTAGGGTAGGGGCCTAGCCTAGCCCAGGTTATGGGGCCGCGTGTACCGCTAGACCAGTACATGTACATGTAGCCTACACTGGCCTGTTCGTTCCCGCACGGAAGTCAAACCGTATCGTGGGGCACAGAAGATAAATCTCCTCATTTCCAAGTAGCCTATTGTTCAGCTGTTGGGAAAAAAATCCACACTGTGTGCTTGCTCTAAGGATGAAAGAAATACAGTAATGCTTAGAGAAATGTGCTATCTATAGCAGTCTGCAGCCTTGCTTACAGTCCCTGTTGCTTTGGACAGATTATGCATATGTCATTATGCGGTAGCAATAGTCCAGGAAAATTTTGCCAAAAAAGGGCTCTGGCACAGAATAAATGCTTCAAAATTTTTTTCACTTGTTTTATGTTTTGGTGGGTGTACTTGACCATCCCAAATGTTGTTAACAAAAATTTAGTTGCGGGATAAGTTGTAATTCGGGTTTGAAAAGAGTAGGTGCAGTGCAGCTGAGCTGAAACGGTATTTCCCATTTGGGCTGCTTTGCAAGCTGTTCTTGCTGTCCAGTCAGGAATTTTTACACTAAATTGAAGCAGGCTTGTATAAATTTCATTTCTAAACTAAAACTTTTACACTCTGATGACCCAATGTCTTTTTACTGGGGGAAAAACTAATGTAATTGCACTTCCGGTTTTCAAATTTGAGAAAAGTTTACAGATAGGACGTTACCGTAGGCAGCAAAATTTAAACATTGTGCAATCATTTTAAGTGTAATAATGTTAAACACTCATAAACGCATTCATATGATGCAAAGAACATGATGTTTGATACATGCTGTTGTCGCTATAACTTATTTGCTTACCCACCCCCCTAAAATTAGTAACCCAAGCGTTCAAACGAAGTACAATTTTCAGTCAAAACAAAACTACTGGCAACAGGCAATCACCTTGGTTATGTTTTTTTGTTGTTGAATACATATTATCAGCTTTGTATTCATTAACAAAAACTACTCTTTTTCTCAATTTGACGACATTTAAGAGGTGCTTGTAAATTAATTTACCATTTTGCCAATGATTGGTTCACAAAATCACTTGTAACATCTCTTACAGATGTTCATAGATTCAGTTCCAATGTCATGAAGATGGCAGTTCAACAAAATGTAAATATCCAACATCTTAGCATGAACTGTGCAGTGTGTCTTCCTAATTGGATAGTCCAGGACCTCCAGCAACTCTGAATGTGTGCAGTTTAGCCCTCTACATTGCCCACATGCAGCTGAAGACACGAGGCCATGCTTACAGCATGTACACCTTGCTGTTCGGCATTCAGTCAGACAATGACATCTTACAATAATTCATTTTTTTAAAAACATCTTACAATATACAGAGGAGCTTCAGGGGTTACGTCAAAATCTTTATAGTTGGAAACATCACTCCATGTTTTATTTCCCATCCCCAGTCCAGGGGATCTAACTGGAAACTATGTGAATTTAAATGCAACCATTCATGGACCTGGAAATAGGTCCTCATAGAATGGAACTTTGCAGCTGAGGATGTTGGGGGCAGTTTGTTTGGGTGTAATGATAACAGAAGTAGCTGGTTTCTGCATGTATCACACATATCGGAGCTTGTCCAAGGAATCTTTATTCTTGCCACCATGCATCATTGCAGTGGTCTTTTCTCCTGCAGCTATCACTTGCTCTTTGCTGATGTTGGGTGTCATGAACACGTATGCATGCTCTCGATAAAATGCACATTCTAACTTTTTTCCACAGGCAGGATCTTTTCGTCTGAAAACATACTTCTCTGGCTTTCTCTAATGCTGTACCTACAATGAGGCAGTTAGCATCACCACAATTATACAGTGTTGAATCCAGACTTTGTCAATCCTTCACCCAGCAGTTGAATGAAGTGCAGTCTGTTGGCTGGATTTGCTATAAAGCACTTTCTGGACTCAGTCAGCACCATGCTACCAGCAAAATAATGACAGGTCCTGTGATCCCACCATTTCTTCTCAGATGAGCAGCATCTTTGGTTAGCAGTCCACTGCAATCAATCGCCATCAAATACAACAATATCCCTGTTGTAGATGCAGTTCATGAAGTTGCTATACATCTGCACCAGCTGGTTATATATTGTTCCACAAGGCCAGACAAGTCGATGCAAAAGGGGACCACCACTAATGACCAAAGCAGTATGATCTGCAAGTTGAACACCCAGCTGTTTTGTGGCTGACCAGATATGACTGGCAAGTACTGCTTTGTTTGCTTGCCTGAGTAATTAATACTTACGTTAATTATAAACCAGGAACTAAACAGTTGATGCACTTTCGCAGCAAGCCCAATCTGTACAGGTGTGATGATAGTGTTGGGCCTGGTGCACTGGATGATGCCTTGCCTAATTGCTGATACTTTCTAATTCCCTTTAGATTTGTTGGTGACTTGCATCAAGATTTCAGAAACTGTAACTGGCAATGCTGTCTGCATCAGGACAGCTGTCTTGCAGAAACCAGTGACTTGATGTCATTGTGAATGATTGTTACTGCTGCTTTGGTAAGACACATCTGTTCATCTTTAGCACTGGATTCTCTTTTCTCTTGGTAGAACTTCTAAAAAATACAGTCTGGAGTTGTTCTGAGTGATATGATATCAAATATGTTATTGGAATGAGCAATCGCAATTTCATCACCATAGTGTTTTAAGAGTTCAACTTTCATCTGTTGTGCACAGTATGCATCATTCTAACAAACATTTTCTATTTTATATGCTTGACTGCAAATTTGTGACGCTCCACCACATAATGAGACGGAGTGCACATTAGGTCAATTTTTAGTTATTGACATGTTATTAATGTGCAATAAAGTGGCTATCAAATACAAAAAACAGATTGAAAATCGGACAATTCTGTGCAACATTATTACAAATTGAAATGATAGACTGCAGGATGTGACAAAATGAGAAACGGGCAAGTTTATTTTAGTAACAGGTTGTCAGAATGAGTGCTTTGGTATTTTCAAAACACATTTAAAAGCAAAAGGAATAAAAATGATACCTTGATATTTCATTATAAGATAAATAAACAGATCTAGTTTAATAATCAATCAAAATCACAAAATTGACAACTTGACCCCCACCTGCCTTTAAAGGCTGCTAGCGCAAAATTGGGTAATGTGCTAAGCGACTCATTTTGTGGTGGAGGGTCACATTTCTGCTTTTCTGAGGAAAGATTTGTCCTTAGGGCTCCTTAACTCTAGCATCAATAACTGTTTTATTGGCGTACATGGCACGGCATTCCTTATGTACAGAGTTCCTCACACAGGCACCTTTGTTGTCTTTTAACTGACAACTGCAATGGTTGGTCGTATTGCGCCTTTCTGGGTCACTGTACAAGGTGGCTTTTGTGGTGCTGGGGTCTTGCAGTTGATACAAATGTGTTCAATGATTTCTTGCAAACAGACCAACATGTTAGTATGTAGGTGTCACTTATATTCACACACACACACACACACACACACACACACACACACACACACACACACACACACACACACACACACACACACACACACACAAGCAAACAAACAACACACACAAACAACACACACACAAACAACACACTCACACACACACACACACACACACACACACACACACACACACACACACACACACACACACACACACACACACACACACACACACACACACACACACGAAGAATGAACATAATGTTCAAGAAGTTTTGTATGACTCTCAGCAGTTCATAACATCAGTTGCTGAGGTTATATATTCTTCCCCGTTAAGATCTCTTCTGTAGTTATATATATATATATATATAATATATATATATATATATATATATATATATATATATATATATATATATATATATATATATCTGAGAGAGAGAGAGAGAGAGAGAGAGAGAGAGAGAGAGAGAGAGAGAGAGAGAGAGAGAGAGAGAGAGAATGCGGGTGTATCTATATCACCAAGTAGTGAAGGACATTAAACAAAACAAAACAAACAAACAAACACACACACACACACACACACACACACACACACACACACACACACACACACACACACACACACACACACACACACACACACACCACAGAGGAATAGATCATAAGACCACTTCTTTTATTCTTTAGATTATTCTGTGGCTGTAGCTTGTTTTATAAACTGTTATGTCTAGCCTTGTTATTTTGTTTTTCTTCACTATTTTTCTGTCTGAATCAAGCATATCATGCTGTCTTCTTTCGGTTATATTGTGAACAGTACATTTTCTCTATTTCCTTTCCTGTTTATACTGTCTTATTTGTATCTAGATTAAGACTGTTTTGTTTTCCTATCCTTTATTAAGGTGTTTTTATATCCATTTAAAAATATATTTTTGTGAGGGCAAAATGAAAACCATTGTGAAAACTTAGGTTTTACTTTCAGTAAAGATGTTTTTGACTAGGCCTACACACACACACACACACACACACACACACACACACACACACACACACACACACACACACCACACAACCTGCTTATCAAAATTATTATTTTAAACACAATTTCTTCCGATTTTACAAAACAAACTGTATAGTAACTTTACTACTGCGCGCGGATGTGTCTGCTTACACCTGTGCTGTGGCGTCTGCTACGCCTTTCGTTTTGTCTTCCTCCGCGGATTTCTCATACATGTTTTATTCATTACTTTCAATCTTTCTGTGACTTTAGCAAGATTCACAAACAATATGGACTTTGGATCATCCATTTACAGCTATATAATGGTCAGCAAAGAAAGCTTATCTCCTGATTAATTCGTGGAGGGGTCTGACACAGAAACAGCGAGTGACGCGAAAACAAGGCTGCGCGCGCGACTAAAACTCCGGCCTGCTCGCGAAATCGACAGAAAGTAGTTCGACATAAAAAGTGTTTTTAATTAAAATCCCCTCACAAAAGTTTTGTTAACACCAGTGTAACGTAATCGGGAAGGATCAATATACTAGTTTGTGTAGTCAAAAATTTTGAAGCACTTATTCTCTGCCAAAAATAAAATTTTCTGGTACAAGGCTAGTAGACGAGGAAAGGATTACATAGTTGCACAATGAAAGCGTATTAACGTCAGAAACTGCAGCTTATACAGTCTCTGATAACGCTACAAAGCAAAACATCTGTAAAGTTTGATCCCCGGTATGTTGAATAGACGCCTTTCAGACAAAATGATTTGGATTTGTGCTGTGTATTGATCAGTGCAGAGGTAATACGGTTGTCCTAGATCCAGTGCAAACTTGGGTACGCAAGGTACTCATGTCCTGACTGTCGGTGCATGGGCCCCCGATTGTGTTGACCATGCAAACAGCAGAGGTTTGTTCCGCGATTTGAGACATCACAGGCCACAGACCATCAGGAGGGTTAAGACGTTCGTTCACCTACCTAACAAGTTGAGGTTCTGGCTCTGATTTTCAGCCTTGCCCTTTCTCCCCAGTTTGACGAGAAAAAATTGAACTGAATGTCAATAATTATCAGAGGATATTCTTGAGGCCAAATCTTGGTGTTTCAGATTTTTTTTTTTAATCAAGTCGTTTCTCCAGGGGTACTGATTGGTTTCACTAGTCGTTCATTTATTCTAATAGACAGGTTGGGTGGAATGAGCTCCACTGCTCTTTAGTGGACATAATTCAATCTTTTAAGTGGACATTGCAGCACCCGTTCCATATTGTTGATGCATAACTAATACAAGACGGGACAGCCTGGTGGTTAGAGTGATGCGTATTGTGCTCGTGATTTGCTGACCCGGGTTCGAATCTCGTTCAAGAGGATTTTTCCTCAGGAGTTAACAACAGTGTCAGTACACTTCCCTAAAAAAATGTCCTTCGGATATAGACCTGTGTGCAAACGCACGCAGAACATCTTGCGTACACATTAAATCCTGATCCGCTTTTCGAAAGAGTAGCTCATTGTGTGCCGGTGGGAACATATGACATTTACAAAACTGGATACACACGGGGACTGGATGTAAACAAGCACAACAGCGCTTATTCCATTATCCTCGATATAAAAGGAAAAAAAAACAAAGTTGCTATGAACAAGATCAGATGCTTTGGGAAACTCGTTTTTGACATCGTGATAAACAGATGGTCAATGTTTGACACTGTCAAAAGCCTTAGTATGGTCTATGAAAGCTATGAATGCCTCATCTTCAGTGTTTCTAATTTCCTCTAACACTACCTGAAGCTCACATCTAGATCTATATCCTGCCTGACAAACCAGACATATCTCTTTCTGCTATAGTTTTCGTTCTGTTGAGCGGGATGATTAAAAGAATGTTGCTTGTCTGGCTGGCTCATCAAGGCGATCGTTCTGTAATCGCAAGTCTTTAGCATCCTTACCCTTGTGGAGCATGATGGATTCCTGTTGCTTCCACTTGCTGGGCCATTGGCAGGTTTTCTGAATTCTTTTGCATAGATGATGTAAAGCCGCAGTTAGCCGGTACTTAGTAGTAAACAACGTGACATGACCTAATGAAAACAAGAAATAACTGTTAAGTGCTTGTTTCCATATTTTTTTGTTTAAATTTTTCCCCCTTTTTGCTGTTTGAAACATTCACAAAGCATTATGTCAAAATTCTTGAAGGGCTTTCAATCTACATACCCCCCCAAAAAAACAAAACAAACAAACAAACAAACAACAACAACAAAACAACCTAAAACAAAACAACAACAAAACAAAACCAACCAAACAAAAACAAACAAAAACAACAAAAGCAAACAAACAAAAGAGTTGTACTTTTTCCAGTGTATATAGTTCTTGTCATGTTCATCCCCAAAAGAAATTATAGGCATGTATTATACCCAAGGCATTAATGGCTTTTTAATTATCTTTTTAGTTTAGTGGAATAAGCACTCGTGTGCTTTTTTTCATCCAGTCCCCTTGTGTATGCAGTTTTGTAAATATTGTCATCTGTTCCCACCGGCACACAATGGCCTACTCTTACGAAAAGCGGAACAGGATTTAACGTGTGCACAAGATGATCTGCGTGCGTTCGCACACGGGGCCTCGGTTTATAGTCTCATCCGAAGGACTTTTGGGGAGGGTGGAGTCAGCACTGATTTTAATTCCAGGGGAAAAATCCCCTCGACCGAGAATCGAACCCGGGTCGTCAAATTGCGAGCGCAATGTTCTGACCACTGTGGTGTGTGTGTGTGTTGTGGTGTGTAGAGAGAGAGAGAGAGAGAGAGAGAGAGAGAGAGAGAGAGAGAGAGAGAGAGAGAAAGACACACACACACACACACACACACAGAGGCTGACAGACAGACAGGCTGACAGGAATACAGTCAAAATGTGTGTCTGTGTGTCATCAGAATGTGGGTTAGAAACCCAGTAGTGTGACGAAACAGTGATCGCACAATGCTGCAGAGAGAGCGAGAGAGGTTGTGGTAGATAAGACCTCTCCTGGAGCATGCAGTTAGCTGCATATCAAATTCTGCAGACTGGTTTGAAAAGTGCCTTGTAAGCAGGCACAGGGGAAGGCTATATAGGACACACCGACCTATTATTTCACCCCTGTTTGTGAGTGCAACAGACTGTGCATGTGAGAAGTGTGTTCGTGTGCATTTTGAAACGTGTGGTTCTTGTTCGCAATGGAGGTTAGTGCGCCGCGTCTTTTTCACACTATTTCACTTGTTCTGCTTTCTTCCTCTTTCTCTTCTCCTACTACTCCTTTTTTTTTTTTTTTTTTTTTAATAATAATATACTCTTCTTCCTTCTAGGACCCCCTCAAAGCATCCTTTTTGTTGTCCTTTTCAAGTGGTTGTTTTTCTGCGTCTCTGCTTCCTCCCCTCTCCCCGCTCTTTTTCTCCGATGTCTTCTTCTTTCCTCTTCTCATTTTGTTCAAACTGTAAAAGTGGATTATGAAACACCGTTGACAACAGACTTTAAGTTTGAATTACTACTAACAAATAATGATAAATGGAATTTATATAGCGGTATACCTTGCAAAAACAAATCAGAGCGCTTGCATTCAACCAAATCTGACACATGCAACCAATAACAATGGAGAGTTTTAGCAAAGTCAAATGCACACACACACACGCGCGCACGCACCACACACACACACACACACACACACACACACACAGGTTATACGCTTTGGCAGGGTGGTGGATATTTCGGCTGTTGAGAGCAGGGGCAGCTATAAGGTGAAACAGAAGGAGAAAATTTTAAACCCTTAAAAGGTCACAACACTTAGACATTTTGTAATGGAAAGGTAGAACAAATTGTAATATAAAAAAAAACCCGCAGAAATACTTGAAAGGGAAAGTAGTTAGTTCCTGTACTCCCTCCTTTCCATTCTCGTGTCTTTAACAATACTTTTCAAACAAATTGCTTGTGCTTTAGTGTAAATTTGTTTTGTAGAGGGCTGGATAGATTAAAAAAAAAAAGTCATTGTACTTAATCCATTACCTTCACTAAATAAAATTTCGTATTTTTTCCCTCTCTTTTCCCTCTCTCTTTCACACAACACACAACACACACACACACACACACACACACACACACACACACACACACACACACACACACACACACAGCACGCACGCACGCACACATGCACGCACACACAAACGTACACACACACACACACACACACACACACACACACACACACACACACACACACACACACACACACACCTAGGTAGATGGTTTGATGGGGAAAAAAAAAGCAAATGCATTGCTTATTCAATGTGCTGTCCGGAAATAAAAATTTGATTTTACTTGACTTTGACTTTGACTTTCACACACACACACACACACACACACACACACACACACACACACACAACACACACACACACACACACACACACACACGCACACACACACACACACACTTCCTCTTCCTCTTAATATATAAATATGAACTGAAGAATGGAGGTATTGTAATTTGACATAAGTTGCTTATCGACATTTCATGGATTCTTTTTCTTAAGTCTTAAATAATGGTTGGTGACATTGTAACTGATGTAAGCTGTTGTTTGATATTATTTGATTTTTCTTAAAAACCTTAAATGTGTGCATGTGTGTACGTTGTTTATGTTATTTCCACTCAGTGGTGATGGATATTATCACATGGTATTGTTGCTTTTGTTGTTTTTTCTTTTCTTCCTTCTAACATATAATCCGTGTGGATTGGTTTTTGTTGTTGTTTTGGTTTGTTTTGTTTGTTTGTTTGTTTGTTTTTGTTAGTTTGGGTTTTTTTTTGTATTCTGTTTTTTTGTGGTGGGTGGTGGTGGTGGTGGTGGTGGTGGTGTGTGTTGTGTGTGTGTGTGTGTGTGTGTGTGTGTTGTGTGTGTGTGGTGTGTTGTGTGTTTTTCCCTTTCTTTTTTCTTTTGTTTGATTGTATGTTTGTTAGCGTATATATGTTATTTCCTCTCAGTGGTGATGGATATTATTATAAGGTATTGTTGCGTTTGTTGTTTTTTCCTTATCTTCTTTTTAAAAATATAAAGTATGAACTGAAGTATAGAGATATTTTAATCTGACATAAATTGCTTATTGACATTTTATGGATTTTTTTTTTGAAGTCTTAAAAAAGGTCTTGTGTTGTTGTGTGTGTGTGTGTGGTGGGGGGGGGTGTGGTTGTGTGGAGGGGGTTGTTGTTTGTTTGTTTTGTTTTTTTTGTTTTTTTGACACTATATGATTTTTTAAAGACTCAAAATGTATGCATGTACGTACTCGTGAGTATACGTGCTGAGTGGATGAGTGCAAACCGTGTGTGTGTGTGTGTGTGTGTGTGTGTGTGTGTGTGTGTGTGTGTGTGTGTGTGTGTGTGTGTGTGTGTGTTGTGTGTAGGTGTGTGTGTGTGTGTGTGTGTGTGTGTGTGTGTGTGGTGTGTGTGTGTGTGTGTGTTGTGCGTGCGTGCGTGCGTGCGTATGAATTTTGAGTGGGAGTGTGGTTTGTGTGTGTGTGTGTGTGTGTGTGTGTGTGTGTGTGTGTGTGTGTGTGTGTGTGTGTGTGGTTTTTTTGTTGTTGTTGTTGTTTTTTTCTCCTCTTATGGTTGTTTTGGTTGCTATTGTGCTTGTTTTATCTATAGACATATTCTATTTTAAGGTTGTTGAAATCATGTTAGCTAATTAATGTTGGTGAAATGTTTGTTTTTGTTTTATTTGTTTCTTTGTTTGTTTTTTTCCCCTTTTCTTTCTTTATTGGTTTTATTGTTTTGCTAGGGATTTTCTGCTTTGATTTTTGTTGGTTTTTTGTGTTGCTTTATTTTGTTTTTTGCAGTTGTTTTGATTTTGTTTTTCTTTTCTTTAGATAGATGGCTTGATGGAAAAAAGCAAATCAATGCTTACTCAATGTACCATCTGGAAATAAAAATATTGTGATTGATTGATTGACACACACCACACACTCTCATACTTTCACCTTGAATAAGATACATTTTTGTGGGTTTTGAGAGAGAGAGAGAGAGAGAGAGAGAGAGACAGACAGACAGACAGACAGACAGACAGACAGACAGACAGACAGACAGACAGACAGACAGACACAGACAGACAAAGACACAGACACAGACAAGACAAGACACAGACAGAGAGCACAGAGAAGAAGTACCTAATGCATTTCTGCTGCTTTTTTTTATCATAATCTTTACAGTTCATGGTATGACAAAAAACAACAACACAATCCCTGTCTTTTCAGGGAGCGCTGAGAAAAGCCTTCATCTTGTGGTCCAGTGCTGACGCTGTGTGCTCACGTGCCCATGTCAGAGGGCTCTTCCTTTCTGCTGGTGCCCATACCAATGGGCTCCAGCCACTGTCTGGAGATGATGGGGGTGGGCAGGGCCCTGCAGGAGAGGGGCCACACCGTCCACTTGCTGCTGCCAGAATTTGCCGAGGTCCACAAGTGTGTGGCCCCTGATCTGCGGGCAGCCATCAACGTCAGTACAGTATCGCTGTTTGGATAGTTGTTAGCAGTCAGGGCGTGGGTGGTGCGGGATAGGATATATTATTTTGAGCTTAATCTATTGTTTATAATTATCTTGTCTTTAGGTTAGAGAGATTGTCAAGATGGATCTTTAACCCTTGTTCATTTTTAAAATTGTTTTTTTGTTGGCTCCATGTTTGAGAAATAGTCAAGATGCGATAGTCGATCCTTATCCACTTTTGTCTTGTTTTTTTTTGTTTTGTTTTAATCTTTATTTGTTTGAGATAGATAGTGAAGATTTAACATTTTACCGCGTCTTTTTTTTTTTTTTTTTGGGGGGGGGGGGGTCTAGTCTCTAAGTAAGAGACAGTTGATTCAATCCAATCCGCTTCTTTAGAACCCCTTGCCCACCGAGAGATAATTGAGACAAAACAGTCTACCGTTATCTATTTTGTTTTTAAGGTGTAAGATGATCGAGACAGTCATGATGTTTTGCTTTTAGGTAAAGGTGTCCCATAACCTAGGTGGTCGTAGAGTAGTGAGGCATCAGAGACCTCAACTTCTCTAGAGGCCAGCATATTGAGGGCAGCGCCCATCTCCTCTCCCTCGCTGCTTTACCTTCCCTGACCCTAAAGAGGGCAGGTACCCATTTACAGCTGGATGGACTGGGGGGACTGTACTGAAGCCAAGGCGCACGAATGGTCACCCATCCAACTGGTAACCACGCTCGACGCTGCTTAACTTGGCTTAGGGAAAACGAGTGCTCTGACCACTTAGCTATCCCGCCCCCCATTTCGAGGTAGATACGATATCTTGCCATTCTCCATTTCTTTCCTGTTTTCAGGTGATATTTTTTCCGTTGGACCCGGAGCTCTGGCATTGGTTCACCTCCAACACAGGCACTTACAGCGCCTCTGTGGCCTCTGGCCAAGGCAGCAACCTGCTCCTGTTCCAGACATTGGCAGCTACCTCTTCCAGGTACTGCCACATGTACTCCTATGCCAGACCTTTCTTGGACAAGTTCATTGCTGCCAGAGAGGTAAGCCGGGTTGATTGTTGGACATTTTTATTTCTTAGGGCTTGTTTGTTTGTTGTTTTTCTTCGTTCCTCTGCGAGAAGCTTCGAGGTTCACCAATGGTGAGATTTTTCAGATGTGATTGTTCGTCCACCAGTAAGGTAGCCTCTTTCTGATTTCGGGGAATTTTTTTTTAAAGGTATTAAAGTAGGCATGCATGCACACATATGCGTGGATTTACAGGTGCATTGCACGCAGTACGCATACACACAGACACTCGTCTGCTCACACAACATGTAACAATGTACTACAGTCATTACTGCCACTTATCATCACTTACACACACACACACACACACACACACACACACACACACACACACACACACACACACACACACACACACACACACACACACACCACAACACACACACACACACACAGACACGCACAAACACACACACACACACACACACACACACACACACACACACACACACACACACACACAACACACACACACACACACACTCACAAACACACACACACATACACGCACGCACGCACGCACGCACGCACACACAAATTTCATGCACGTTAGCTTGCATACATACATACATACATACATACATACATACATACATACATACATACATACATACATACACACATACATAACATACATACATACATACATACATACATACATACATACATACATACATACATACATACATACATACGTACATACATATGTACATACGTACATACATACATACATACATACATACATACGTACTCACACTCACACTCACACTCACACATACGCACGCTCTGGAATACATCTGGGTTTTTTTTTCTTCTTCGTCGTCGAACGCTCAGACAGTAACTATTCTGTCACATAAACGACAATGCGTTGTGCTGCCATTATTACATTAACTAAGCGCATGGCAAGTCAAGCCAGGCGCATCCGTCTTCTGTGCTTTCATCCTCAAGAGACTCGCAATCTGATGACCCGGGTTCGATTCCCGTTCGAGGGGATTTTTTCCCCCCTGGAGTTCACATCAATGCTGACTCCACTCCCCCCAAAAACTCCTTCGGTTGAGACTGGAAACCGAGACCCCGTGTTCGAACGCACGCAGAACATCTTGCGCACACGTTAAATCCTGTTCCGCTTTTCGTAAGAGTAGGCCATTATGTGCCGGTGGGAACGGATAAGATTTACAAAACTGCATACACACAGGGTCAGGATGTAAAAAAAAAAAAAGCACATAAATGCTCATTCCATTATCCTCGTTATAAAATGATAAATAAATCAAAAAAAAAAAAATAAAATAAAACAAAAGAGAAAGATAGCCCCTGACTGTTTGGCGTTGCAGGACTCAAACCACCGGCCTTTAGACATGGTTCTCCTGGATGCAACCCCCTTCACTCAATGCCTGACGCTCATTCCGGAATACCTGCACACACCTTTCGCTTTTGTGGGAAGCCACCTCTGGTATCCTGTCAGCAGCTCACCTTGGCCCGTCACCTACTACCCCTTACCGATTCTGGCGCTACCTGGGAAACTGAACTTCGGACAAAGAGTGGTCAACACCATAGCCTTCGGTGTGATAGAATTGCTGGTCCGTGTTATCAACAACCAGTACGAGCCGGAGACGATTTCGGAGAGAGTCTGGCACAGTTCGATTACTGCGCTGCCGCGAAGAAAGCGGAGTTGTTTTTGGAGAATTCCGACTATCTTGTGGATTATGCTAAAGCGACGTTCCCGAATTTTGTTCAGGTAGGGTGTGTGGTGGTGTGTGTGTGTGTGTGTGTGTGTGTGTGTGTGTGTGTGTGTGTGTGTGTGTGTGTGTGTGTGGTGTGTGTGATACTGTAAAAGCAAACAATCAAAGCGCTTGATCTCTCTCTCTCTCCCTCTCTCTCTCTCTTGGTGCGTGCGTGCGTGCGTGCGTGCGTGCGTGCGTGCGTGCTGCGTGTGTGTGTGTGTGCAGGCGCGCCCACGTCGCGAGCACCATGTGTCTGTGTGTGTGTGTGTGTGTGTGTGTGTTGTTGTTGTTGTGTAGGCTAAGGCACAAGTGTTATGCTAGCTGACAGAGAGTGCCTTTAGAGCTTTCAACTTCAAAAAGGAAACAAAAATCCACAGACACCTAAAATGAAGAAAGCAAGAATTGACTGAGAAGAGCCATAATTTGCAATGTAGGCTCCTCCAAAAAAATGCAGAACAAAACACGCTCTACCCCCCCCCTCCCCCCCCCCCCCCCCCCCGTCCTTGCCCTCCCCCCCTCTTTCAAAATGACCCCCCCCTAAGAATAAACAAAACCAGATAAAAGTCAAGAACAAAAAATAACAAAACCATAAAACCAGTAACACACAACAACAACAACAACAACACAACAAAAGCCCACCAAAGAGTGAAATACAAAAGGAGAAAAAGTTAATATTCCCAACGTAATGATGATCGTCTATATTTTTTTCTTTTTTCTTCTTTTCTCCCCCCAAGAACAAAAATCTGACAAAGTTGTATGTATGTCGTTATTATTACCTCCCTGACTATATCGTGGCTTTCAACTATGGGAGTTTACTGTAGTGAACTATCAGGTTACATTGAAATTATCTCTCCCTCTACATGACCTCCAGTGACACGACAGGTCTTCGTACGCTGAAAAAAAAAATTGCAAGACTACAAACTAAAACGTGTTTTGTGTTTGCGTTCTTGTGTTGTTGTTGGCAGTTTTCTTGTTGTTGTTGTTGTCGTATATCGTATACTGGATGTTCTTGTTCTCCTGCCTGTGTTTGTTGTTGATAACATTAATAATAATATAGAACTTGTATAGAGCTGAATATTGTAAAGCAAATATATCAAAGCGCCTGTTCTCTCCTCTCTCTCTCCTCTTCTCTCTCTCTCTCTCTCTCTCTCTCTCTCTCTCTCCTCTCCCTCTCTCTCTCTTCTCTCTCTCTGTCTGTGTGTGTGGTGTGTGTGTGTGTGTGTGTGTGTGTGTGGTGTGTGTGTGTGTGTGTGTTTAGTGTCCCTCCTTCCTTTCCTCCATTTAAAATTATGTATACGTAATTTTCTTGTTGAGGCTATGAGATTTGTTTATTTGTGTTGTTTCAGTTATTGCTGTTTTTTCTTATCATGATGAATATTGGTTGAGGCCCGCTCTCCCCCTTTTTTAGTGGTCAGAATTAGAACCCTGTGAGTTTATGTGGTGTGTTTGGTGGGTTGCTTTGGGGGGAGTTATTTTAAATTTGTTTGGTTGGTTTTATGGTTTTGGTTTCTCTCTCTCTCTCTCTCTCTCTCTCTCTCTCTCTCTCTCTCTCTCTCTCTCTCTCTCTCTCTCTCTCTCTCTCTCTCTCTTCTCTGTCTCTCTGTCTGTGTGTGTGGTGTGTGTGTGTGTGTGTGTGTGTGTGTGTGTGTGTGTGTGTGTGTGTGTGTTGTGTGTGTCCCTCCTTCCTTTCCTCCATTTAAAATTATGTTATTATGTTATTAATTTAAAATTTCTTTCTTTCTTTCTTTCTTTTTTTTTCTTTCTTTTTTTTTTCTTTCTTTCTTTTTCTTTCTTTCTTTCTTTCTTTCTTATCATAAAGCTAGAATACAGGCAAAGGAGACGAGATACTTTCGCAAACTTTTAGGTATCTTATACAGTCCTTCAGATGAAACCTTCGGATAAGACTATAAATCTAGGCCCCGCGTGAGAACGCACGCAGAACATCTTGGCACACGTTAAATCTTGTTCCGCTTTTCGTAAGAGTAGACCATTATATGCTGGTGGGAACAGATTATGAGATTTACAAAATTGCATACACACGGGGACTAGATGTAAAAATAGATGAGTGCTTATCCCATTATCCTCGATTGTCAAGTGTTGTGCAGATAACAGTGAATAACTGGATTCTCAGGTGTTGTGTTGTCATGCAGGTAGCAGTGAATAACAGAATTCTCAGGTGTTGCGTTGTCAAGCAGGTAGCAGTGAATAACTGAATTCTCAGGTGTAACGTTGTGCAGGTAGGGGGGCTGACGACAGGTCCAGCCAGACCGATGGCAGACGCCCTGCAGAAGCACTTTGACTCCTGCAGACAAGGCGTGGTCATCGTCTCCTTCGGTTCCATGCTCTTCAACGCATCCAGAGACATGGCCGACAAGCTGCTGTCTGCTGCTGCGAGGGTGGGTTACTTTTGGTTTTGGTTGGCAGTGCTCTCCCATTTATTTATTTATTTATTTATTCAGGATAATGGCATAAGCGCTCATGTGCTTTTTTTCATCCAGTCCCCGTGTGTACGCAGTTTTGTAAATATTGTCCTCTGTTCCCACCGGCACACAATGGCCTACTCTGCTCTCGCATGGGGACGCCAGGGGTCTGTCAGTATATATAGCATCCCCTACCTTCTGGAAATTCCTGCAAAAAATTTCTTCTCTCTCTTTTTTTTTTTTTATCCCTCTCTTTGTTTCTGCCTTGTTTCCTTTCTTCCTGTCACTTCCTTGGTCCACTCTCCTGCCTTAGTATTCCCCAGAAAGACTTAAAAGATAACGAGTCCCTCCCATGCTGAAGTTGGATGCGTTGGGCCTGACTTGTTGGGCACTTAGCGCATTTTTGCTCTGAATATGACAGACAACGATAGTTATTGTCTGAGCGTTTTGACGAAGAAGTAAAAGAAGTTGTCAGTGCATGGGAAAAGGTGTTTGGTTTAGTTTTTTGTTTGTTTTGCTGCAAAGGTTTGATTGTTATTCAGCAGAGGTCTAATAGCTTCTTTTCCACTTGAAACAAAATGATGGTAAAAGCGTAACTGAGCCACCATTTGTACCATCATTCGTCACCTCACAGACTGTGGCATACACAGCACTAGGACTGCACTATTGCTTAACGACTCATTTGCTGTCTCTTGATTTCTCAGCTGCTTTTGTCACGCATTGCTAACACTAAAGACACTATAGTTTTCCTGTTCCCATGAATTTTGGTCTGTCCTGGTTTCAGTTCAAGACAACTGACCCCATACCACCTCTGTCTTTAAATGACAAGTATACCGCTCCATATTCTTCCACTTTTGGTGTTTCTTGAGGCTCTGTTCTGAGACCAGCTTTATTTGTGATGTTTGCCTTTCATGCATCAGGAGTCTGGTTTTGATCACACCATTTTTCCCCCTGAATAACAATATTGTTTTTAAAGCAACATCATGAGGGTGATAAGAAATGATCTGCTGGTTAATTGACCTGATTATTGAAGTGTTTAATTGATGTCTTCCTATAGTTTCTACAGTATGGCGATTTTGTTGTTCGGTGTTATTTGTTATTCAGTTCCAGAACAATATATAGTAGGCTGATCTGCTTGGCATCTGTTTTTCCAGGTGAAGATCAACGTGGTTCTACGTCTCAACGTCACCTCAGCCACAGTCAAAGTGCCGAAACATGTGAAACCCGTGTCCTGGTTTCCTCAGAACGATGCTTTGGGTCACGTGAACACGAAAATCTTTGTCTCTCACTGCGGCAAGAATAGCTTTTTTGAGGTAAGTGGGTTCCATCTCACCTTATCTTTTGTCTGAAATAAGTCATTATGATACAGATCCTTCAATAGCCAATGATCTCAACTCCCCCCCCCCCCCCCCCAAAGTTGTTTAACCTTTGCATAAAGATAAAGTTGCATAGGATTTCACTTCAAAGTACTGTTGATTGCTGATCTTTTCCTTGTCACGTGTTTTTCTCTTTGTTGGTCAAGCATATGCATAGCTCTTAGTATTCTGAACCAGATTGTCACACCAGTGCTAGTGCATAGACGCAGCATCGTTAATTCTCACACACTGATCTTTTGCGGTCATATAAACTTTACCATAAGAAATGCAGAATACAATCAAGTTTTTAAAAAAAGCAGAAAGAAGTATTGAAGTCCCTCTTGTATTGTAAACATGAGAGAGACAGACGCTATAATTGTGTGCGTTCATGAACTCGTGGGTTTGAATCTCGGCAGCAACATCTGGTGAAATAAGGGTGAGGATTTTTCACCCACCCCCCTCCCCAGGTCATTTCAAAATGTATACCTGCCAGCACCTTGATTCCCTTTGTACATAGACACATGCAGGAGATCAAACATTCTCGTTAAAGATCCTATACTTCTTGCCAGCATTCTGTGGGTTACATAAACACTAACACGCCCAGCATGCATCTGTACGAAAAAATGAGCAACTCATGAAGACGGAGTGTGTCGGTGAAAGGCCAGCAGACAAACTCTCTTCAGAGTTACAAGCACAGGAGAAGACCAGCACTACCAACCACTCCTGATAAGGTAACACAGAGCAGAGAAGAAAGCATTTTTTGTATTTGTATACAACTGATAAGTCAGGGTAGATTTCTCTGCGTGAAATTTGGGCTCCCCCCCTCCCCCGGGAGAGCGCGTCGCCACAAGAACAGCGCCGCCCATTATTTTTCTATTCCTGTCTGCACGTATACTTTGTTTCCCTATCAGATTGACTTTTTAAAAACAGAATTTTGCCAGGGACAACTCTCTTAATGCCGCAGATTCTTTTTACATGCACTAAATGCGTGTTGCACATGGGGCCTCGGCTTATCGTCTCATCCCAAAGACAAGCACCCAGGCCACCACTCATAGACGGGGAAAAATGTTTGGGGCGCAAACGGGTATCAAACCACCATACGCTTCAAACTCAGATTTAGACTACCCATCCACAAATTACAAGTACAGTAGACCTGCACTACCTGGTTAAGGGAACACATAGTATAGAAAAGGAGATACCCAGAGGGATTATTAAAAATAATTGCAGACTAAAAAAAAAAGTTTTCAAACAAAAAAAAAGCATTTTAAGGGTGGAATCTACCCCTTCCAGAGCCTGTACCATGCTGTGCCCATCCTGTGCTCCACCTTCAATGCGGATGGTGTGGGGACGGGTAGCCGGGTGACGGAGTTTGGGGTGGGGGCCTCTGTGGATCTCAACACCATCACTGCAGAGGAGCTGGGGGACACAATAAACAGGTGGCTTTCTTTTACGTTCTTTTTTTAAGAAAAAGTTTTTTTTCTATTTATCATTATTATTATTATTATTATTATTATTATTATTATTATTATTATTATTATTATTATTATTATTATCATCATCATCATCATTAAAAATTATTCTTTTATATAGAGGATAATGGAATCTGGTTAGTGTGTGTGTGTGTGTGTGTGTGTGTGTGTGTGTGTGTGTGTGTGTGTGTGTGTGTGTGTGTGTGTTGTGTTGTGATGTGTGGCGTGTGTTGTGTTGTGTTATGCTGTGTTGTGCTGTGTTGTGTTGTGTTGTTGTGGTGGTGGTGGTGTGTGTGTGTGCGTGCGTGCGTGTGTGTGCGCGCGCACACACGCGCGCGCTATGTATATATGTGTGCATGATATCCATAGCACCAGGCATAGCTACCGTGCTCCTCTACAAAAGGCGGATGAGGCTTTAGTGTGTGCAAGCTGTTCTGCGTGCTTTGGCATCCAGGGCTTAGGTTGAAAGTCTCGTTGGAAGGATTGTATGTGAAATAGCAGCGGACTAAACCCAAAGGCAAAAGTTCCCCGAAGCGATATTTCAGCAGACACTGGAATCTGTACCCTCAGTTTCGCTCGGATCACGAGCTAGAAACTTTAATGGCATTCTCTTTCGCTCTTTGTGTCTGTTTTCCTGTGTGTGTGTGTCTGTGTGCCTGTGTGTGTGTCTCTGTGTGTCTGTCTCTCTGTCTCTGTATCTCTCTCTCTGCAGTGGTAAGAAATGGTAAAACATTATTATTATTATTATTATTATTATTATTATTATTATTATTATTATATTATTATTATCATCATCATCATCATCATCATCATCATCATCATCATCATCATCATCATCATCATCATAACCATCCTCCTCCTCCTCCTCACTATATCATCATCATCATCATCATCATCATCATCATCATCATCATCATCATCATCAGTAGTAGTAGTAGTAGTAGTAGTAGTAGTAGTAGTAGTAGTAGTAGTAGTAGTAGTAGTAGTAGTAGTAGCAGTAGTAGTAGTAGTAGTTATAGTAGTAGTTGTAGTTAGTCATCATCATCATCATCATCATCATCATCAT
This sequence comes from Stramonita haemastoma, assembly GCA_030674155.1. Taxonomy (NCBI): domain Eukaryota; kingdom Metazoa; phylum Mollusca; class Gastropoda; order Neogastropoda; family Muricidae; genus Stramonita; species Stramonita haemastoma. The sequence goes on from CM060319.1 coordinate 25,139,316, forward strand.
CATCATCATCATCATCATCACCACCACCACCATCATCATCATTATTATCATTCAACAGCATGGTGGCGGACCAGACGATGAGGGAGAGGATGACGTTCTTCTCCACCCTGTTCCACCAGAGGCCAGAGACCCCGGGTCACCGCGCAGCCTCGGCCCTGGAACACGTCATCCAACATGGCGGCCACCACCTGAGGCCACAGAGCGTGGAGCTGAGCTTCGTGCAGTACACAGGGCTGGATGTCTGCTGCACGCTGCTGCTGCTCGCCCTGCTGCTGCTGGGGCTGACTGTGGCGGTCTGGGGTTCCATCCTCCGCTGCTGTGTCAGACGCCTGAGGAAGACGTCTGCTGGGGGTGTGGACAAGGGAGCTAAGCAGCAGTAGTTTTGGGGGGTTGTTTTTGGTGTAGTGTGGAAAGTGTGTGTGTGTGTGGGGGGGGGGGGGGGGGGGGGGGGGGGGTGTAGTGTGTGTGTGTTGTGTGTTTGTTGTTGTTGCTTCGATTTTACGTATGTTCACTCAAAGTGGTATTAGACGATGGGAAGAGAAGGGGAGGGTCTAGTATGTTGATTGATGTGTGCAGTAAAATGGGTGTCTTTTTCTTAATAATGTATACAGTGCATAGATTTGGGCTAAACAGTGATAACAACAAGTAAATACATAACAATTGCTAGTATGACTTAAAACTATAACAAATTTCCTAAAGAACTATTCATTAAAGATTTTGTTATACGAAATGCCAAATTAAGATTTTTAAAAATATTATCCAAGGATTTTTCCAAGAAAGAGGGTAAGAATGGTTTTAGACTCTTACATTCAAAAATTATGTGACTGTTTGTAATTTTCTCACCGCACAAACATTTTACATTTTTGCTACATTTAGTGATGAACGCATTCAGTTTTATCCGAAAAAATAAAGCCCTAACCTTTCTTGCCGTGAAAAAACTTGTATTGATCTCAGAGCGATCGATATCCTTTAAATCAGGGATAGTGTATGAAGACCTTTCTGATATGCGCTCCTTTGGATAATAAGCCTTTTTGGCCCTGCTCTACGATGCCTCTTCTAGTAAGTGATAGCCTTCTTGTAAAGATAATGGAACGTTGAATGTTGTGTGTGTGTGTGTGTGTGTGTGTGTGTGTGTGTGTGTGTGTGTGTGTGTGTGTGTGTGTGTGTGTGTGTGTAAACGCAAAGACACTCCAGAGCCATTTGATTTTGTATGGTGTAGTGCTTTATGGTCTTGTGTTCTTTGTATGATATTTTGAGGAGTCTTCTGTGGCACTTGTTCTCGAATGCTTGGATTCTTCTCTCTAACTCTGCTGTCAGAGTCCATGATTCGCAGCCATATAGGAGGATAGATATCACGAGGATTTGTAGAGGTGGTATTTGGTGCAGAAGCTGATGTTGTTGCTTCTGATGACCCTCTGGAGTCTGACTAGAGCAGATGTTGCTGTTGCAATGCGAGCTTTCACCTCATTGTTTGATGTGCCATCTTTTGTTAGGATGGAGCCTAAGTATTTGAATTGGCTCACCTTTTCCAATATTTCTCCATTCATCTTTATTTCCGTGCTGTCATTACTCGCGCTGTTGACCATGATCTTCGATTTCTCTGTACTGACCTCCATGCCGTATGCGCTCGCTCGATCTGTTAGACTGTCTGTGAGGATTTGCAGTTCTTGTTTGCTGCTGCCCATGAGGTCAATGTCATCTGCAAATCTGAGGTTGCAAAGGGGTCTTCCACCAATGGAGATGGAAGTGTGGTGGTTTTGCAGTGTCTCTGTCATGATGTTTTCGAGGAAGAGGTTGAAGAGTACAGGTGAGAGAAGACAGCCCTGGCGGACTCCAACCGTGGTCTTGAAGAACTCGCCCACGCGATTGTTCATGAAAACTGCACTTCTTGCATTCTCGTACAGAGCCTTGATGACTTCAATTAGGCAGTTGTCAATGTTGAAGTGCCTGAGTACTTGCCAGAGGCCGTCATGCCATACCCTGTCAAAGGCCTTTTTGAAGTCTATAAAATTGTGGTACAAGTCTTTTTGGTGTTGGAGATGCTTCTCTATCAGAATTCTCAGGTTGAAAATTTGTTCCATTGTGCTGCGTTTTGGTCTAAAGCCCGCTTGTTCTTCTGCCAGGAGTTTTTCCGCTTGGTTTTTCAGTCTGTTGAGGACTACCTGCAGCATGATCTTGCTAGGATGGCTTATGAGACTGATGGTTCTGTAGTTCTGACATTGCTTGAGGTTTCCTTTCTTTGGCAGGGGTATTACAAGAGACTGTGTCCATTCTTTTGGCCATTCTTTGGTGTCATGGATCTTCTGACAAAGATCTGTGAATCGCCTTGCCGTTTCATTCCCTCCATTTTTTATGAGTTCAGCTGGGATGTTATCGATTCCAGGGGACTTCCCCTTCTTCAGTTGTTTAATAGCTGTGTCTACTTCACACCTTAGTATTGGTGGGTCTTTATCTTGGTGTTCAGGGGGTTTGTTGGAAACTATGTTGGTATCTGGGCGTAGTGGGTAGTTATACAATCCCTCACAGTATTCTGTCCAGCGTTGGAGGATGGCATTGTTTTCCGTTAAAAGATTTCCTTCTTTGTCTTCAATAACAGAGGCTTTAGGCTGTGTGAAAGAAGAAATCAAAAAGCGTGTGGGCCCCCAAGAGCCTTTGCTCTCCACCATAAAGAGGAGAAAGCTGATGTGGTTTGGTCACACCACAAGACACAACACCCTAGCAAAAACCATCTTGCAAGGAACAGTCGAGGCAAGAGAAGGAGAGGCCGCCAAAAGAAATCATGGGTTGACAACAAAGACTGGACTGCCCAACCCCTGCAACGCCTCTTACTAGCCACACAGGATCGTGAAGCATGGAAAAAGATCTCCGTTGCTACTTCTCTCATGTCCCCCCTACGTCCTTTGGGACATGGGACTGAGTGAGTGAGTGAGTGAGTGCTTTATGGTATATACTACCAAAACAACATGTAAACGGAAAAGTGTTGAAAGTCGTCATGAATATGTATGAAGATATAAAATCTTGTGGTTTTTTTATATTACTATTATTAATGATGGAGGCTGTTGAGACTTAAAATTTTTGTTGTTGTGTCTGTTAAGGTGACAGTCTTTCTCTTGTTTTATTTTCTATGTTTCTGAATGATTTGAAACTACATTTGACAGGTTAGAAATTGTGAACCATTAAATGTCCAACTTTGAACTAATGTAAAAATGTTAACCAGCTAGGATCACTTTTGGTATGGGAAAATATATAACTTGTCTTCTAGATGTACATGTTTACGCTGTTATAAAATTTTGTAGCAGTTGTCACAAGCTTCCTATTCCACATATATATCCATGATATTCCACAGGAAGAAAGAGTATGTTCAAAATGCAATGTCTCATTGTCTGTTTTAGGGGATGAATTTCATTTTACCATGTCCCTACTTCATAAATTTACGACAAGATTTCGTTTCTCAGCATTAAAAAAAAAAAGAAATCCCATGTCAAGTTATCATTTTGATGATGAAATGTAAATCTCGAAAAGTTCCTCTGCCTCTGTCAAAACTCACAAGATTTGCAGGTGTTTCTTGAAATTTAATTTGTTATCTTTCACGAATTGTGAAGATTGTATTTTTAAATGAAATTAAAACATGAACTTACAAAAAATGTCTCGCGTTTTCATTGTTCGTTTTTCATTTTACGATTGTTGTTTCTTCTGTGCGGAACTTTTGCTTTTGAGTGTATGTTAGTATCGATAATATTTTTTGGATTATATATTGCTGTTAGGTTTATTTTCCTGTTGAATTCGTTCGTAATTCTTTTATACCCAAAACAGGGGGTGAAAGGAACGGAATATTGAATCTCGTGTTTCCATTTTCAGTTTATTTCAAATAAGCAGAACAATTCTTTTTATAAATAAAGTATTACAGCAAAAGAAATTTACGCGTATCATGACATTTTATTTTGATTATGTACGTCCATACAGGCTCTTTTTCAGATGCGAATCTGTGAATATTTCAGTGTGATCAATGCACGTTTGCTTTGGCACCACAAAATACCTTTTTTTTTTTTTTTTTTTTTTGCTGCCTCGTCTTCTGTGACGTTCCCGTACTGCTGTTCCCACGCCGCTCATTTCAATCTCCCCGCCACAGCCATACCCAGATTCGTTGTGTCTCACCCCCGGGTCGGGAGTCCACAGGGAGCTCATCAATATTAGGCCGCCGCGGAGCCACCAGCCAGAGGGGCCCTGCACTTCTGCTGGGTCACTTTGGTGGTGTTCAGTGGTGCCTGTTCCGAGCTAACATACGCAGGACACCACCTACTAAGCCCCCTACTAACGACAGTATTAGCTCGGTCGCGGAGCCAGACTGAGTGAGTCACCCACCCAAGGTGGCGACCACCACAACGTCCCTCCAACGACCGCCTCCCCACGAACCCCCAACCCCAAAGGCTTTGACACAAATTCACCACAGGCACAGAAGCGTATGGGGAAACCGAATCTGAGGTCACCATGAGACCAGAGCAACGGAGGCCACCGAATCAGAGGCAATTTTTATTATTGCATGATGATCAATGATGATGAGGATGATGTAATGATGCTGCTGTGGAGGTGCATCCGCTTTGAGACTGCTTGACAGGGTTGTTCTCTACGCTTACTGTCATAATATATCCCGGCGTCAACCAGGCCCGAGAGATACAGACACCTGCAGTGTTGGTCAGGTAATTTGAGCAACACTCTCAAATTCGCATCCGTAAAGTGGATGAAGCTCGACTGTGTGGTCCCAGTCTCCCCACTGAGCCCACAGCACACTCACTCTGAGTAGGAGCGGGCCGGAGCCCGAAAAAATCCCTATGACTTATGGGATTCGAACCCGCGACTTTCCAGTCCGGAATCCACGGCGCTAACCACTGCGCCATAGCGGCTGGTGGCACCACAAAATACCATAACTATGTAATCACGTTTGAGGAGCCAAGCATAAAAACACCACCAGTATCTAATTTCGATGAATATCATGCTGATGTTCACTGGTATAATTAAATATGCGGCCATCCCCGAGGTCGGTATGTTGATACCTTAAGGGGGAACGGATAGCCTAGTGGTCAGAACATTGCGCTGGCAATTTGACGACCCGGGTTCGAGTCCGGTCGAGGAAATTTTTCTCCTGGAGTTAACATCAGTGCCGACTCCACTCTCCCCAAAAGTCCTTCGGATGAGACTTTAAACCGAGGCCCCGTGTGCAAACGCACGCAGAACATCTTGCGCACACGTTAAATCCTGTTCCACTTTTCGTAAGAGTAGGCCATCGTGTGCCGGTGGGAACAGATGACAATATTTACAAAAACTGCATACACACGGGGACCGGATGAAAAAAAGCACATGATTGCTTATTCTGTTATCCTCGATATAAAAGAATAAATAAATAAATAAAATAAAAATAAATAAAGGGTGGGTCAAATGGCCGCATTTGCAAGAGTTCAACATTGATTAACCTCATCCGATGTGGTGACGGGAGTGACACGTTATTACTTTTTTGTTTTTTGTTTTGGTAAAACAAGTCTGTATAATCATATGCAAGTATATGAATCCCTCAGGGTATAAAGATGTTCCTGTGTTACCTGAATTTATAATGCTCGCTGTTGTGCGTGTTAATATCAAGTTGTGGGATTTTATGATAATGCTTTAATATGATTTGAATAAGAGTTTTGTAGTCCCTGGCTTGAAACGTGTGGTGTACATAGTACATCGATAGAGCATACATATAGGAGTCTCAATTTTTTTTTTGTACAGGAAGATGTTTTTGTGAAGCGTTATTATTAAGTTTGCGCTCAGACATGGAGGATGTTCACATAGGGAGATTTATGCAGAGAAACCGCATCACCAGTGTGGTCAACATTTACTGACTGAAAGAGGAGACTAGACTATTTCGCTTTGAATTTACTGAAGAAGTTTGTACAGGTTTCAGTAGTTTATGAGTAGTGCAGATCGACATGTCGAATTTCAATCAAATTCAAATCAAGTCCATTTTGCGCGTGTAAAACAAAGACTTTGAACATTTAGTTGTATGGTATGTCATTGTTTAAAAAAAGGTAGCCCTCTGATTTGGAGATTAATTTTGAGATGAGGTTCTTCCACTGGATGTGTTTCATGATTCCATGCTATGGAGAAAAGTACTACACAGCTTTTTTGTTTTCATTTTTTATACTGTCAAGTCATGGTCGAATATTGACACAATTGTACTCAAGTTCATATTGAAGAGAAAGCTTCACACATCTATCCATGATGGGATACCACAAGAATTTCATCTGTAATCCCCGTGTTGTATTACTTGTCATTATTTTCCAAGGACTGCTGTTGGTAGCTGGGACATTCAAGAAAGATGAAATGAAGATAAAAACGTTTTCACAGTACATGAAAAACAAAGGTTCAGCTTTCTTCCACGTTATCCACTCGTTAAAAGAGAAACAAAACTACACAAGATCACACAACACAACCTTCAAGGTACTGGACAGTTCAGTGTCGAAGGCTTGGAGAAGAAATCACAGAAAGGTAAAGAGGTCTAGCAGATGGAGATCGTGGATGTTTCCAGAAGTAAAAGCGGCAAAAAAATACACCCACAAGACAGCTCTCACAATAGGTATCAAAGCCTACAAAAGCGGTCTCCAATGACAAAAGAGGTCCACTGAATGCAGTGAAATGCCTGGCAGATCGCGTGGCCATCAACATCGCTCTCCGTGCCAAGAAAACCTGGGCCCAAAAGATGGCTGACTCTTCCGGTCACGTGGGGTCTGGAATCCTGGATCAGGAAATGGACCTGATAGGGATCAAGGAGGAGTGTCTGTCTGTGGAAGTGCCACGCATTCTGAACTTCCACCCGCAGTTCTGTGTGGCTTCTCTGGTGGTCTCTCAGGTGGTAGCATTTCAGTGGTTGTTGTGTGTGTGTGTGTGTGTGTTGTGTGTGTGTGTGTGTGTGTGTGTGTGTGTGTGTGTGGGTGTGAATAATCATAACTGCAAAATAATCGAAAGTTTATAAATGATTACAAAGTACTGATTTATGAATTTTTTGTAGTGAAATGATGAGAAATAAAGTAAATGAACATGTACATAGGGGGTTAAAGCATGGAGAGAGAGAGAGAGAGAGAGAGAGAGAGAGAGAGAGAGAGAGAGAGAGAGAGAGAGAGAGAGAGAGAGAGAGAGAGAGAGTATGAAACTGTAGAAGATGGACAGTAGAGAAGCCTCATATGGAGCGTTGCCTCTAACATTGTTTCTCCCTGATCCAGCACTCAGACCCACTCCTCTGGTCAGCTGGCTGAAACAAGGTTTGTTCTCCTGTCCACACCCTCAGGTCCATTTCCCAGAGCAGCTGAAGACGCCTTCCCCAACAGGACTGTCCACAGCCGTCTGCCTTCCTAGCACGTGCGACC
>CM060319.1:25151715-25159215 GCA_030674155.1 Stramonita haemastoma
CAGTTTAGAGTCATGTAAAAGACGTTAATTTTCTCAGCCTATAGTTTAGAGTCATATAAAAGACGTTTATATTCCCAGCCTTAAGACATAAGGATAGTACATACCCATTATGTATAGTTCACAATCCTATAAAAGGCGTTAATATTTCCAGCCCTAAGACATAGCGGATAGTATATATCCATTATGTATAGTTCATAATCCTATATATTAAAAAAAAAACCGTTAATATTTCCAGACTTAAGAGATAGCCGATGGTATATCTATTAAATATTTTTTATTTTTGTCTTATGCTTTTTTGTTCATTCATTCTTATTCATTATTATGGTCAGTCTTTCGGTATCATATATATATATATATATATATATATATATATATATATATATATATATATATATATATATATATATATATATATATATCTTATTCAACAGTGGGAAAGTTACTATAGTCTTTTCGGGAGCCTGCAGACTCCAGTCTCCTTTGATAAATAGTTTTGTTCTGAACGTTGGCTTGTCTAAATCACCTAGTAGTGAATAGACATTAATTGAAACCAAGGGGAAACACACACACACACACACACACACACACACACACACACACACACACACACACACACACACACACACACACACACACTATCTCTCTCTCTCTCTCACACACACCACACACACACACACACACACACACACACACACACACACACACACACACACACAAACACACACTCTCTCTCTCTCTCACACACACACACAAACACACACACACACACAACACACCACACACACACACACACACACACACACACACTCACACCAACACACACAACACACACACACACACACACACACACACACACACACACACCACACCCACCACCACACACACACCACAACACACACACACACACACACACACACACACACACCACACACACACACACACACACACACGTTCCACCACCCCACACATTTGAACTCTTTCTTCGAATCCTTAACGGCACATTTCAAAAATAGGTGGTAAACACTCTTCCTCCTCCCCTCCCTCCCTCCTCCCCCCTTCGCACCCCTCCTCCTACCTCCTATACCTGTTCCCTTCAAATCAACTGGGCCAGGAGTTGGGGGTATGTTCATAAGCCACCGGTATAGGGCCTCCACACCCGGGGTACCTTCAGACAGACAGTAATTGATCACGCCGACTGGTTTCTGGCTACTTCAAGCTGTGAGCTATGGTAATCTATACATGCCAACATGAGAGAAAAGCAGCACGGTTGTAACTTTTTATAGGATTGTTATTACAGAGAATATTGCTTGTGTAGAAATTAGGCACACCTGAATCTTTTTTTTTTTTGCTAGAGAGAAAACTGATTTGCATAAGATATTTCACTTGAATTTAAACATGTAAAACGTTGTGGGGGGGGGTTGTTGTTGTTCATTCCCTCCTCCTTTATCCGGATGTAAAAAAGCACAAGAGTGCTTATTCCATTATCCTCGATATAAAAGAATAAATAAATAAATAGATAAATTCCATGTGGGGTAGCTATTCAAAACACCACACTGGAGCTTATCTTTGTATCCTCCAAGATGATTGATATTTTTAAAAAATCAGTGGTGGTAATAATTTCCACTACATTGAACTGTCCCAAAGTTGTGATGTTGATTGGTTATGTCTGCTTTACATTATGGTGATATGTAATGGTGGCGTGGTGGTCTATCAGTTAACGCACCCCACACACACCACACACACCACACCACAACACACACAACAACACACACAACACACACAAACACACACAAACAAGGAGAGGTCCATGTTCGAATCCGTGTTGAAGTTGATTTTTGCTGTATCCACTTGACCATGAGAGCGGTGTAGGACTACTCTTTCGAATGCCACAATGCACTGAAGTCCTCTCTACACTGACCACACGTTTAAGGTTTACCTCACAGCAATAGAAAAATCTTCCTGGTAACGTCTGGACAAAATAATGTTTTCTGAAGTCCACAAACTAACGTGCTATGCCGTCTGCCACCCTGCCCTGTTCTCCTTTGGCGGAACAAGCACCCTGCCCGCTTAGGGAGAACAAGGCGTTGAGGAACTGAACTGGTCATAGACCACCAAGAGTCACTACCTTTTCTCTTATACTCCTGTGTGCATGCTTTTCTATCTTTCATGTGCGCTTACCCTCCCCGCTAATGCCTTAAGTGCTTAGGGTGTTGAACGTATGCTGGAATATTGCACAGTTGAGCGAGCCGGATGATGTGAATTGAAGTGTATATTTGCTATTCCCCGTATGTCATGCCGGCCAGGGAGTGTCAGTTCAACAGCATCTCCATCTTCTGGAAATTCTGTGCGAGGAATCCCTCTTTTCTATCCATCCTTTGTTTCTGCTTGTTCCTTTTCTTCCTGTTAGCTCATTCTTGTCTATCTTGTTTCTTTTTCTTCCTGCGTGCGAAGAATCCTCTTTTCCTATCCAATCTTTGTTTCTGGGATGTCCTTTCTCCTGTTAGTCATTCTTGTCTATTTTGTTCCTTCTTGTCACTTATCCTGCATTTTGTAAAAAGACTTGAAAACAATATGCAATGTCGGATGCCAGGCTGATTGTAGGCGCTATAATGCATGTAAAGCATTCTCAATATGAACATACAACAAAGCTGTCTTGGGATCGACAAAAAGAAAAAATAATCCGGACGCAAGGCAGGACTAACATCTTGAAGTGGGGCTAAGTAAGTATATAATTGAGTGTGAATTTGGCTACCGGCTACATTGGGTCGAGTGGTAAAGGCACCTGACTGTTGGAAGCTGAGGCTGCTGAGACCTTCTCTGGTCGTGTGACATTTCCCTGCTGGGAACAAGAGAGATAATGCTGAGGACTGACAACTAATGAGGTAGCCTTAAAGTTTTTAGTGGTCTCAGTCTGCTGAGTCACGTATTTTTGGTTGTTTTTGCTCTTCTATGATGTCGTTTTCCCTCCTTATTAACAGCCTCAGTTGCCGTCGTTTGAATTATCTTTCGTGTCTGAGAGGTTAAGGAAGGAAAGTGATGATCACTAGAGATGATACCTACAGCATGTTTTTATCTGTTTACTTTTTTAGTTTCAATAGACTTCTACAGGTAATGCTGGGGCATAACAATGTGGGAAAAATTGGCAGGCAAGTTATCACGTCACGCAACTTTGCGTAGCAACAAAGGGCAATATAATGCAACACAATGTACAGCTTGTGACTATCATACTGCCTCAATGCTCCCCCTGTTTTTCTCGAAGTGTGACGCGAACATTTTACCATACCAGGACTCTCAACTCGCCCAGTCGTAAACAGTGTATTTCTACACAGAGAGAGATATTACAGCTGTGGACCCCTGTCTGCCACACATTGTTGGCGGGTGGCAGGGAACGGTTCCAGGGTGGGCAGCGGTGTGGAAAGCTGAGGCCATTACGTCTTCTGTCCCCTCCACAGACTACCCATTTACTGCTTGTCTCCCCCCCATAAGGGGCTGTGGTCAGCTAAGCTCTGTCTGTTTATGGTTGTCACAAACAGGATAATGGTGGTGTTACGGCTTATTCAGAGCATACTGCCAAGAGAGACCTGTGGGTTTTGAATCTGGCGTCACCATTTCTTCAGGATAGATGCCCAAACAACCAATGGTGACATTACCAGTTTTTTAGACCTTACCACCCAGGTTAGTCTAACTTTGTAGGGTCACTTGTGAGGAACACACCATCCAGTTTCTTGAGGACACTGCCTGGGAAGCCTGATGGCGATATCATCACTTCACAACAAACTGTTCACAGAGAACCATAGACATTAGGACACTGATACTGGTCTTATTACTTCGTCAGAACATACTCCTAAAAATATCAAGTCTGTGTTTGGTGTGGTTGCTACTTCAGAAGTTCAAAGAAATATCTGACTACTGAGATGTAAGTAAACTCCTTGGAGCAGCTCAGCTCTTGGTGCATCGTGTAAAAGGAAACCTTGTGTGAAGTGCTTCTCTTTTTTTCAACATCAAGAGTGATAAGTTGGCCATAACTCTTTGTTAGCCTTGTGTCATCTGCAGCTCTTTTTCAACATCAAGAGTTTGTCCAGAACTCTTTGTTCCCGAGGAACAGGGAAAACCCCCTGGAACCCATTCTCACACCATGGCTACAAAAGTGACAAGCCCCAGACGGACTAAAGGATCTGGTGCCACTCACCAGCCAGAGATCTTCCGCCTGACCCCTCTGGGAGAGCGGGATGAGGGCAGGGTGGAGGTGCACACCTCCAAGACTCCCCTGTCGGCCAAGGAGCAGCGGATGCTGGACGAGCTGGCGATGTTGTTCACCATCCAGGAGGAGCGGTGCCTGTCAGAAGCCGCTGCCTCCCGGGAGAAGGAGAGCAGCCAGCTGTCCAAAGCCTCCCTGTCCCCCTCCACCAGGATGGCGGCAGACGCCTCCTTCATCTACCAGCACGTCAACTTCCAGGTGCTGAACAAATGCGTGCCAGGCTTTGTCAAGTCCAACGTTAACCGAACTGCCGGTATCTTCCGGAAACCTTCATCCTCCGTGTCAACTACTGGCGACGACGACGAATGATCGGGGATGACTCCTCCCTGAAGAAGAAGAAGAAAGCGCCCGTGGTCAGGACCTGCACTGAGGCGGCTTCAGCCAGGTCTCCAGACCTTAGACTGTGAACAGGTTGAGCTCTATGTTCTGACAAGAGGACAAGACTCGTGATGCTAGCTTCTGCTCGTGTGAACAGTAGCTAGTCTGAGAAGATGGACAAGACTCGTGATGCTGGTTGCTTATGTGAAGAGGTAGCAATGTCTGACTTATGAGACAGGACTCACAATACTGGAGTCTGCCCAGTTCCTTTTCTTCCTTTGAGGTCAGATCTGACTGGTCTGTTTCGAACAAGGGAAGAAAGCTACTATCTGTGATAAACTGACATAATGCTATTGAAATAAACCACAACTACCCGGGTGTTGACGCAAATTGTATGAGGACGATATTTAACAGTGGCAATAAAGGTTTGTTTTTTGTTTTTTGGTATTTAAATTTTTTTATGGGGTGGTGGTGGTGGTAAAAGTATTTTTGCTTGTCTGTTTTTATCCCTTTCTGGCAAGCTGAGAGGATTTTTTGATGAAGGAAGCCGCGCCTGTTCAGGAAAGAGCTTTTAGTGGTGACGACTTCTGACATCACCAATAACAACAGCAACAAAGCATTCCCTGTGTGTCATATATAGGCCCAGTGATAATTTTGTGGTGAGGAATGAAGTTTGAGATGATAAAATACCCTTTTGTAATGATGAATGGATCTCCGTGTGATAAAAAAAAAGGACCTTGTAATGATGAATGGACCTCCCTGTGATGATAAATGGACCTCTTTGTGATGATGAATGGACCTTGTGGTAAGAAATGAACCTTATAATGAATGGGCATTGTAATGAATGGACCTCCTTGTAATGATGAATGCACCTTGTGGTGATGAATGGACCTGCTTGTGGTGATGAATGGACCTCTTTATGGTGATGAATGGACTTGTGGTGATGAATGGACCTTGTGGTACTGAATGGACCTCCTATGATAAACGGACCTTGCAATGATGACTGGACCTGGTTGTGTTGATGAATGTACTTGTGTTGTGGTGATGAATGAACCTTGTGGTGATGAATGAATCTGTGATGATGAATGGATATTGTGATGATGAATGGATCTCTTTGTGGTGATGAATGAATCTTTTTTTTTTATGAATGAGCCTCGTGTGGTGATATGGGTCTCATTTTGGTGACAAATGGTCCGCCTTGTGGTGCATGTGACGATTGGACCTTGTCATGACGATTGTAATTCTTGTAGTAGCGAATGGATCTTCTTGTGATGACAAATGGACCTTGTGGTAGCAAACATATCTTCTTGTGATGACAAATGGACCTTGTGGTAACAAATGGATCTTCTTATGACGACAAATGGATCTTGTGGTGACTAATGGATCTTTTTGGGATGACAAATGGACCTTGTGGTAACAAGCGGCTCTTCTTGTGGTGACGGGTGGACCTTGTTATGACAACTGGACCTCTTTACAGTTATGAATGGGTTATAACGGACCTTCATGTGGTGACGAATTGGCCTGGTTTTTGTGACTATAATGGACCTTTTGGTGACAAATTGACCTTCACGTGGTGACACATTGAATGGACCTTCTGGTGATGAATGGACCTTTGGTGATGAATGGACCTTTTGGTGATGAATGGACCTTCTGGTGATGAATGGACCTTCTGGTGATGAATGGACCTTTGGTGATGAATGACCTTTGGTGACCTTTTGGTGATGAATGCACCTTTTGGTGACCTTTGGTGATGAATGAACCTTCTGGTGATGAATGGACGCTCTGGTGATGAATGGACCTCTGGTGACGAATGGACCTTCTGGTGATGAAGGGCCTTTTGGTGATGAATGGACCTTCTGGTGACCTTTTGGTGATGAATGCACCTTTGGTGACCTTTTGGTGATGAATGACTTCTGGTGATGAATGGACGCTCTGGTGATGAATGGACCTTCTGGTGATGATGGACCTTCTGGTGATGAATGGACCTTCTGTGTGATGAATGGACCTTCTGGTGGTGATGAATGGACCTTCTGGTGATGAATGGGCCTTTGGTGATGAATGGACCTTCTGGTGACCTTTTGGTGATGAATGGACCTTCTGGTGACCTTTGGTGATGAATGGACCTTCTGGTGACCTGTGGTGATGAATGGACCTTGTGGTGATGAATGGACCTTTGGTGATGAATGGACGCTCCGGTGATGAATGGACCCTCTGGTGATGAATGGACCTTGTGGTGATGAGTGGACCTGTGGTGATGAATGGACCTTCTGGTGGTGATGAATGGACCTTCTGGTGATGAATGGACCTTCTGGTGATGAATGGACCTTCTGGTGGTGATGAATGGACCTTCTGGTGATGAATGGACCTTCTGGTGGTGATGAATGGACTTGTGGTGATGAATGGACGCTCTGGTGATGAATGGACCTTATGGTGATGAATGGACGCTCTGGTGATGAATGGACCCTCTGGTGATGAATGGACCTTCTGGTGATGAATGGACCTTCTGGTGATGAATGGACGCTCTGGTGATGAATGGACCTTCTGGTGGTGATGAATGGGCCTTGTGGTGATGAATGGGCCTTGTGGTGATGAATGGACCTTGTGGTGATGAATGGACCTTCTGGTGGTGATGAATGGACCTTCTGGTGGTGATGAATGGACCTTGTGGTGATGAATGGACCCTCTGGTGATGAATGGACCCTCTGGTGATGAATGGACCTTCTGGTGATGAATGGACCTTCTGGTGGTGAATGGACCTTCTGGTGATGAACGGACCTTGTGGTGATGAATGGACCTTCTGGTGGTGATGAATGGACTTTCTGGTGGTGATGAATGGACCTTGTGGTGATGAATGGACCTTTTGGTGATGAATGGACCTTCTGGTGACCTTTTGGTGATGAATGGACCTTCTGGTGACCTTTTGA
>CM060319.1:25161715-25164215 GCA_030674155.1 Stramonita haemastoma
TTTCCCTCCTAACACCGCCCCCCCCCCCCCTCCGCCCCTTTTCTCCAAACTTACCCATCGTTGGCTAAGCGGAAAGCAAACAAGACAACACCATTAAGACAGCCTGATCAGCAGTGTAGCATACGGACAGACAGGTGAGGGGGGAAATGAGTTGATCCTTACATCAACACAGCGATACTTACTGTATCGAACAGGCATTTCTATAAGCACGGCCACACTGCACTGCGGACAATAAGTGGTGGCTACCTGGTTAGCGGTAACGCGCACACCTGTCAGGAAAGCGAGAGATCGTGGGTTCGATTCCTGGCTGAGAGAATAATTATGACTTTTCCCTGTATCCACTGGGCCATGAGTGGCAGTCTGGGTGATAGTTTTTCGGATGAAGCCATGAACCGAGGTCCTGAGTTCAATATGAAAGAACTCCCGGCAAAAGAGAAATGTTGTCACTGGCAAATTCTGCAGAAAAAGCCACCCTGTTCTAACTACTACTGTCTAGAGATATTTGTTCCCAAAAAGCTTCAAATACGTTTTTAATCTGTGAAAATAGTCGAGCCACTCTTCAGCTGACTTCAGCATGCAAAGCTGAGCGCATTGCAATGATATGACATGGCCATTTTTTGTGCTTTGTCTTATATATTCTAGAGTGTCTTTGCGTGTTTTAGAGAGAGAGAGAGAGAGAGAGAGAGAGAGAGAGAGAGAGAGAGAGAGAGAGAGAGAGAGAGAGAGAGAGAGAGAGAGAGAGAGAGAGAGAGAGAGAGAGAGAAAATCGGTGGGTGTATGTTTAACAGAGTGTGATGAGATACGATCAAACCCGTTGTGATGGCGTTCTCTTTTCAGAAACTAAGCGTTGCTTGCACACACAGAGACTTCAATTTACCATCTCATCCGAAAGGCTAGCACACAGACCACCACGTTCCAGTAGATGAAGGAGAAAATAACCAGTAAGGAATCAAACACCAAACCTGCTAGACGAACGCGATAAACTCCTGCCTTTATTTTCTTTATTCTTTAATTGCGAGGATAATGGATTAAGCACTCGTGTGCTTTTATTACATACAGTCTCCCAGTTCATGCAATTTTGTACATCTTGTCATCCGTTCCCACTGGCACACAATGGCCTACTCTTTCGAAAAGTGGAACAGGTTTTAACGTGTACGCAAGGTGTTCTGCGCGCGTTCGCGACACGGGACTTCGGTTTATAACTCATCGGATGGACTTTCGGGAGAGTGGAGTCAGTACTGATGTTAACTCCATGGGGGAGAAAAAACAACAACTCCATGTGGGAGAAATCCCCTTAAACGGGCGACTAGGTAGTGCCACGAACCTGGGCTCGAACCCGGGCCATCAAATCGCTAGCACAACGCGCAACACCCTAACCCGCAGACTATCTATCTCCTCGGCCAGGTAGCAAGCCACCATAGTGCAGGCAGCCTACAGGTGAGTGTGGATCCGGCTGATCGCAACATCAACACAATCGTTTCAGCTCCATTGGTCAGAGGCATGGACCATAAGTGTCCATTATGAGTTCAAAGCTGCTTCCACTGTCTTCAGCCCTCGCTCGGCCCAGGCGGCCATAGCCACACGCTTGGCTGGTGTTATGACAATGTATTGGAGGGCTATTGTTGTTGTTGTTATTGGGGGTACGCCATTTTTGGTCCCCCCCTTTTATCCCTTGTGCAAGGTCAACCGTGCAGCCGATAACCTCGATCGATCTTTGGCTTGTGTGAACAGAAGGGAGAAATTTGGCTAGTTTAGGTTACACGTGACTGTATGTGTGTGTGTGTGTGTGTGTGTGTGTGTGTGTGTGTGTGTGTGTGTGTGTGTGCACACGCGCGAGCGCGCGTACACATACATACATACATACATACATACATACAACATACATACATACATACATACATACAGACAGACACACAGACACACAGACACACAGACACACAGACACAGACACATACATACACACTCTCTCACACACACACACACACACACACACACACACACACACACACACACACACACACACACACACACACACACACACACACACACACACGCGCGGCGCGCGCGCGCATGTACACAATGTGGTAACTAAATCCAAATATCAAGTGTCGAAATGACAGAAAATGACAGATGACAAATACTAGATCTATAAGTAAGCAAACGTTTGGTTTGTTTTTTTTCAAAATGGAGATCCCTTTTCTGCAGTGTTGTTTACTTTTATGGAATGTCATGTATTGTTTAAGAGGGAATGTGGCAGGATGGTTAAGACTCGGCTAACAAGTAAACCACGGAGTTTTGGGTTCGATTCCCAGCATTGCTCTTTCTTCCCAGTTTGACGAAAAAGTCGAACTGAATGTCAAAGTCCTTCAGATGAGACTATAAACACAGGCCCCATGTGCCAAAGCAGACAGAACCACCTGCGCTCACATTAAAATCCAGCTCTGCCATTTGGAAGAATACGTGGGCCATTTAGGTAGGAACGGATGACAAAATTAAACGC
>CM060319.1:25169215-25171715 GCA_030674155.1 Stramonita haemastoma
TCAGTGACAACTCCAAGAGAAAGAAGAAGCCTGGACCAGAAAATGGTAGGAGCAGACTTTCCCCGAATCTTCACACGCCATTAGAGACTCGCAACGTTGTTTGAGTGGTCAGAACTGACCAGAATATCACACACTGTAGGCCTGCATCATTAATTTGCTATTTATTTCTGAAGACCATGCCAAATGCTCTCTTTGTCTCTGTCTCTCTCTCTGTGTGTGTGTCTCTCTCTCTTCTCTCTCTCTCTCTCTCTCTCTCTCTCTCAGGGGTGGAGCA
The DNA here is from genome assembly GCA_030674155.1 of Stramonita haemastoma. Lineage (NCBI taxonomy): Eukaryota > Metazoa > Mollusca > Gastropoda > Neogastropoda > Muricidae > Stramonita > Stramonita haemastoma. The sequence goes on from CM060319.1 coordinate 25,169,490, forward strand.
GTCAAGTGGGACCTTAACAAAAGACAAACTGGCAAAGCCTTAAAGTTTTCAGAAAAGGATGAAGTAAGACACAGAGAAAAGAGGAAAACAAGAGGCTCCTGGAATTGTCAGACTTTCTAAAGGCATAGGGGTGAGCCAGGAACTATTTATATAATACCATCACGTGACCGTACTGTCAACGCTGGCATGTTTCAATGGAGCTAATAGGCCAGTTGGAACGCCAGACAAAACAGCATTCACAGACATAGGGGAAAAAAAGCCAACAAACCGGAACAACAGCACACTTGGAAAAAAAAGCCCACTACAGAGCACAGACACACAAATTTACAGACATTCAGACACACATCCACCCACCTATCCACACATTTATACAGACTGCAGTATACAGTGGGAAAAGCACACATGACTACAGCACGCAGAGAAAAAACATACAGACTGCACACAGAGAAAAACTGGTTGCATCACACAGACAAAACAGATAGCAGCATACAGGGAAAACATACAGACAACATCCCAGAGAGAAAAAAACAACAAACATATAGACTACTGCACACAGCCTGGAAATTCAAGATATTCCTTTAATTTATTAAAAAAAGATGTTTTCAAGTTCTATCTCCAGGAGCCTTGGACCTGCTGCTTGGCTTTGTCGACTGGCTGAGTTGCTTTTTGAATACTACAGCCCTTCAATCAGATACTACCGCTAGTACTGTGATACAATCTTCAACAGTTCTATACGCCCCCCCCCTTTCTGTACTTCCAGTTGCAGACTGCAGTATTCATTATAGCCCCCCCCCCCCCCCTCCATTTACGTCGTGAACACACACCTGGTTTAAAAAAAGAAAAGGCCTCCCCCTTCATGTATCCTCTTGTAGTAAAAAAAAGAAAAAAAAAAGCACTATACCTTACTTTACATTTTAAAACTTTTTTTTTATATCTCAAACATGCACAGGTCCAAAATGTTTGCATTCGAAAATCTAATTGACAGCTTCTCAAATTTCAAGATTTTTCGTTAAAATAAGAAATCGACAACTATACAAATTGCGCACACTTCACTGGAAATGACCTGTGCACAGGAAGTGGAATCTGGCTCTACGAACAGTGTAGACCAATCAATGAAGCCCACTGTACAAATGGAACAAACACTAACCGAAGCAGACGACAGCAAAGTTAGGCAGTAAGAAAAATCACACGTCAGGATGAAAAGTGAATATTTCTGTGAATAGGACGATATAGTTTCGTAAATCAAGTAATATTACAGTCTTCAATTTAGTGCAAATCGTTGCACTGTCGATTTTACTTGTTCAGTTTTGTTAGATCTAGAAAAGAAAGAAGAAAAGTAACTGTGTACGACAGTTTTAAAGTCAGCAGCCTGCTCTTTGGGGTATGCTTTCAATCAGGGTGAGTTGGAATTACTTGGGATAGGGTATGAAGAAATAATGATTAAAAACAATGACTGATGAAGTTGTGTAAATGTGTGTGTGTGTGTGTGTGTGTGGTGTGCGCGCGCTCCGCGCGGCGTGCGTGCGTGCGTGTTGTGTGTGTGTGTGTGTGTGTGTGTGTGTGTGAGCTTCAGTTTAACGTCTATTCATTATCTGATGATTTTAGACATGTAAAAAAAAAAAATCCCAACGAGAAAAATTAAACAAGAACTGAAAAAGTCAGATAATAGTGTTAAATAAAAACGAACTTTTTATTAACGCCAATGCAATCTCCAACAACAGCGATGGTTCAGACAAAAACTAATCCCCTGATAAATTAGTCACAGCAGGTAAAATGCCTTTAAATGTCCACAGTGAAAAATAATATGACCATTTGTTATCTGATCACCAAAAACACAGTGTCCATCATTCGAGCATTTTATCCTGAACGCATTTAGTTTAAATCTATACATAAGGGATTGCTCTTGATTTAAAAAACAATAACACATTTATGCAATTATTCCAACCAGAGACTTGCCAGAAGTTAAATCATTTATTCTGAATCAAAACCCCCCTTCATTTTCTAGTATTTTGATTGGGCAATTCTGTTAGTAAACTCTGTTTTTCATGACATTAAAGTTTTTCATTTAGATTAAAAAAAAAAAAAAAAGGTCTGGATAGACTAGGCCTAGACGAAAACGTCTTTTGTACAAACACTTCTCCAAAAATGGCGCTTAGCTTGCGCTGTAGTACTATTGCATGATTTCATCCAGAATTTTTTTTTTTTATATTTGGTTTTCATTTTGGT
>CM060319.1:25174215-25219215 GCA_030674155.1 Stramonita haemastoma
TGATTTATGTCACATGTATAATTTTTGACAGATGGTGGTGGATTGATGTTTTCAGTTGTTTATTCTCTTCTCTTGTTTGCTCTTTACCTATTAACACTTTTCTATTCTTTCATTATCAAAATCTTATTGTGACTTCTGATTTTTGTCTTCTGATCGAGTGCATTTTTATTACCTTATCATATATAGTGTCCTTATTCTTGTATGTTGTCTGGTTTGCATAAAGCTTTATTGTTTAGTTTTTTTTCAACTTGATGTATCCCTGAAAAGGGCGGGGACTGGATGTAAAAAAGCACACAAGTGCTTATCTATTATCCTCGAATAAAATATTTTGCCTTGCCTTGCCTTGCCTTGCCTTGCCTTGCCTTGCCTTGCCTGTCTCTCTCTCTCTCTCTCTCTCTCTCTCTCTCTCCTCTCTCTCTCTCTCTCTCTCTCTCTCCTCTCTCTCTCTCTCTCTCTCTCTCTCTCTCTCTTCTCTCTCTCGGCTTTGCCGTCTGTTTTTCTCTGTGTGTGTGCTGCAGTCTGTTTTTCTCTCTGTGTGCTGCAGTCTATTTTTCTGTCTGTGTGTTACAGCCTGTTTTTCTCTGTGTGTGTTACAGTCTGTTTTTCTCTGTGTGTGTTACAGTCTGTTTTTCTGTGTGTGTGCTGCAGTCTGTTTTTCTCTCTGTGTGCTGCAGTCTGTTTTTCTCTCTGTGTGCTACAGTCTGTTTTTCTCTGTGTGTGTTACAGTCTGTTTTTCTCTGTGTGTGTTACAGTCTGTTTTTCTGTGTGTGTGCTGCAGTCTGTTTTTCTCTTGTGTGTGCTGCAGTCTGTTTTTCTCTCTGTATGCTACAGTCTGTTTTTCTCTGTGTGTGCTGCAGTCTGTTTTTCTCTGTGTGTTACAGTCTGTTTTTCTCTCTGTGTGTGCTGCAGTCTGTTTTTCTCTCTCTGTGTGCTGCAGTCTGTTTTTCTCTCTCTGTGTGCTGCAGTCGGTTTTTCTCTGTGTGTGCTGCAGTCGGTTTTTCTCTGTGTGTGCTGCAGTCGGTTTTTCTCTGTGTGTGCTGCACATCTTGTTTTTCTCTCACTGTGTGCTGCGTCGTTTTTCTCTCTCTTGTGCTGCAGTCGGTTTTTCTCTTCTGGTGCTGCAGTCGTTTTTTCTTGTGTGTGCTGCAGTCGGTTTTTCTCTGTGTGTGCTGCAGTCTTTTTTCTTCTGTGTGCGCAGTCTGTTTTTCTTTGTTGTGCTGCAGTCTGTTTTTCTTGTTGTGTGTCAGTCTGTTTTTCTCTTGTATGCTGCAGTCTGTTTTTCTCTTGTATGTGCTGCAGTCTGTTTTTCTCGTGTGTGTGTGATGCAGTCTGTGTTTCTCTCTGTGTGCAGTAGTCTGTTTTTTCTGTCTGTGTGCAGCAGTCTGTTTTTCTCTGTGTGTGCTGCAGTCTGTTTTTCTCTGATGTGTGCTGCAGTCTGTTTTTCTTTGTATGTGCTGCAGTCTGTTTTTCTTTGTATGTGCTGCAGTCTGTTTTTCTCTCTGTATGCTGCAGTCTGTTTTTCTTTGTATGTGCTGCAGTCTGTTTTTCTGTGTGTGTGTGATGCAGTCTGTTTTTCTCTCTCGTGTGCAGAGTCTGTTTTTCTGTCTGTGTGCGCAGTCTGTTTTTCTCTGAGTGTGCTGCAGTCTGTTTTTCTTGAGTGTGCTGCAGTCTGTTTTTCTCTCTGTGTGCTGCAGTCTGTTTTCTCCTCTGTGTACTGCAGTCTGTTTTTCTCTCTGTGTGCTGCAGTCTGTTTTTCTCTCTCTGTTCTGCAGTCTGTTTTTCTCTGTGTGTGCTATCTGTTTTTCTCTGTGTGTGCTGCAGTCTGTTTTTCTCTCTGTTGTGCTGCAGTCTGTTTTTCTTCTGTGTGCTGCAGTCTGTTTTTCTCTCTGTGTGCTGCAGTCTGTTTTTCTTCTGTGTGTGCTGCAGTCTGTTTTTCTCTGTGTGTGCTGCAGTCTGTTTTTCTCTCTGTGTGCTATCTGTTTTTCTCGTTGTGTGCAGCAGTCTGTTTTTCTCTGGTGTGCTGCAGTCTGTTTTTCTCTCTGTGTGCTGCAGTCTGTTTTTCTTTGTGTGCTGCAGTCTGTTTTTCTCTATGTTGTGCTGCAGTCCTGTTTTCTCTGTTTTTCTTATGTGTGCTTGTTTCTTGTGAGCAGTCTGTTTTTCTCTCTCGGGCTGCCGTCTGTTTTTCCTATCTGTGTGCTTAAGTGTTTTCTCTCTTCTCTCATCTTTCTCTCTCATTCTCATCTTTTTCTCTCTTCTCTCTTTTTCTTGTGTACTGCAGTCTGTTTTTCGATCTTGTGCTGCAGTCTTTTTCTCTGCGTTGCAGTTGATGATAAACAAGTGAGGTCATGTAGTTTTTAGAACTGGAGGTAAGCTTGTACCCTTTTGTTACTTATCAACTGTTTGTGGTAATTTTTATATATCAGCCAGGTATATCAGTTAAAGGGAAAATTTGTTTGCGTGGGAGAGTGAGATGAGTTAGAGTGAGGTAGGAGTAGTGATTTTGAAGAGTAGAGAGAGTTGTAGGAGAGAGAGAGAGTTTTTCTTCTTGATCTGCCAGCTGGTTTTTTGGTACCACTGCTTAGTTTGACCCTCCACTCTAGATCCTCTACTTACGAGTGTGTGCGTGCAGTAATAGACGCACGCGCACGCGCACACACACATCACACACACCACACTCTCTCTCTCTCTCTCTCTCTCTACACACACACACACATCCACTCACACACACACCACATCACATCACCACACACACACACACGTAATATGCATGCACACACATTATGCGCACACGCATCATGCTGCATGCACGTTTAAACATTGTTCCATTTTCTTATAAACATGAAGTACTTGTGCGCGCACCGCGCAGCGCTTGCGCGAACACTAACCACACACACATCACACACACACACACACACACAAGAGGGAGAGAGAGTAGAGGAGAGAGAGAGAGAGAGAGAGAGAGAGAGAGAGAGAGAGAGAGAGAGAGAGAGAGAGAGAGAGAGCTAAATTATACGTTTAAACAAATCATTTCTTTTAATAAACCTTGTATTTGGAAATGGTCCAAAGAGTAAGAAAAATCATTTTCTCTCATACAACATGTTGAAGTTTGGTCATCACCCTGACACTAACCTATGATACTCATGTCATATTACATCAGGAGCGAAATGCGTTTAGCATAATACATTCTGTTCACACATGCAAGGCACACACAATAAGTAATTAGCACACAACACACAACACGCGCACCTTCATCTCTCATCACACACACACACACACACACACACACACACACACACACACACACACACACACACACACACACACGAATTGCATGACACACATGAGCGAACGAAAGAATGCAAAGACTAAACACATCCATCGGCATGGATAGTTGAATAAACCATCAATTTGTATAAAATGAAAACTGTTGCGAGAACTTTCTTTCTCATGTTCAAAGCAACAGAAACAATCTGCAACAACAATGACGCAGGACACTCAACAAATAAGAGGAGGAGGAGGGGGAGTAGAGAGAGAGAGAGAGAGAGAGGAGAGAGAGAGAGAGAGGAGGGAGGAGTAAAAGAAACAGAAGGATCATCGTTTGAATAAAAAAAGTGGAAATGGCAAAGAGAAGGAGAGAAGAAGATCATCATCATGAGGATGTGGTGAAGTTGTCTGTCCCTGTTTACTGGTGATACTCAGTCTAGTTAATCAAGCGAACAAAAGCGTATAAATATAACATTTGTATAACACATGCAAGGCACACCAAATAGTAAGTGGATCACAGACCACGAACGGAACCCCACACACACCACACCACACCACACACACACAACACACCACACACACACCACATTGGATACAAACATTGACGAAGAAAAGAAAGCAAAACCCCAAAAAAACCAGTCGAAGCTTGTAGGTCTTAAGTTTGAATAACATCATTCAAATAATGGTATAAATACGACAACGCCTCATGTTTCTGAAAAGAAACTTTATATCATAGTTCAAAGCAAGAACAGTCTGCAACAACAATGGCGCATGTTCATCTTCATTTCACAATAGGGTTGGAGGGGTGTGGTATCGCCAGGACAAGAGAGAAGAGGGGGGGGGGGGAGAGGAGCAATATGGAAAGAAAAGTATTTTTTTGAGCTAGAAAATGAGAGGATTGGAATTGGAGAGAAGAGGAAAGGAAAGAAAAATGAAAATGAAACAGGGGTTTTTTTGGGTCTGAAGGTTATAGTTGGCTAAAGGAATAGAGAGGAAGTGCGAAGAGAGAGGAAAAAGGAAAGGAGAGGAAGAGGAAGGAAGGAAGGGAGGAGGAGAGAAGAGAGGTTAGAGAAGGAAGGAAGGGAAGGGAGAGAAGAGAAGAGAGAAAAGATGGGAAGAGAGAGAGAGAGAGAGAGAGAGAGAGAGAGAGAGAGAGAGAGAGAGAGAGAGAGAGAGAGAGAGCATAATGGAAATAATATTTTATCACTGAGAAAAAATCATGAAGCAAAAACAGGTTCTGTACACCTCATCTTAAAAATTGAAAGCAATACTTGAAAAAATGAAAACTACATCTCTTTCTCTCTACAGAAGAAGAAAACGGGCAAACCATATGCAATATGCATACCTTGCAAATGCAGTTTGTGGATATTTAGTATAGGACCGGCCTATATATATGCGTAAGCAAATCTGCGGATGTAGATACATATTACGTGCATCTATGCCTAAATTTATGCTGATTTTGTGCTAATCCATGTTTCACTCCAACCTAAATACACTGTTGTTAAAGTATCAACACTAGGTAAATTGATGGTTATGAACTTCAATTATTTTCTGTTTGCAATTGATGATGTGGAACCATGCATAAAATAGTGAGACGGACAGACAGATATAAACAGAAGTCTGTCCACGCACACACACAAAATGTGTTTGCATACAAACATGTACACCCACCGACCGCCCATACACACAGCAGAAAACACGAAGAAGAACACCCCACACCTGCACTCGGATTATGATAAGACTGTTTACTGTTTCAGTTGCCATTATCTGACTACACTGACCCATACAGTAAAAAATAAAAGGGTGGTGGTGGGATGGGAGCGGTGGAGCAGAGAGATAGATTCAGAAATCCATGTCTACTTTTTACAGTCATTAAATATTAATAATGATGATGACGATAAGTTAGAAACTTAAAAATTCATACTGTGCTAAATCTTGTTAAAAACAAATTCACAGCACTTACACACAGCATCCCCATCCTTAACATACAACAGGTACAGAAAAATTAAAGCTTTGTACACAATACATTATCCAGAAAGGATTTTTTTTTAATGCACAAAGAACGGCTAGCTGCCAATACCAGTGTATATAGTATGAAGATATTTTTCAACCTTCCCACTCCTTCTCACCACAATAGAAAAAGATCTTACCATCAGCAATATAAGATTGTGTGTGGTGGGGTAAAATGATTAGTCTGACCTAATAGGAGTTCAGAAACATATTTGACTGAAGATAGCTTACAAGTTAGTTCTGTGATTTTTGGTGAAAAGATGCCCCCCAACCCCCTTTTTATGAAAAGCAGTTAACAACTGGCTATTTTCCCCTCCCTCTCTTCCCTTGTCCCCCAAAGAGTCTTAGAACTTGTAGTCTTAAGGATCATGAGGAATCCTAAGAGCTCTGTGTGACAAAATTTACTAAGTAAAAACCTCTCATTGGCAAATGACTGCGTATACAGATCGGAAAAATGTAAAAAATAATGAGTAGTGCTGTTTGCGGTAATCCAATCTGGCCAGGTAGACCAAGAAAAATCTGAAGACACAAGTGCAAGAGGAGATAATACCACACCACACCACACCACACCACACCACACCCTACCACACCACACCACACCACACCACACCACACCACACCATACCATACCATACCATACCATACCACATCACATTATATCATATACCACACCACAAAACACCATACCAAATGACACCACACCACATGCCACACACCACATCATACCATAACTTACTTGTACTTGCATACAAACACATTTTTAAAAAAATCAGTTTTCTGTTATTTGTTTTGACTTTTTCCAAAACTTCTTCTGGCATCTAATCAAGCTGATGCTAAATATGAATGAAACAAAACTATGTACAGTACACTGTTGGTGATGTGAAAACTAAAGGAAAATGACATTTGCTGTATAAACACTTGCTACAAAAAAGGGGAAATTTTAGGTATTAAACTCGGATGGTAAAAAAAGAAACATAAAAATATTTACAACTGTAAGAAAACTTGTGATAAAAAAGTGTTTTTAATATAAGAAAACTAAGTTTTGAGACAAAAAATTAAAAAGAAAAAAAGGTAAAAAAGAATATGTAATGATCATACAAGCATAAAGGCCAATTAGATCTCTAATGTAAAGCACACACAGACAACCAACACAAACACCACACACAAACTCACTCACTCACTCACTCAGAAATAAAAGGAAGGTCCAAGGACAAGAAGGGGCTTTAATAATTCTAATAATATGGGGCATTTCTTCTGCAAAACTGTAGTTACTTCCCATATCTAGTAGTCCTATGCTTTCTGAACATTCATCTGTGTCTGGTTATGTCATTTGGTACTTTGATAGTTTCCCTCCTGTAAGCAAAGAACACACATAATAAACAAAAGGAGCATGATAAGCACAGCAAGAAAAAGCTAGTAGCTTATATTGTGTTCAAGTACAACAGCAACATTCACTTGGCAGCTGTTACATTTACAAACAATAATACAAATTTTTATTCTGTAACAAATACTATCAGCTATTTTGTGGGTAATTTCCTAGTTATTGTTTGATTTGAAATTAACTAGAACATCTTTTTTGCAAAAGAATACTTAGTTCCTTCACTAAAATTCTGTTAACAGCTCATTTAAGTACAACAACAAAAGCAAGGGATTCATAAAAGTGAAAACATATTTATCAAGTCTGAATAAATAAGTCTGAATAAATCACAAAAAAGAGACAGAAAATTAATCTGCAAAGAAATAGAAATAACAACTGAAGACTGGTAAAGCGATCAGAAAAAAAAGAGGAGAAAGAAGTGTCCTATAGTCCGTATTCCATAGAGGCCAAGTGGGAGAAAGTAATATCATGGTCATTTCACAAAGGAAAGTAAACACACAAATGAATCTTTACTTCTTTTTCTTAGAGATACAACATTTGCCAACAAGACTACAAACAAGAATGCACACCAGAATAAACAACAATGACTGAGTTTTAATGAAGGTATGAGATTAATAATTTAAAAAAAAAAAAAGAGAGAGAAACTCTTTAGAAAGTTTGTAGCTTTTCCAGGAAGCAGTTTAATGAGATTCATGAAAAAGTCTGCATGATCATACTTACCATCAAAAAGATTGCTCACCAAAGTTTATCATAAAATGCCACAGTGGATTTTGTGTAAGTGATTGTAGGGTAGTTCCACCCTTTTAGTTTGTCATGTTCCATCATGAAAATGCTTCAGGCACAAGGATGCATGCTCCATGACAACTCAGCATGACCGTGGCTTTCAAGTCATTATGTACCCACTATGCTGACGACCTGGCAACATCAGACTTATATCTGTTCTCCCAGCTTAAAAAATGACTGGTTTGGGGCAGTTTTAGAGAAATGATGGCATCATTGCTGCTATGGATGTCTTTCTGAACAGTTCTCATAAAATGTCTATGAGAGGATGAATTTAAAATATTAATCATGCAAAAATAACTTGATGCCATGCACTTGGGGGTTCATCACGCAGTCATGAAAGTGACCATGATAGCCCTCCCCCCCCCCCCCTACAATACATTCTGATTTAAAAATAATGCCATAAACAGTTGGTCCTACCATGATTAACCCTATGTGAGGTTGCTTTTTTTTTCATGTTTGAAATACTTGTGACACCTACTGATTGTTCCTGATCGTTAAAATTATCCAGGACATAGATCTTGACTTATGCTGCACAATCTATTTGAAAAGATTATAGGATTGCAAGTTGTCACAATGAATGGAAGAAAGCATGACAGGGCTTTAACTCTGGATAGTCGTCTTAGAAGCATACAAGATATGCATAATGGTTTGTGAATCTAGGACTACACCTTCATACATCGCTTGCAAACTTTCTGAATAGTTCAGGTATGCAACATACAACTGAACACATCTCTTTCACAATGACTTTGTTGTTTGAGCATTATTTACACACACAAGCAAGCAACAAAACACGACACAGTTTTGAGACCAAGAACACTGGAGGAAATAAGACAAGTGCAGGAGACTGGATTAAAGACAGAAATAGTAACACAGGTTCAGCTTTCATCACTTGTTCTTCACAGAATTTTCACAGGATTGCAGGTTTGTACAGCAAATACATCAAATGAGTACAAAAACAATTTATATGTGAAACAAAGACATATCCAATGTTCTCTTGAAATCTACCCTTTTTTTCCTACCTCTTGTGACGAGTTGATTACAAAAAACAACAACAACAACAAGTACAAAAGCATGCATACACTTTTTACTTGTGATGTATGTTCATTTCTGTGGAGGGAAAAAAAAGATGGGTTTGTACTGATTAGCTTCTAGTCATACAATTTTGAAGCAGTTGCTGAGAGTTTTAGTGGCAGTTGGTGTTTTTTTCACTAGCATGATATGACAACTACATCTAAGTTCAGAATATCCACAAAAAAAGGCAGGCAGGCAAGCCCGTGGCCCAGTCATTCATTTCTGTTTGCGATAAGACTTGCAGGGTAGTGGTACAATGAAAAGGAAGAAGGTCAAGGCAGCAAGTAAACATTACTAACCGCTGAGCAAAACAAAATTAACAAAGAGAGAGAGAGAGAGAGAGAGAGAGAGAGAGAGAGAGAGAGAGAGAGAGATGAAGAAAAGGGCGGTAAAGAGATGCGCACAGAGAAGAGAGGAGGAGAGAGAGAGAGAGAGAGAGAGAGAGAGAGAGAGAGAACACTGAAAGATTTAGTCCACTCGCCTTAGCAATGAACAAAGGAAGAAGAAAAGAAAATCATGTAATCTTTGAGAGACGAGAGAGGAAGAAGAAGAGAGAAGAGAGAGAGTGAGCATTTGGGAGGGGGAGAAGGGTTACTGGCACACAGTGGGTGCTACTGGTGAGAAAGGGGAGGTCGAAGAATTGGAGAGGAGGGGGGGGGGGAGAGAGAGAAAGAGGGAAAAAATGTCCAATGTAATTTTCATTGGATGAATTCACTGCATAAATACGATACCTGTCTGTACATGGTTGTTATAATATATTATATATTATATATTAATTAATATTATTATTATTATCAATCGTAAGTAAACCTTCAGATGGTGATTATCTACATTGGAGTCTGATCCTAAAAAAAACAATACCTTTTTTCCAGCAAAAGGATTCCAGCCTTTACATTTACATGTACACATAGAATTTTCCAAATTTTCTCAAGAGAAAAATGAAAAAAAAAACCATAAAGAAGGAAGAAATAATAGAAAGTTGGAATAAAAGACAGTGGAAAAAGAGAATTATGGTGGCTAAAAAAAGAAAGAGAAGAGAGAGAGAGAGAGAGAGAGAGAGAGAGAAGAGAAAGAGAGAGAAGAGAGAGAGAGAGAGAGAGAGAGAGAGAGAGAAAATTGGGAATAAAACTGCTTAGGTATGCCCATGACTAATAAAAAAAAATTCAACAGATTGTCAAATACCAAGACAGGTAACAACAACCAAACCAAACCAAACCCCCAAATGAAATAAGACATGGAAAAATAGGTCAAAAAGAAAAAAACGAAAAAAAAAAGACAAAATGAGATTTAAAAAAAAGGACAAAAGTAAACTGATATAAAAGGGATGAAAAAAGAAGACAAAAACAGGTAAAAAACCAAAAAAAAGAATGATAGAAAAAAGGAGAATTTTTCTAATACATAATTTCAGTAAGGTTGCGAAGCTGTATACTAAGTCCCAACACCACTGTACACAGTAGAATAGTACGGAGTGGGGAAAGGAGTTGGGGGGGAGGGGGGGGGGGGGGTGCAGAAACTGAAGTTTACTAAACCTATACAAATCACACTTAAGTCTCAAAACATAAAAACTACAAGATGATAATGACATATCATCAAACATAATGAAAAAAAATCCAAATACTGACAGTTTGCGGATTGGAGTGTTATTCTGTTATCAAGAACAAAAATGTAATTTCACAGCCTTGTGATCCACAGCAAATGTAACCCCCCCCCCCAAAAAAAAAAAAAAAAAGAAAAAGAAAAAAGAAAAGCAAGATAATAAAGTAAGAAATGGTTCAGCAGTCCCTTGCAAATCTAAAACAAAAATTCTGTCCAGAGGATAAATGGATCTGCATTGCAGATACAAAGCACTAGTGAAATGAAACGATTCTGGTTACTGATACCCACAACAGGGACTGTTGACAGTGGGATGCATTCAACATGAACACAAAGGACACTGGTGCTGAGCACTATACTATACTGACAAATGTATTACATATTAGGGTATAGTCTACATGATCTGACTTTCACACTGAAAGGTTTGGACCTGAACATTAGTTCTGTGCATTAAGAGAGAGAGTGAGTGAGTGAGAGAGAGAGGAGAGAGAGAGGAGAGAGAGAGAGGAAGGTGTGTGTGTTTGTGTGTGTGCATGTGTGTGTATGGGCACAAAAGTTTGCATGTACACACACACACATACATGAGTGCAAATGCATACAGATCATCTTGCATACACGTTAAACCTGTTCTACTTTTTGGAAGAACAGGCCATTTGTGCTGGTAGGAATGGTTGACAAAATTTACAAAATCACATGCACAGAGGGAACTGGATGTAAAAAAAGCACAGGAGTGCTTATTACATCCTTTTTGAAATAAAAGATAATAAAAAAAAAACAACACACCACAGTATGAAGGAATTCAAGAATGAGAGAAAGTTGTGCACAAGAATAATATATTGAGAGTCTGTAAATACATCTCGGTAATAACAAAGTCTTGTAAGGCAACGCACAATGATCAACAAGGAGACAGATGGCACCTGTTATAACTTACACAGCAATCAACACAGGGATCAACACAAACATGGACCACAGTACGATCAAATCATCTCACCTGCACCTGTCAAGTTTTGAAGCTGTCAGTTAAGCTTTTGACATCACAGTGAGACTTTTCTCAAGCAGAGTGAAAGGCTTGAAACCAAGTACGGGCCTGTTCCTCATCTCACAAGAATTGAGTCTTCTTAAGTAATGTAACTGATACCTGCTCAGTGATATAAACTGTATCCTCTACTTTTGAAAGAAAATTTGAAAAAAAAAACGCATGCAGAACATCTTGTGCATATGTTAAAAACTGTTCTGCTTTTTGGAAGAGTAGGCCACTGTGTGCCAGTGAGAACGGATGACAAATTAAAAAAATCTGCATACACATGTGGACTGAATGTAAAAAAGCACCTGGGTGCTTATTCCACTATCCTCGAAATAAAAGAATAAATAAAAGAATAAATAAAATATTGAATACACTAGATCAAAACAATTTGTCACCTTGCAGCAAAGTCAGTCTGATTGGGAACTTTCCAACAGAGTGAGTTATCCTGACAGCTGTAAGGGAAGGTTGCAAAGACTGTATGAATACAAAATCTTTATAGATAATGCAAAAAAAAATTTGGCCACAGAAACACATGCCAGGAAGAAAATCAGAGAAGCATGAGAGTGAACACAGAAAGTCTTTCTTGAGTAGAGATGTGACTGTTCAGGTATAAAACATATACTGGGCAAAGGTCTCGTCATGAAAGGGAAGGAATAAGTGCAGGAAGCCTCTGCATATGGGTCTGCACAAACAGTCTCCTTGAGAAACAGTCTCATGGTGATCAAAAAAGCTTGTGTGGTAAGGCTTCACACTTGAACAGGTGTAGATGAGACTTTTCTCATCATGGGTATGGCAGTGTCAAACAACACTCATTTCACTACTGGGTGAACATAACACATGGGTGTGCATTAAACCATACACACATGAGTGTACATTAAACCATCATTCACACATACAAAACACACATGCATGAGCACCTCCTCAACTTTAAAAGGAGAAAAAAACCTCTCTGAAAAAACCCTAACAGAATAAAATAAAAAAAAAGGAGAGGGGGTGGATGGGGGTGGTGAGCAACAGAGAAGGGGGGGGGCAGGAAGAGAGAGATGAAAAGGATAAGAAGAAAACAGAGAAGAGAAGACAGAGGAGAGAGAGAGAGAGAGAGAGAGAGAGAGAGACAGAGAGAGAGAGAGAGAGAGAACATCTTACTGCGTATTGTCACAGCTGCCAGTGTCATTTTTTTCTTTGCGTAGACTATGATAAAACATTTTCGCCCTGTACCTATTGGTGAAAATATCTGGTATAGAACACTTGAACTAAAATTTGTTCTGTATAAAACACATCTTTGATGTAAACCTTATCCACTAGAATTTTCCCCCTGATGATAATGTTTGTAACTCTCTCATGTCAGCTAGTAAAAGGAAAGGATGTTGCACACTGAAAGAGAAAGTTACAAAATTGTCTTAAAGTCTACATCAGTCTCTTTACATGTCTATCTGTCCCTCTTTTTCTTCCATCCTCCCTCTCCCTCTCTCTACTTCTTCTCTGCAAACAGTTAGATGGCAGCTCATATTGTATATGCTTCTGTAGAAAAAAAACTCATTTTTGTTACACTTGATTTATTGTTTGAGGGCAGATTACCACACACACACACACACACACACACACACCCACACCACACACACACAAATTTTGCGCTTGTTATCTCTTTCACTCTATGTTTGTTCACAGCTTCATTGAACAACATAATATCTCCTCAAATTCTCACTAACAATTTCTGTTTTGGCTAAAAAACAATCTTATAGATCTACAAGAATTTATCTACAAAACATCAATGTCCTCAATACATGAAAATCTCCAAATTACAACCTCTCCCTGCAAGAAGAGAGAGAAAGAAAAAAAAAGCCTTAAAATACAGGGAAAAACCCAAACAAGCAAACAAAAAAGCCTTCAGATATACTAAAAAACCAAACCAAACCAAAGGCTTTGCATCTAAAAGCAAAACTTCCCCATCTGGTAATCGCACGACACATTCATACTCCATTATTTGCCTCCTCCTTTTTGCATTATGTACAATTCTTGCACACAAAGCTCTGTAATACATGATTTCCATATACACAAAGCTTTTTATACACAATTCAGGCATAACAAGTTCAATATCACACATTTGCTGCAAGCCAGGACACTGGTTAAAACATTGGCTGGGAACAGTCAGTAAAATTCCGCTCAACTTTGAGCAACAGAGCTTTTTCTTGTTTATATTTTCACACAAATTTTTGGTCGTTTTGCTTCAAAGTTTGAGGCCAGATTCACTGAGCAATGAAGTTTTTTTTTTTTTTATTCACTTCTTCACCTTTTTTATTTGAATGTTTTAAAGATGATTTTTGTTCTCAGAGCTAGGGATGCCTGTTGGGTCACTGCACGATGTAGTTTTTGTAGTTCTTGATCTTCTTCAGCTGTTTCTTCAGTTCAGTGATGTAGTCGAAAGGTTGGACAACGATGGTGATCTCTCTACCCACCGCATTCAGTCGATGCTCAATCTGGACAGACAGTGACAAGGTAAATTGAAATCACATAATAACAAAGCCATTTGTGAATAATAACAGGTGCCACCATGAACAGCAGTTTTAGGCTGGGAATGATGCACACCCTGTAGAAAGACTTCACTTTAATCCATAACAATATAACAACAATAACATCAACAATACTACTACTACTACTATCTACTACTACTACTACTACTACTACTACTACTACTACTACTACTACTGCTACTACTACTACTGTACTAGCAACAACAATACTTATGTTGCATGATTGTCTACTGCACTAGCAATAACAAAACATATACTGCAGAATAAGTTGTGGTGGTTACCATCTCGGGTGGGTATCTCACTCAGTTGGCTCCGCAACTGAGCAAATACTGTTTTATGTAGGAGGCTTAGTAGGAAGTGTCCTGCGTATGTTAGCTCAGAACAGGCACCACTGAACACCACCAAAGTGACCCAGCAGCAATGTAGGGCCCCTCTAGCTGGTGGCCCCATGGCAGCCTGATACTGATAGGCTCATTGTGGACTTCAGACCCTAGTGATGAGACAAAACAAATCTGGGTAGGCTGCTGTGGGAGGATCGAGATGAGTGATGGAACAGCAGGATGGGGACGTCACAGAAGATTAGGCAGCAACCCCCCCCCCCCCTCAAAAAAAAAAAGTTTTTGCTATACTTATTGATATATTGACTGTCATAATCTTCTTTCTCTGCAGAATGTAAATTTTCTTCAAAGAGTTTTTCCCAATGACAGTTCTATATCTAATAATTTCTAGTATGTAATAATCTACCATCTTTTTAATGTGTTCATTCTCTTTAACCCTTTCAATATGGCAAGCCTGTTTTCCGGCTCAGCTTTCTGCTACCCTTCAGTCCTGTAAGGAGGAAAACCGGTGCGACCGAATTTTCCTTCAATTCCTGGGTTTCTGAGGTGGAGAAGAGTGCAAAATGGGTACCTAGGTAAATTTTACATACATACACATGAAGCTCTATAAACTTTCTTGTGGGAAAGGAGAAGCAGTGTTTGCTGTATCAAAACTACTTTCCTGAGTCCGTTGATGCCAATTAGCTACCTGACAGATCACTATAAACAAACCCTCCTCTGGTACCATTATCACCGGGAAATCGGCTGACAGGACTGAAGGGGAGAGCGCAGGGACCAAAATTCAGGATGGGGGAAGTAATTGTTAACAGATATTCAGTGCTGTAAAGGTTAATGCCACAACATACTTTCTCTTTAACGTGCTGTTCTCTGTAAGTATTAGGTGCCACACTATCACCCTACTTACCTCATTATCTTTGAAGAAGAGGTTGAGGTGTCGACTGTTAATTTCTGTTAGTACCCAGTTACTTCTTTGGGCACTCAATACACCTGGTGCATGCAGTGGCAGGCCATTGGCTGAAGCTAGACCGTTGGGGTCCACATATAGAATCTGAAAAAAAAACATGTTGAAATATCTTTCATGATTATAAAAAAATAAATTCCCCTTTCAGTTTTTACTCTCAGTTTCTACTGTTTAGAATACCCCCCCACCCAAAAACATAGCACTTAGATCTCAACAGGTATTCAGTCATGCAGATATTCATTTATACTGATAGACTGTGTCTCACAACACACACACACACACACAACACACACACACACACACACCACACACACACAACACACACACACACAACACACACCACGCACACACACACACACACACACACACACACACACACACACAAGCACACACAACACACACACACACACACACACACACACACACACACACACACACACACACACACACACACACACACACACACACGGGAAGGAACCAACATAATTCCCTAAATGGCATCTATGTAGTGTTGGCAACCACAAAATATCAGTCTTGGAAAAGCAGTAAAACTTACAACCCTCTCCCCCCCCCCCCCCTTATCCAGTATACAAACAAAAAGCCTGGAAAGTTAACTGAAAATCATATAACAATTTGCATACTCACAGCAACCCAGGAAACATACATTGTTGGAATAAACACAGCACCTCACATAACACCCCTTCCATCATACCAAATCAAACAAAAAGCCAGGGGAACATGATAGCCAAGTGGCTAGAACATTGCACTAGCAATCTGATGGCCCAGATTACAGCCACCAGTGAAGCATACATTAGAGGGGATTGTTCTCAATTGTGCCAACATCACTCTTCTTAAAGTTCTTCTGATGAGATTATTATACACCATGGTTCCATGTATGAACACACTGAGAACATCTTGCACACACATCAAAACCCATTCCGTCTTTTGGGAGAGTAGGCCACTGTGTGCTGGAGGGAATGGATGACAAAACTGACAAAACCCCATGCCCACAGATGTCGTGTTTAGTCATCACCCTGAAGTTGGAATGTGCTACCTTAATGAAGGGTAAATGGTTGCATACACAATAAAAAAAACAAACCCTTTACAAAACCAAAGTTGTGAAACATACCTCAGCAGTTCCGCCATTCCTCTTGATGCCGATGCTCTGACCTTCAGCCACTCGTCTGATGGCCATGACCTTGGCGTAGGGCGTCCGTTTGATCAACATCTCGACAAGATCGATGGGAGGATGCTTCAGCATCTTGAGGGCCATGGCAGCTGATGTGACCTTGACATTGGCAATGGAGATCAGCTGATCTCCGATGTGGAACTTTCCATGCAGGCTGGGGAAGTCCTTCTGGTTCCATCCCACAATGCTGTGACAGCGTGATGGTAATGATGAGGAGGATTGATGATAATGATGAGGAAGATTGATGATAATGATGAGGAAGATTGATGATAATGATGAGGAAGATTGATGATGATGATGAGGAAGATTGATGATAATGATGAGGAAGATTGATGATAATGATGAGGAAGATTGATGATAATGATGAGGAGGATTGATGATAATGATGAGGAAGATGGAGGGGTAGTACAAGGAGTCATAGTAGTAGTAATTGTAGTAGTAGTGGTGGTAGTAGTCATATTAATTAGTAATTGTAGATAAAATGGCAGTAGAAGGAACAGCAGTAGTAGTAATTGTAGGGGTTTTTTAAACATCAAATTGTGGTAGTAGTCATAGTAGTAGGAACAGTAACAGCAGAAGTGGCAGTAGAAGGAGCAGCAGAAGTAGTAGCAGTAATGTTCAAAATGAGAGTAATGTTACTAAGTTAGTATCTGTAGCACACTCCCTTAAGATGCCAGTGATTTGCAGAAACAAAACAGAAAAGAATAAACTGACCTTCTCTCCTCAAAACAAACAAAAAGAACCCTCATAAAACCCCAGAAACAGCTATCCAACATGACATAACAACAGCCATCTACCATTAGACAACACCGCCACCACCAACAACAGTACTAGTTATCGACCGCATGACAAAAATAACAAAACACATTCCCTCAACATAAAACAATGACAACAACACATCCCCTCAACATGGGACAACAATGACAAAACCACATCTCCTCAAAACAGGACAACAATAACAAAAACACATCCCCTCAACATGGGATAACAATAACAAAACCACATCCCCTCAAAACATAGGACAACAATAACAAAACCACATCCCCTCAAAACATAGGACAACAATAACAAAAACACATCCCCTCAAAACATAGGACAACAATAAAAACACAATCCCCTCAAAACATAGGACAATAATAAAAACACATCCCCTCAAAACATAGGACAACAAAAAAAAAACCACAATCCCCTCAAAACATAGGATAACAATAACAAAAACACATCCCCTCTACATGGGACAACTAACAAAAACACATCCCCTCAACATGGGACAACAATAACAAAAACACATCCCTCAACATGGGACAACAATAACAAAACCACATCCCTCTACATGGGACAACAATAACAAAACCACATCCCCTCAAAACATAGGACAACAATAACAAAAACACATCCCCTCTGCATGGGACAACAATAACAAAAACACATCCCCTCAACATGGGACAACAATAACAAAAACACATCCCCTCAACATGGGACAACAATAACAAAACCACATCCCCTCTACATGGGACAACAATAACAAAAACACAATCCCCTCAAAACAGGACAACAATAACAAAAACACATCCCCTCAAACATGGACAACAATAATAAAAACACATCCCCTCAAAACATAGGACAACAATAAAAAACAACACAATCCCCTCAAAAATAGAACAACAAAAATTTAAAAACACATCCCCTCAAAACATAGGACAACAAAAAAAAACACACAATCCCCTCAAATATAGACAACAATAACAAAAACACAGTCCCCTCAAAAACATAGGACAACAATAAAAAAAACAATCCTTCAAAACATAGAAAATAAAAAACACAATCCCATAAAAAACATAGGACAACAACAACAACAAACATTAACAACAATCATCAACCATACAAACCAAACTCTCATACACCACAAAACAACACCCAACTAACGACCACACCACCACAACCACCCACCACACAGCATCGGCACAGTCCACCACGCCGATGCCCTGAGCGGCTCTGATGGTGACGGTGACGTGACCCCGGGCAGGTCCATTTCCTGACGGAGGATTTCCGCCTGGCTCTGCTTCAGAGAGATGACGGAGTGGATGCTGTGACCCCGGTCCAGCCGCATGCGTTGTCGAGGTGATTTTCCGCTGCTGAAGTGTCTCCGTTGCCGAAACTCTGAAATCAGGGAGGAGGAGGAAGATAATAATAATAATAATAATAATACATGGAATTTATATAGCGCTATATCTTTGGCCGTCTGGAGCGTGTTTCAGCCGACCGACATCAGTGGCGGGCTCTAGTGAGGCCTTATGTGCTACCTGAGCACAAAGAGGACTAGATAGATAAGATATATATCTTGCAAAAACAATCAAAGCGCTTGTATTCGACCGACACAACACACAATCAACAACAATTACTAGTTTTAGAAAATAGCAAATTCGAATGCACACACACACACACACACACACACACACACACCACACACACACACACACACACACAAGATGCAGATGTTGGCTGGGTAGATTTGAAAAAGTTTGGTTTTTTTAAATCCTTGTTTTGTGTGTGTGATAAGTTGGTCATGATTGTCTCCACTGTGGAAGAAGCAAGAGTGGAGAAGAGTAAAAAGGTAAAAAAAACTGGTAAAGATGTCCTATAACCTATGTGGTCGTAGGGGAGTGAGGCATCAGGACCTCAGCTTCTCTAGGGGCCAGCATGTTGAGGGCGGTGCCCATCTCCTTTCCCACAGAGCAGTGTGTTACCAAAATGGGACATACCCATGATTGTGCAAGACTCTTGAGTTCTTGGGTGATGGTTTTGACTTTTTTCCTACACACTTTTGCTCACATGGTAAAATGTAGTTATACAGCCTCTTTATACTGGTCACATTCCTGACTACTTATCCTGCTTCATAGCTCAGAGGTTGTTGCAGAGATGGGAGCGAGTCTATCTCCACTTTGTCAACAATGTTGAGGTTTTGCATATTTTAAGTATGTGACAGTTTTTGCCCACCATTAAGGTAGCCGCATTAAAACCTTGGGAATGATGTCTAAACACACTGGTGTTCATGCATTTAAAAAAAAATGTTGTCTGCTCCTACCAGCATGCAATGGCCTACTCTTCTGAAAGGTGGAACAGGTTTCAGCATGTGTACAAGATGTTCTGCATGTGTTTGCACATGGGACCTTGGTTTAATGTCTCATTCAAAGGACTTGGGGGGAGTGAAGTTGGTACTGATGTTAATTTCAGGGGAAATCTCACAAATAGTTTTTATCTGGTGATGGACTGATCCTGGGTCGTCAGATCATGAGAATAATTCCCTAACCAGCACAAGGCTGTCCCGCCCCAAGCATAATTTAAAATCCAGCTGATCTCCATGTGGAAGATTAGATATATATAATACAGTTTGTCGAATATTATTTAGAAGTTCAGGAAGTTTTTAAAAAAATAAACAAAACTTGCCAGAGTTCACTCATACTCCTTAAGCAAAATCAACTGATAAATTTATGTCAATATTTAAAAGTCTAAAAAGCCAATCAAGAATGACAATTGCCCACAACCTTTCAGAGAAAGTTTTTCTGCTTTTACTTGTTACTTGTAAAGGCAGATTCAGCAGGCATACCCATAATCTTTTACGTAAAAGTAATTTATTGTGTTGAAACAAGAGAGTAAATAGTTCTAATGAGCAAGTGCTGAAGTTGTAACTCAAACAAAGCAAAAAGTAGAGGTAATATATTATACTTGGTCCACTTAAAAAAAACAACCCCCACACACAAAACCTTCTGAAGTCACGTTCTCTGCCTTTTACTGTGTTTCTGTACACCAACACTACACTCAAATTACAACTAGCTCTCAGAACAGAGTCATGTAATAAAACTATGTCTTCCACATAGGGATTAGCACTTGAGTAGTGCATTTCTGAGCCTTGTCCTCTATTATATATATATGTAAGTGTGTACACATAAGAGACCAGTTATGACAGATTTTCCCCTACTTCAACAAGTGTGTGTTGTGTGGCCACCAGTGACAAAACATTCAAGAATACAGAACCCTTTAGACAATGTGATAATGAGTCCTCCAAAGTGTTACAGTAATTACATCATGCATGTGCTTACAGAACTATTGTGAAATTAACAAAAGCAGTGGTGGTTTCCCAACAACGCCACAAAGTCCTTTATTAACGTGAAAGAAACTCTCGCTTTTTTTTTTTTACTGTTACATTTACACAGGCCAAGAGGGTCATTAAGGTAATTTTTAATGTCTGATTTCAGGCAGAACCGCATAAATTATATTATATACACATTAAGATCTAACAGTTTGTAATCACATCAATCCTGTCAGGCATTTAACTCAACCAATACGAGTCTTTGTGAGACTTTAGAGAGGACTTCCTATGTGAGATTGTACAGAGTCCCTGAGAGAGTTTAGGGAGTCACTATGTGTGATTTTACAGAGCTTTTGAAAGATTTATAGAGTTCTAGAGAGATTTTTGAAAGTCTACCAACTCTCCATGAGATTTTAGAGAGTCCCTGTAAGATTTTAAGGAGTCCTTGTGAGTTGTTATAGTCTGTGTGAAATTTTAGAGAGTCCCTGTGAGAATTTTGGGAATGTTTGTGAGAATTTAGAAAGTTTTTTTGTGAGATTTTTTTGAGAACTACAAAAGTGAAATTTTAGAGAATCTGTCTTATGTCAGTATAATGAGATTTTAGAATCCCATTACCCCTCACCACAGAAAAAAAAGGATTAATCATCTCCCCATGAAATAGCTCTGGACATCTATCTGATTGTCTCTTATGTGAGTGCACATGCCCACGCCACACGCGCGCACACACACACACGACACACACACCACACACACACACCACACACACACACACACACACACAACTCAGACTTAAGACTTAAAAAACACAAGTGAAGTGTGACTGTAGTGTAATGAAAATTTATCAGCACAGGAAGCATAGCCGTAGAAGAAGTGAGAAGTGATTGTTTTGTGAATCTACAGGGCTACACATCCTCTATTACAATAATGGAAGGGGGGAGGGGATTGTACTATGGAGGGGATTGCAGTTCATCCATCAAGGTGATTGGAAATCATGGCGGATTTGTCTGGCTAGAACATCAACATGAAGATTCTTTTTTTTTTTTTTATAACACATGACTGCTGTCATAGTTGATTATTTTGGAACAGTAATCAACTGCTTCACCTGAACATTTAGTCAGTACAACTTCATTAATCTGACTATACAATAATTAATAGATGATGATGATGATGATGATGATGATGATGATATCATGATCTAAGTTTTCAATGAAGATCAGCATAGACATCCACCTCAGTATTGCTTGATTTGTTTACAGATATAGCGCTATATAATTCCATTATTATTATTATTATTTTTTTATTATTATTATTATCATCATTATCTATGCTGGTGGACTCTTTTCACCAAACTTCCAGAGTAAAAAATCCCTGATTTTTACAGTCAAAGCTGCACACAAAAACAAAAACAAAAGTTGGATACCTTACACAGTAAGCATGTGGAATTTTTTAAAAGATAAGTTAAAGATTTGATAAACTCACCTCTTATTGTATTTTTCTCTCTTGTGGAATGCCATGGGCTCTTCAAGTATAAATAGCATTCTGCAAATTCTGTACTAGAAATTCCCTTTTCAATCCTCTCTCTCTGCTCTCTCTTCCTCTTTTCTCTCTCTCTCTCTCTCTCTCTCTCTCTCTTATTTCCTCCAATACTATTTCTTCAATAATTATTTATAATACTTTGTGGTCAAGTGGGGAACTGCATCTCTTGTAGATCCAACGTTGGACATTTATATGTTTCCCCTTCCCCCCCCCCCCCCCCCCCCCAACTTCTCTTGCCTGTGCTTGCACTGTAATATGGCAATGCTTGGGTTATTAAGATTAGGCACACGATTCACTAGGTGTTTGTTTTATCCTATTTAAGTTTTTTTTTTACAACATATATTTTAAGAATATTTTCTTTCTCTTTTTTTATCATTGTCTTTCGATGGTAGCTTAAAATAAGCCATAGGTATATCAAAATATTCTTGTGAATGTGACTGAGACTTCTAAATTCTGAGAAGTGTCTTGCTGTAAGGTCCACAGCAGGGAAGCTTCAATCACTGCCGGGACCTCTGATGAAGGCTCATCCAGGAGCCAAAACTTGAGTCAGGTTAGGCCAAAGGCATGTTCTTACTCAATGCCTAAAATGCTGTCATTGAAAGATTTTATTTTCTAGAGATTTAAAAAAATTTGAATCTTTGATTTATCATTCTAAAAGTGTTTGAGAAGTTGTAAGTTGTTACCTGCACTTGTATTCCTTCACTACAGTTTCCTCAATAAATATCTATCTTATTTCTGCATTCCCAGTTCATTCTCCTGCCTGTTTTTGAGCAAATCTGACAAATATTTGTTGGCATTTTTTTATATAAAATTTTTGATGAGCTGCCCTGAAGTCAGAAAAATGTGTTGGCTGAGGCCAGCGGGAAGACCTCTTGCAGAGTTACAAGTACAGGAGAAGACCAGGCCCTACACATCCCACTGATAAGAGAAAGCATGAGGAGTAAGAAGATAAAGCAGTAACTGTTAGAGATATGACAAATTCACCCGCTGTTTTCAAGTGTGACAGTGTTCAGACCCACACCCACCTGCTGTCGTGTCAATGACGTAGCACCAC
This sequence comes from Stramonita haemastoma, assembly GCA_030674155.1. NCBI lineage: Eukaryota > Metazoa > Mollusca > Gastropoda > Neogastropoda > Muricidae > Stramonita > Stramonita haemastoma. Next base: position 25,197,038 of record CM060319.1, read on the forward strand.
TAAAGCTCTGGGACATATCCGTTGGAAAACTGTCGTCAACCTCCGCAGCATGAGACGACGGCGCGACAAAACTGACGGGCCTGTGGCCATGAACACTGTGCGTCCTGCGGGCGGGTAAAGGAGGGGGCTGGCTGATGAGGCCCTCCATCATCGACTGACACATGCTGGGAGGAATCCCGCGGCGGGGAGGGGGGAGGGGGGGGATGTCTGTCACCACCAGGGACGTGGTCATCAGACTGTTCTCCAGCTCCGCGCTGGTCACTGGTTGAGAGGAGGTGTGCACTGTGCGTCTGCGCGGGATAGGTCTGTGCTTGGGGCTCTCTGAGGACGACGATGACGATGTCTGAGGCGCTGCCATCCCCGCACTGGAGGCAGCAGTGGCCCCTGTGTGATTGGCCGATGACAGAGAGTCCTGCCTGGGTGGCAGGGGCGGCACAGGGTCAGAGGGGAAGAGGGTGGAGGCTTCACACGCGCTGGCGTACATGCAGTCTTGTTCTACTGCCTCTTCGTCAGGGAGTTGGGGCAGTTCTGAATCGGGGCGTTTACGGGCCGGAGAGGTCGTGATCTTGACCACACACACCTCCACCCCTGTGCCTTCGTAATCCTCACAGTTCTCACTCTGCTGCGATGAGGTCATGGAGCTGTCCCCATTCTCACCGGGAAAGGGAGCGTAGAAATTTTCTGACCCTCCGTCTGTGGCAAGGTCGTTCTCTGACCTTGTGGGACTGGAGACAGCAGCTTTGGTAGAGTCGGTGCCTGGTCTGTGGACGCCGTTTTGTTCAGGGGGCCGGTCTGGCAGCTGGGGAGCTGATGGTTCTTCTTCCTCTTTCTCTGCCGACTCTGCTCCCTCTCTGCCATTGGCTTGCTTCACTGCAGCACAGGCTGCCGGCTTTTTCTTCACTTTGGCATATTCGTTCTTCTTGTTGTCCGTGTGTCCTGAAGTGTCTGACTGCCTCTTGGAGCTAACAGAACTGAGGTCTGAAGTGTTTGACTGCCTCAAGCAGCTAACAGAACTGAGGTCTGTGTAGCCTTCATCCAGATCATCAGAAACCCCTCCCTCTGCCTGAGCAGCACCGGACTCCCTCACTGAAGATTCTCCACTTCCACCGGAGGGTTTGGACGAAGTGCCGGCTGACTTTTTGGGTGGCAACACCGCATGCCGCGCGGTCGGGATCGGAGTTTTCCGGTTGATTTCCCAGAATGCTCCACTGACAAAATCTGAGGAGTAATCGGACTCTGACTCCTCCTCCTCACTGTCGCTGGCCCCAGCAGGCTGGGGTCTGCTGCCAGAACCTGCAGCAGTGGGGGGCACTGGAGGCAGGCTTCTCTCTGCAGGGGCAGGGGGACGGCCGGGGGGTAAGGGGGGGGCCCTGACTGCTGTGCGACTGGGACTGCTTGAAGTGCGTGCCTTGGGCAGAGGAGGGGGGTTGCTGGAAGGACGTTTCCTGGCAGTAGGGGGAGGGGGGAGAGGGACGGAGATGTGGGGGCTGGGAGGGGCGCTCGAGGCGGCCGCAGAGGACGCGGTCTCTGACGGCGACGACGACCTTGACCCTTGACTTTTAGGGACGGGAGGATGCAGGGTGGGAGGAGGGGAGGGGGAAGACGTGGAAGCCGGCTCGGACAGCATCCTGGGAAGGGGCGGGGGGTGGGTGTCCGGTACGGGAGGGGGGGCCTGGGATCGTGGGGGTGGGAGTGCTGGGATGGGAGTTCCTCCCACAGCTCCCAGTTCCTCGTCCGAGTGGGTCTGTTCCTCCTCGTTTTCCGAGGGCTTGCTCTGGGACCGTCCCACCAAGTTGACCACGGCTGGGCAGAAGGTGTAGATGTGTTCCTCCTTCTCCCTCTGAAAACAGGCATCATTGATTAACAGTCTGTCAGTAAACATACAGCTAGGGGGGAGAGAGAGAGAGAGAGACTGTGTGTGTGTGTGTGTAAGTGTGTGTGTGTGTGTGTAAGTGTGTGTTTAAGTGTGTGTGTGTGTAAGTGTGTGTGAGTGTGAGTAGGTGTGTGTAAGTGTGTGTGTGTGTGTGTGGTGGGGGGGGGGGGGTGAGGGGGGATTTTAGTGGTTAGAATGATAGTCATGTTCTGAGGCTAACTGAAGGCCAAGTTCCAATCTCTGCTGAGGTGGGTAATGGGGGAGGGGGGGAGGGGAGTGTTGGCCATGGAATTATCTTTCTTTCCATCCTTCTTTTGTTTTCCCCTCAGAGCTTTTCAGAGGGGACCATGAGCGGAGAAGTATGAACCAGCTCTGGCCATTGGTATGGGTGACAGGAACATTCCCAGCATGCTATCTGCCTTCTGGAGAGGTATGGACTCCCCCAGGTTAAACTTAACCCTCTTAGTCCTGAACTGGGATCTGCTGGGATTGAATAATTGCCCCCCCCCCCCCCCCCAAATCCAAACCAGGATTGGCCAGGATTTACACAGTTTTCCATCAGGCTGTGACCATCACTAATTGCTACCACATGTCAAAGCTCTATCAGGCCAGAGGTACAAATCCTGCTGAGAATCTGGAAGTAATTATAGCTGCTGGTATGTATTCAGAAAATCATGTACATAAGAATAACTTCCATGGAAAATTAGAAATATTAGGCTGTTCAAGACATATTACTAACATCATTTATAAAGTTGCGATTGAATTCTTGGAAGACCAAATATTCCCGTAATGTAACTTGCTCTTGTTCTGAGCCATTATCTTGTGAACATATTCTTTTTCATTGTTCAGTTTTAAATTCAATTTACAAACAAAATGGCCTTGAAATTCAAAGGGAACCATTGAACATAGTTTCGAGAAAACCGTTGATTACTGATGTTGCTAGGATTATTTCCAGGTCTTCTGTAAATATTTTATGGTAGGTTTTTTGTTTGTTTGTTTGTTTGTTTGTTTGTTTAGTCTAATATCACCAAGTGTGAACAGACTTTAAATTGAACTACAACAACAACAACAATGTATTCAGAAGGAGGGAAAGGCAAGCGCGTATGTATGCCTGACCTGATTTCATGATGGAATGCAAAATCTAGGGGCAATTTGTGTTCAGAGAATCCAAAAACAAGAGGGTTAACCATGACACACCTCCTGAAAACTTCTGTTCAGTGCAATACCCCAGTGACTCTTGCAAGAACTGAGAGAGAAGCTGGTCACTACAGCCACTCCAGACAGCTAAACATGTCTGGCATCATCATTTAACAAAACATTAAAATAGGGATCATTCCGCAGACTGCATTACAAAGATAAGAAGAGGGCCCCATTGGCTGAGTGGGTACAGCATCTGGCACTTCTTCAAGAGTTAAAGGTTTAGATTCCCACCCACAGTAGCTGGAAGAGGCTTTCTCCTCAAAGCTACCTTCAGTGTAGAATCTAACCCCCTTTGGGTCTTCCAGTGAGACTTTACAATGAGGTCATGTGCACAGGTGCATGGAAAGACAGATTCTTCTGCACATGTGCGTGTGTAGACAGTCTTTTGTGCACAAGTGCATGTACAGTCTTTTGTGTGCAAAGTGCATGTACAGTCTTTTATGCACAAGTGCATGTACAGTCTTTTATGCACAAGTGCATGGAAAGAGTCTTTTGTGCACAAGTGCAAATACAGACAGCCTTTGTTTTGTGCACAAGTGCATGATTAGACAGTCTTTTGTGCAAAGTAAATCCAATTTCACTCTTGAAGAAAACAATGCCATGATGTGCTGCATGTCACCATGTGCAAAACTTACATTTGTGTTCTCAATGATGGTTGAAGTCAGGGTTCAGATATTGATCTCTATGTCTTTTCCTTTAGATTTGTTGCAGAAAGCATGTTCAAATATTTGTGGCTTTCTATAGTTGGTGATTTAACAGAATCATCCAACAAATCCCAAATAATGGTTAAAAAAATTCCCAGATTTGTCATATCTGTGCACCCACCTCCGCACACACACACACACACCTCCACCCCCCCCCACCCACACACAACAACCACCCCCCTCCCTACACAACAACAACCACCTCCAACCCCCCCCCCCCCCCCAACACACACACACACGCACAAACCACCACCTAAAAAAACCAGCATGTCTGACCTTCAAAATACCCAGAGTGCCCAGTGTACGTTCCAAAGTGTTGCACCAGTCCACCATTTGCTCTCTGCACACCAATGGATCACACACACACAGTCATCAAAACAACATGCCTCACAACAGTATGCATCACTCCATCAGTCAGCACTGGCTTTTAGCTGTTTGTCAAAAGAGCCTTTTTCCTGTCAAAGCCACAGGAATGAGGATGTCACTAGTTATCTGTCATGTCCATCTAAAAGCTCTGCCGCTGAGCTTTCCATTTTGAACAAAATGAATACTGCTCCCCCCACATGGCTTGATACTGTAACTCTCTTTTCCTAAGTTTTAAGAAAGATCAGGCTAACTGTGTGTTAAAAAAAAAATTGTCATCCATTCCTACTGGGACATAATGGCCTACTTTTCCAAAAGGAAGATGTGCACAAGATGTTCTACTTGCGTTTGAACGCAGGACTTCAGATTATAGTCTCATCTGAAGTACTTTCAGGGGAGTGGAGTCAGTACTGATAACTCCAGGGGAAAAATCCTCCTGTACGGGTGCCTCTGTTATGGCTCAAACCTGGGCTGTCAGATCATATATGAGCACAAAGCACTAAACACTAAGCTATCCTGCCCCCTAGACATGGTAAAAATTTCAACAATTTGTTGCTTATGTAAAGGGATGAAACACAACAACAAAAAAGAAACAAAAATGGGATTTTCCCAAAATTTTGGAAAGAAGATTTACTATGTTTGACCTGCAGCTGAAGGCGTACTTCAGTTACAAAATTCTACCTATATGGTGAAGAACAAAAACAAATGGTCGCATACACACAGATTTCCCTATTGGGGAACCTCAGAACTCTAGCCGAGGAACAACAACAAAAAACAGTTTAAAAATTTCCCCTAAAGCTGTAGGCAAGCAAAGAACAGTCACCATTTTTATAAATCTTGTTGCAACTTCAGAGCATAAAGTAAAAATTGTTCCAACTATTTCTCTGTAAAATTAATCGAAGTATCTCTCTTTTCATTTTTTAGTGGATTACTGTGCATTTCAGTACTGGAAATGTAGTAGTAGTTTCTATGTTATGGTGTTTGTCAGAACAGCACCTTTGTGGCACACAACTTTATAGAATAGTTGTTGTTACTGTCTGTTCCCCCTGCTTAACACCCAGGAAGTCACCCAGAATATAATGCACTCTGGCTCAGTCACCACATCATTCTGCGAATCAGCATGAGGCTGTAGTCAATGTAGACTGTGTACACTCACTGGACAAGAGGTTTCCTTGTTTGGCTGTTTTCAAGTACCTCACCTTAGTTATAGGCACCCATATTCTTACTTCAGAGGATTTTTGTTTTCCTATAGAGGAGAGGGCAGGTATGTTAGGTTAAGTAAGAGCTGGCTGAAAACACAGGTATGTTAGGCTAAGTAAGAGCTGGCTGAAAACAATCTCAACATAACATTATAATGCATAACAGATTAACACATGCACACTGCATCACTAACTGACACAAATTTTAGGCTGGGCTAGAAGAATGTTGTGAAATGACCACTGTACACTGTACCTATCGCATGATACTGCTAAAAACTTCAGCAAATGTATACATCACTTTACTAACCCCCCTCCAAAAACAACAACAAACAAACAAACAAATACCCATGCCCCCCCAAAAAAACAACCCAACAAAAAACAAAAAGCAACAAACAACAACAGAACCCCCCAACCCTCCACCAAAACAAAACCAAACAAAAAAAGAAGAAAAGCACCAAACCAAACAAACCAAACATACCTCCACAAACTTCCTCTCTCTTAATTAACTCCAACTTTCACAAGATGCTATCACTCAGTATCGCCCTTCACTGACACTAGTCTACAATACATGAGTGCGAATGCAGTGGACAGAAATATGCAAAGCACCCTATGGACAGGTGTACTGGTGACTGAATGGTTCAGGTAAACCAATTACTTCTTCCGTACAGGTGTGCCATCTGTACGGCTGTGTTGACAGATGTCTCTCTTTCCCATCATCTGTCAAGCTGTACCATCCGTTTCTCTTCACCATACATCAGTCGTGACATGCAGTAATGAAAATAGTGTTGTCTGTATCAAGGTGTATATAGGTGTGATGATCATGATGATGCTGGTGGTGATAGTACTACTTGTACAACCAATAAGTATTTCCTTTACCTCCACTATTAAATGAATGGTAATAATACTGATGATAATGATGATGATGATGATAATTATGACAAGGATGATGATGATGATGACGACGACGATGATGACAACAACAACAACAACAACAATATAAATGATGATGATGATGATGATGAAGAAAATAATATTAATAATAATGATGATGATGATAATGATGATGATGACGATGATGATTATGATGATGAGGAGGATAATGATTATTGATAAATGCAATGATGATGATGATAGCATTAATAATAATTTCAAATTTTACAGTAGTGTGGTTTGATCATGGGGTGATATGCCCTTGGCATTAACAATATATGTACACACATACACAGACAAACAGGCAGGTAGACAGGTAGACAGAGAGATGGACAAACATCTACAATTCCCCATAAAGACACAGATGCATGCACATACACACAGTCTCTCTCTCTCTCTCTCTCTCTCTCTCTCTCTCTCTCTCTCTCTCTCTCTCTCTCTCTCTCTCTCTCCTCACACACACACACATACACACACACACACACACACACACACACACACACACACACACCGGTACATGCACATACACATATACAGACAAGCAGGCAGGCAGGTGAGGTAGATACTGAGATAGGCAGACAGACAGACTTGGGACACTTACACAGGACTATTCACCCACACATAGACGCACACAAAGAATTTACACACACAGGCACACACAGGCACACACAGGCACACAGGCACACACACACACACACACACACACACACACACACACACACACACACACACACAGAGTATACACACAAAACAGTACCTAGAAGCAGCAATCAGTTCAATCAAGTCCTCAGGACAGACAATAACGAAGGAGAATGTGCGAGCTGTAGTAGACATGGTTCTGCAGATGGAAGTACATGTTGACAAGTTGTATGACACTGATGGACCTCCGGAAAACACATCCACGTCTCGGTCATACTGCTCCAAGAAGGGCACACGGTTGCGTACAATCAGTATGTACCATTTTCGGGGCGTCATTTTCTGGAAAGAAAAAGTAAAAGTTTAGAGTTTTTTGGTTTTTTTTTTTAAGACTACTATATGAAGAACATTCCACACATATGCATTTCTTTATTACTGTGAAATCAGATGCTAAACTTTCCCCCTGGAGTGAACATCAGTACTGACTCCAGACCCGCGAAAGTCCTTCTGATAAGACTGTAAACCAAGGCCATGTGCGCGAATGCATGCAGAGCATTTTGTGCATACATTAAAACCCATTCTGCCTTTCAGAAGAGTAGGCCACAGGAAAATGGATCTGGATCCAATGTTAAAACTGAGGGAATAAATCCCCTCAAACAGAAGCAAGGAGGTGACAGAAAACATGCCTTCAATAATAATAATAATGATGATATAAGGAATTTTCATATCATGGAATCTTGTAGATTAAACAAATCAAAGCATTTGCTTTTGCATTTAAAACATTCACACACATGTGACTGTTCACAAATAAGATGAACAGATTCTAAATTCACACATACATGCATGCATGCACACACGCACACACACACACACACATATGCATGCATGCATGCATGCACACACTTAAAACACACACACACACACACATGTGTGCACATGCATGCACACACACACACACACACACACACACACACACACACACACACACACACACACACACACACACACACACTTCTGATTGATTGTTCAGGGTTTAGTGTTCACTTTTTGTGTTTTTTGTTTCTACCATTGGTTAAAGTTTTACAAGTAATTTTTTGTTTGTTTGTTTTTTGTCTAATATCACTTATGTGAATAGACATTAAACTGAAGAACAACACACACACACACACACACACACACACACACACACACACACACACACACACACACACACACAATCACTAGCAGGAAAGGCTGACCACTATGCTACTGCCCCTCTGAACTGTTGACCGAAAGCTTTTCTAACCTCCCAAAAATTCATTGAAAAAAAACAAAAGACGAGAGTTAAAGTCAACAACCGAGCAAAGAGCATGATACACATTTCACTTCAGGCTTGCGAACTTTGTCCAGAGCACTGACTTGAGTGTAACAGTATAGCGTCTGTTTAAGATTCTCTTACTGGGATGGAAAGGGACTGTAAAGTGTTTGGTACTTGAAGGTGAATACTCTAGTTGTGTGTGTGTGTGTGTGTGTGTGTGTGTGTGTGTGTGTGTGTGTGTGTGTGTGTGTGTGTGTGGATGGGTGTGTGTGTGTGTGTGTGGATGGGTGTGTGTGTACATGGGTGGGTGGGTGTGGTGTGGTGTGGTGTGGTATGGTGTGGTATGATGTATTGTGTGTGTGTGTGTGTGTGTGTGTGTGTGTGTGTGTGTGTGTGTGTGTGAGTGCTCATGTGTGTGTGTGAGTGCTCATGTGTGTGTGTGTGCGCGCGCGTATGCATGTGTGTGTGTGTGTTGTGCATTATGTGTGAGCATGCTTCACAGTGGAGATAAAGGTGGCGATATTTCATGACGTTTTTCCTTGAAGGAAATATCTGCTGGTATAACTTATGATTGTTTCAGGATGTTTCAGTTATCACATCGTTACTGTTTTGTCATTGTTAATTTGTATGGCAACCTATGCATTGTCAGTCTGCGTGTTCACACAAAGGGGACATATCATGCAAACATATTGACCAGAGAGAAACATGTAAGGAAATGTGGACACATAAACAATAGTCGTAGCTCCCTTAAAATGTGTTGTGTAAATAAATCGCATCATCTCTGAATGAGATTTATGTCATGATAGCCTATGTAATCTTCCCCTTCCCCACCCACCAGCAAACACACAAGCCAAGCGAGGACATACACACACACACACACACACACACACACACACACACACACACACACACACACACACACACACACACTCTCTCTCTCTATCTCTCTCTCTCTCTCACACACACACACTCTATCTCTCTCTCTCTCTCTCTCTCACACACACACACACACACACACACACACACACACACACTCTCCCTATCTCTCTCTCTCACACACACACACACTCTATCTCTCTCTCTCTCTCTCACACACACACACACACACACCCACACACACACACCACACACACACACACACACACACACACACACACACACACCACACACACTTGTAAACATGTGTGTGATAAAACTGATATGGACACACACACACACACACACACACACACACACACACACACACACACACACACACACACACTCCTCTCTCTCTCTCTCTCTCTCTCTCTCTCTTTCTCTCTCTCTCTCTCCTGGAAGAGTGCCCCCAAAACCCATGCACAGAAATCTGATGTGTCTGAAAGTGATATAGACATAATCCAATACTTACAATACAATACAATTCAGTACAATACAATACAGTGCATATACAGTAGAGTACAATATAATACAGTACAGTGCAACGCAACAGCCAGTAAAGGATTGAGGGAAGATATCGTTGTTGGCATCCCTTTTGTCGAGTTCCGACGTGTTTCCCGTCTAGTTTCCTTTGCCTTCTCCAGTTCAATCCTTATCTGATTAAAGTGTGTGTGTGTGTCTGTATAGCATATTATGATGTGCACAACTAAACATTTCAAAATCTCTTTCTGCTTTTTTGTTTGTACGTTTTTTTTTGCATTTTTTATTCTGATCTTTTCATCGTGACTACAATTCTGATACTGACTAACAACATACTGCTATGAAATGTGCAGACCAATATATATATAGAGAGAGAGAAAGAGGCCCACAGTGGGTTAAAAGGTTAAAAAAAAAAATTGAAGGGAGAAAGGGAAGGGTCTCCGTGAGGGTTTGTAGAAAGGCGTCACCACAAAGTTGTGGTTAAAGTGAGTTAATCAAAAGAATTCTTTTGAAATTGGAAGCCTCATCTCTGCCATGGGTACTGTTTGTTTGGAAATATTTCAGCAGAATTACAGAAATCAAACTTAATTCCTGAGTCAAGTGGTGCTCTGTCTGGATGTGACTGACTAAGACATCACAGGAAACTAGCACTCCACATTTCTGTCATTGCTCATTCCGTGGTGGTCGAGTAGTGTTTTTCTTGGAAACAGAGTTTGTTTGGCAAGAATCACATATCAAGGAAGAAGGGAGAAGGACTGATGTAAAAAAAACAAACACCCCAACAACCCAGAATTTTAAAAAAAAGTATACACACATGCTGTTGCTTGCTAGTCAACTTTTTACTTCCTCATGCCCTTTCAGTGTGTGTGTGGACGAATGTTGTTAGGTGAGAAAGGAAAACCAACCCTGCTACTTTACAACTGCACTGTAGCTGTCAATCTGTTTCACTGGGGAAAAAAAAAAAAAAAGACTGTGGCTGAATAAATTTTCATTAAAATTTTTACATTTCTTGTCTTGGGGATTACTTGCACTCATACACATGCATGCACACCACACACACACGCACGCACACATGCACACTCACACACACACACACACACACACACACACACACACACACACACACACACACACACACACACACACACTCACACATACACTCAAAATTAAAATTCTTAAAAGTTATATTCCTGTTCTTACCTCATCATCCTCATCAGAGATTTTCAATGATCCACTACTGAGGTATACATTTTTCAAATCATTACTGCACTGTCCTATTGGTTCTTTATTATGATTACCATGGACTGAGAAGACATTTCCCTTTGTTGATTAGATTTTTCTTTTGTTGGTTACGGTTATAAATAGTTTTATTGTTCATGCGTTAGGTTCTGTTTAGAATTTGGAATTTTTACTATTTTGTATTCAAGAATTATTAACTGTTCTGTATAGATTTAGTGAATTAACCCCCTTCCCTAGTTCAAAAACTCCCCCTCCTACCCCCCCCCCCCCCACCACCACACACACACACTTTTTTTTTCCTTTTTAAAAAAAAAAGAAAGTCTAATATCACATTTTGTGAAAAGACGTAAAATGAATCGAACGTACACTCACTCACACACACACACAATCACTCACTCACACACACACACACGCACGCGCACGTGCAAACACACACACACACACACAAAAAAAGCAATTGGACTGCTTACTCAATGTACCATCTGAAATAAAGTTGACTTTGACTTTGACACACACACACACACACACCACCACCCCATGAGGAAAACACACATCAATAAAAATGCCAAACCATCAGATCAGACTAAAAAAAAAAAAGCCCTTGGAAAGAAAATAAAGCAAAGCAAACCAAAACAGGTCACATGACCTATGACACAAAAACTAAGCAGAAGACATACATAGACAGAAAAAACAAAAATTCATCTTCTTCATCAAAAACTCAGACAGTAGCCACAGTGGTCTGTCCTATGAGTGAAAATGCACTGCCCTGGTGTTAGTGTTAAGGTCCTGCCTGATAAGACAGGTTCAGCGTATCCAACTTTGGTGCGGGGAGAATGGACCAAGAAAGCAAATAGCAAAGAGGACAATGACAATGACAATGACAATTGATTTTAATGTGTAAGCTTTACAGCCATTCACATAGGAATGAATCAAATAAAACAATCAAAATCGAACCATAAACATTTACATCAAATCATCGCGATTGAAAACCATATCTCGGAATGTTCAATAGTTGTATCTCATCACACCCCAAGGAAACAGTACTAAACACACTGTCATTATCATCATCCTGGTCTATCATTAATTGTGTGGCAGAGATGTGTGTTGTGCTATGGATCTGTCAAATAGACAAAGAGGAGATAACAAGAAAATAAGGTGCAAGGCCAGAGAGGGACAGAAAAGAGGGAATTCTAGCAGAGAATTTCCAGAAGGTGGGATGGTATTTATACTGACAAGCCCCCAGCATCCCCCATGGGGGAAAACACAATAATGAAGCAAAAAGCAACTGACCTTACACACTTTAAATTGTTACTCACAGTTCAAATAAGAGAAGATATTTTCAGAATAGAATTTCAAGAATGAAGAGATACTGTTTATAATGAAATACTAAACAGCCCTGAGCATTTTCACAGTGGTGCCTCTCTTGAATTGTTTTTATTTATTGTTTGTTTTCTCCGACCAGTTTTTGCATAAATCTATAATTTGCTGCAGCTTTTTCCTGAACTAGCCAGTAAGAATGGTGTTGTATTGAGTCATTCATCACAGAGCTGGCATGAGGGTACTCATTAATGGTGGGGCAAAAACGTTTGCATTCGCAAAAAAATCTCACCATTGGTAAGCCTCGGAACTGTAGAAGACGAGCAACAACAAAAAAAATTACCATCATAGGATGAGTTTTGACTTGACATCATTTGATTTGAGCAGAACAGAGATGGGACCAGTGACTGCTCCAGGGAAAAAAAACCCTCCTCAGAGGGATACTCCACACTGGAGACACAAACTCAAAGCTGCACAATCAGTGACAGTTATGTTCTTACCGCTACACTATCCTGCCCCATTTCGAGAGGAGGAAAGAAGAAGAAGTAGGAAAGAAGAAGAAGAAGAAGAACAACAACAACAAAAAACTCCATGGCATTTACCTCAATGATGTTGGAAAAGACCCCTCCTCCTCCCTCGGCAGAGTTGCCTTTCTTGAGATAGCCTCCCTTGACTATGTTCTCCATGTTCCTTGTGTTGATGCTGCCCTCTGCAGGTTATGACAACGGCTGCTGGAAACCTCAACTGCTTGTAGGCCCCAAACCCCCACTGCTGGTAACCCCCACGCTGGTTTTACATAACACCCGGCTGCTACTTGTCGTCTGGCTCTGAGGGGGGTGTCTCCATTCTCGACCTGCATGACCAGTGAAAAACAAGTTGAAAAAATGGTAATATGTATTATAATCCTGCTTTTATTTTTTAGTTTGAGTTTTTTCAACTTGTGATTAAAATTAGAACGGGGTGGCTCCAGTTTTGTGAAAGGAAGGTCAATAAAATGACATAATGCATAACAATGTTGCTTCCTTGTGATTAGAATCTGAGTGGGTGGCTCCATTTTTGGACTGTAGGAATAGTGAAATAGAAGGATAAATAATGAACAGATGCATAAAGATGCTGTTTACTTGTAATGAGGATCTGCTGGGGGGAGAGATGTTCCTTTTTTGGACGGTAGAAATAGGAAAAGAGATAGCTTTCTAAATAATGAATGGACATGTGAAATGAAATTAAAATGGATTGATTTAAATATATATATCTTTATTGAGAAATGTGAATAATAGACAGTGTGAGAGCAATAACAAGCTGACAGCTTATGGCATGCTCAATACAATAGATTTGACTCGTTTAGGTTGACAATGGACTGATTGTGATGCATTTTTATACAGTGTCTCCTCTCTAGAAGGTTTAGTGCTGTGGACACTTTGCAACAGCCACTTTCAGGAGAGAGAAACAGAAAACATATGAATGCATGCATGAACTCACACACATATGCATGACAATGCATGCACACACACACAACACACACACACACACACACACACACACACACACACACACACACACACACACACACACAAGCTGATAATGATGTAATATCACTGCAAAACAAGAAAATAAGACAACATGGAGGAGAGAGAGAGAGAGAGAGGGGAGAGAGAGGAGAGAGAGAGAGGAGAGAGAGAGAGAGAGAGAGAGAGGAGAGAGAGAGAGAGAGAGGATATGATCTTCAAATTGGACAAGTTTGTAAACACCAGATTAAGAAACACTGGTTTCAACTCCACCTAGAATTAGAGTGGCAATATCAGTAATTTTACACAATAAGAAGTGAAGCATGATACAATGTCATGAATATGAAATATTGATCTATGATAATAATGATAGGTGAATTCCAACTCTGTTACACATAATGTACACCAAAAAAACCCCCCAAACCATATATACTCCACCAAATAACCGAAAACCGCATGAACATGCAAACTTAAATTTTTTTTTAACAATTTGAAATCATACAAAACTGACTTATCATTTAAAAATCCCCCCTGGAAAAAAGTCCATACAAACCACAAAGAGACACACAACCCACACACACCTCTAGTCACCACATCATAAGGTCAAATCATTTTCTACGTTTTTTACCATTCTGTATTCATAAGTTTAACATGTGCAACATTATACACAATCTGAAACTAGTGAAAACTCTTACTGCCTATGACAAGAGCATGCAAATGGCATGCAGTGCTATGTCTAGTGATAGACAGATGTCTTAAGAAAAAAAAATGGGAAACAAATACAGTTGCATGCAGGAAAAAAAAAAAAAAGGGTAGGGCTGCACTTGTGGCGATGCACTCACCCTGGGGAAAGCAGTCCCGAATTTCACGCAGAGAAATCTGCTGTGACATAAAGTGGCACAAATACAAATGTGCCAGTTGCTAAACATCAGGCCTGTCAGTGTGTATTATGTAGTGTCACTGTCTGTACCTACTGCCTGCCCAGTACAAACTAACAAAGCCACTTCACATCTGATCTGTAGTGATGCTCAAGTGGATTACTCAGTGCGAGAGTAACTATTCCATAGTCCGATGGACAAACTGGAGTGTGATTCATTCCGTGGCCTGTGTGTGGATCAGTGGTCTTGTAGTAAATGCAAACATTCAGTATGTGATAATTCTGTGGTTTGAATGAATGGATCTGTTTTAAAAGTGATTTTTTCCCCCCCTTCCCCATTCCATTACATGATTACATCCTATGTGATGGTATGCATGCTAGTCTTTTGAATGAGGTGAACTGATCAGTCTCATGTGCGATAGTATGCCAAGTAAGTTTTAGGTAGGAAAAGTCTGCCCTGGCAAAACAATACAAATTAAATATAAATATAATGCAATAAATGACTATGCAACAAAATAATTTACAAAGCAGTGCAGTTAAATACAATACAAGCAATACAATACAGTAATAGAGTCCACTACAGGTATAATACAAATCAGCTGAATTAATCTAATCCGAATCCAATTATTCCCAACAATACAAGGCAGTTTTATTTACAGTACAATACAATACAATACAATACAATGCAAAAAGCAATCTAACACAATATACAATATTGTACCTAATGAATATAATATATAAAACCTGTACCAGCTAGAGCCATAGACAGATGCCCTGTGCAAAAAACAAAAAGTGAAAAGTCCTGGCAGGAAAAAGAAGCAAATGTGACCATGCCCTCTCTCCTGCAAAGAGCAGCTTGAATTTCTCAAGTCACATGGCGTTCTAAGTGAACTGCTGTAACCTAGAAAATGTAAGACAATACACACTTACTATGTAGAAACCCTGAAACAATCACACATGTAAAATTTTCTTCCATCATCATGAGATGACAGAACAGAATCTTTTTGTTATATTGTGAACAATACATCAACATTCTCCACAAGAATAAGTGTTTTCAGAAACTGAGAAAGTTCTGTATAATTTTCATCATTCAAGTTTGTCCCAAGCCTTTTTCTTCTTTGTCAAACGCTCAGACAGCAAATGATGTTGTCTGTCATATGAATGAAAATGCACTGGACTGCTGTTAAGCGCCTGACAAGTCAGGCCCAGCGCATCCAACTTTGACATGGAAGAGAATTGTTACATTTTAAGTCTTCCTGGAAAAAATGGCAGAAGAATGGACCAAGAAGGCAGAAAATATAGACAGAGGAGGTGACACTGACAGGAAGAAAATGAAAAAATGCTCTAAATAAACTGAAGACAGACATGGAAAAGTGAGAATTCCCAGCACAATATTTCCAGAAGGTGAGGATGTTATAAAATTATACTGACATGCAGTCCTCACAGAGGAATGGCGAGTCAACTATCAAAGCCACTTCAAAAGTGGATGTAGCACCCCTAAAATAACTCCTCCAACTAATTAAAAATAATATTGACATAATCAATGAATACCAGTGAGTGAATGACTGAAATGAGTATTAAACAGTAACCTGATCATGTTAACACCAGTCTGTAAGCTGTCTTGGTCAGTGTCCAAAAAATATGAAGAAAACTTGAAGACAAAACTAAGCATATCATGATGATACAACATCAAAATTAACACAGCATAATGGTAAGTATGCCCTTAGTATGGACTTGCTTCGCCTGATTCATAACAGAAGCCCCCCCCCCCCACACACACACATTGACACAGGGGGGGGGGGGGGGGAGGGGCATGGGGGGGGGATAGCCTGGTGATTAGTGATGCGCACTGCACTTGTGATCTGCTAACCTG
This sequence comes from Stramonita haemastoma, assembly GCA_030674155.1. NCBI lineage: Eukaryota > Metazoa > Mollusca > Gastropoda > Neogastropoda > Muricidae > Stramonita > Stramonita haemastoma. Next base: position 25,213,449 of record CM060319.1, read on the forward strand.
GGTTTGAATCTCATTCAAGAGGATTTTTTACTCTGGAGTTTAACATCTGTGCTGACTCCACTCCCTCCAAAAGTCCTTCAAATGAGACGAGAAACTGAGGACCCGTGTGTGAATGCATGCAGAACATCTTGCCCACATGTTAAAACCTGTTCTGAAGAGTAGGTCATTGTGTGCCGGTGAGAGCAGATGACAAAATTTACAAAACTGCATACACACAGGGACTGGATATAAAAAAGTACATGAGTGCTTATTCCATTAAACTTGAAATAAAGGAACAAACACACACACACACACACACACACACAACACACACACACACACAACACACACACAACAACTGACACAGAACAAATTAGGTATGGCATATAATGAAAAGGAAGTCACACATGTTTCTCGGCTGCAAAAAGAGTATTCAACATATGAAAATACCCAATCTTCCGATTTCTTAAATTATTTGAAGAACATGTATTATCAAAAAAAAATACATGCATGTGTGTAGGTCTGTTTTGTCTGTGCATGATTGTGTGTGTGTGTGTGTGTGTGTGTGTGTGTGTGTGTGTGTGTGTGTGTGTGTGTGTGTAATGTGCGTGTGTGCGTGCGTCATGCGTGTGTGTACACATGTATGTGTGTGTGTGTGTTCAAATTCTTTTAACATCTTTACACAAATTGTGATATTAGACAGATGATGTGTGTGTGTGTGTGTGTGTGTGTGTGTGTGTGTGTGTGTGTGTGTGTGTGTGTGTGTATGTTGTTAGTTAATACTGTATATGTGTGTGTCAGTGTGTGTACGTGTGTTTGTGTGTGTGTGTGTGTCACTGTGTGTGTGTGTGTGTGTGTGTGTGTGTGTGTGTGTGTGTGTGTGTGTGTACTGTGTGTGTGTGTGTGTCTGTGATGTAACACTAATTGCAGACCACTACTTCAAAACATCACTACTTACTGTCTCAACACTCGTCTCTACACCACAGCAGGAAGAAATCCCCTAAATGCACACTTGCCAAATGACATGACCCCATGTTTTCTAAGATATATCTAGGGCTTAACGTTCTCTTGGGTCACCCCATGTGGGACATTGGCTGTTGATATTGAGAAATATAATTTATATATTATATATCTCCACACTCTTCCCTGTAGGGTTTGTGAGTGGGCTTTTGTTTAGGCTTTTTTTTTTGCAGTTCCCCTAAAACTGGTGTCCACATTCTGCATTTAATTTTTTTTTATTTTAACGAAGGATCAACATCTGTAGCAAATGGAGTTTGGCACTGGTATACATGTACACACTAATACAGTACACGTAACTGACCTGGATATCAGTGCCATACAGAATGGCAAGATCGCTCAAGATGCAAACAGCAGAGCATCAGCTGATTCCTATTGATTTCCATGGCCCTGATTTAGGCCTATTTGGACGAGATTCAGTACGCACATTACTTATACATCACCAAGCAAGCAGCTGTTTGTTGTGCACCTTACACCAGGAAGCATAAACTACATTGAACAGCCAGACATAAAAGAGGGCAGGCTGGCAGACAGTGATTTTCGCTTTCGTTGTACATAGGCTAGACGAGAACAGATTCGTGCTTTAGCCGCAAGTCGTCTGCTTCAACATTACCGAGAGTAACATACATAAAAGAGATCGTGACTTACCAGTTACTCTTTCATTCAGAGAGATGGTTGTACTTTCAGACCAGCTGAGTGATCTCTACAGCTCTCGTTCCTGGTGTACACGAGCTCGGAATGATCAGCGATTGAAGGCTTTGGCCTGGACTGTTGTACAAAATACACAATACTCAATAGCCTAGGCTAGGCCTAACTTGGTTTATTTACTTCCGCATAGGCAGTGAGCTTTTAACCGAAATTGGCATACCGACAAACCCATACCGACTTGGATAATTTCTATTCCGATTTAGATTTTGGTATGGTTTGGTACACACATTAATAAAGCGATGAACATGGGGATGTTATTGATTCTGAAAAGCCCCAGCATATCCACGGGGGAATTCCACATTATAGCAGTGACAACAGTATCCTAACAAATTATCACAGCTGTCGTAACAAATATGACTTAAAAAAATAATGTATTTCCGCGTATCAAGGGAAGTAATTAGCTTACAAGAGAAGTTTATAACTAAAAAGGCAGTTGTCTTTCTTGTACCCTCTCTCTCCTCTCTCTCTCTCTCTCTCTCTCTCCTCTCTCTCTCTCTCCTCTCCTCTCTCTTCCTCTCTACGCTTGGCATTAAAAAAAAAATTCAATCACTAACCATGGTTATACAAAGCACAGCAATTGTGGCCTTACTTGTCCTTTGAGTAACAGTGCTGAGGAAAAAGAAGTTAACCAATTTGTCTTTCGGGATCTCAGAAATCAGTTCTTTCTCTTCTTTGTTAACTTCGTATACAGCAGCTATTGTTGTCTGTCATATGAGTCAAAACACGTTGCACTGCCATAAAGCGCTTGACCAGTCAGGCCCAGCGCATTCCGATTTCCCGGCATGGGAGAGAATAATCTTTCTGGGGAAAAAATAGGCAGGAGGATAGACAAAAGAGGCAGATTGGAATAATTGTGGTATGGTTAGGTCACACACAATTAATTAAGCAATGAACACGGGGATGCTATTTACTCTGAAAGGCCCCAGCATATCCACGGGGGAGACTTCAGCATTATAACAGTGACAACAGTATCCTAACAAATGATCACAGCTGTCGTAACAATTTATGACTGTTACAGAAATGATCAGGAAGAAAAGAAACAAAGAGAGGAGCAGAAAAAAGCGAGATCCTAGCACAAATTTTCTAGAGAGAAGGAATGCTAGTAATTATTCATACCCCAGGAGCCCGGCATCCCCACTAGGGCAAAGTCAGTTCATTTCCCAGAAATAGCCTACCACAACCAACCCTGCACATTTATATAATAATATAGTCATTGTTTGTGGTTTCTACAAAGGACAGCGTTATTACAAATCTGGCTCTTTCTTTGTACAATGCATTCAAAATACGAAGTATTGTGTGTTTAATAATTGATGTTGAATTGGTCCTTGTCCTGTCTATTCACCCCCTCTCAAGTTAAGGCCAACACCCCCTTTCTAAGGTTAAGCCTTCCTTACTAATATTTCTTTACATTCTCTCTCTCTCTCTCACTCTCTCTTCAATCCGTCTCTCTCTCTCTCCATCTCATCTCTCTCTCTCTCTCTCTCTCTCTCTCTTCTCTCTCTTCTCTCTCTCTCCTCTCTCTTCTACTCTCTTCTTCTCCTCATCTTCTTCTTCTCTCTCTTTTCTCTCATCTCATCTCTGCATCTTAGCATAATCTTCTTCTCTTCTCTTCTCTCTCTTTCTCTCCTCTTCTCTCTCTCTTCTTCTCTCTCTCTCTACTCCTCTCTCTCTTCTCTCCTCTCTTCTCCTCTCTCTCTCATTTCCTTCTTCTACTCTCTCACTCTCTCTCTCTCTCTCTCTCTCTCTCTCTCTCTCTCTCTCTCTCTCTCTCTCTCCTCTCTCCCTCTCTGAGCTATCTTTTACTTGATGTTCATCCCTAAAGGCGGACTTTTATAAAAGCACATGAGTCTATCTATTACCCTCGAATAAAATTCCTCTGCTTCCTTCTCTTCCTTCCTCTTCTCTCTCTCTCTCCTCTCTCTCTCTCTCTCTCTCTCTCTCTCTCTCTCTCCCTCTCTCTCTCTCCTCCTCTCTTCTCTCCTCTCTCTCCTCTCTCTCTCTCTCTCTCTCTCTCTTCCCTTTCTTTCTTCTCTTACTTTCACTCTCTCTCTCTCTCTCCCTCTCTCTCTCTCTCTCTCTCTCTCTCTCTCTCTCTCTCTCTCTCTCTCTCTCTCTCTCTCTCTCCTTCCTTCCTCTCTCTCTCTCTCTCCTCCTCTCTTCTTTCTATCTTTCTTTCCTTCCTCTCTCGTCTCTCTCTGTCTCTCTCGTTGCTCTCTCTCTCGCTCTCCTCTCTCTCTCTCTCTCTCCTCTCTCTCTCTCCTCTCCTCTCTCTCTCTCTCTCTCTCTCTCTCAGTCTATCTGATTTACTTAATAAGAATCATTGTATCGTTTAACACTGATGTTTAGGTCAGTTGGGATTATGTTTATTGAATACACAACTATCTCTTTGTTTAAATAATTATAATCAATAAATCTATTTTGACGTAAGTGCTCGGACTGTTGGGAATCATGTATTTGTCAAATATCTATCTAGATCTATCTGGTTTCTATAAAACCATAGTTGAACTTTTGTTGTTGTTTTTTTTGGAGGGGGAGGGGGGGGGGGGTTGCTGCTATTTTTTTGATAATTTGTTTTGGGTTTGTTTTTTGTTGTTGTTTTGATTTTTTTCCTTATTAGGTTTTGGAAGTCCCTAATCAGGGCAAGGTCCGGATGAAAAAAGTATGCGAGTGCTTATCTGTCACCCTTGAAAAATAAAGATTCAATTCAATTCAATTCAATTCAATTCAAATTCTCAATCTCTCCTCTGTCTGTTCTGTCTGTCTCTCTCTCTGCTTTTCTCAGTATTATTTTTTCTTTTTGTGATTATTATTTCTCTGTTTGTGATTGTTGTGTGGTGTTGTTGTTGTGTTGTTTTAAAAAGTTTTTGGTTGGTGGTTTTTTTTTTTTTGCTTTTGTTTATACTCTGATGCTATCCCTGGATGTAAAAACACCCCCCCCCAAAAAAAAAAACACACACAACAAAACCCATCAACAACAGCAACAACAAAACCAAAACAAAACCCAACACACGAGTGGCTTACATATTCATTTTCCTAAAAAAAAAAGAAAAATGAATCTCTGACTTGACTTGAGTCTCTCTCATTACCCATTTCCACATATGAAGGAAAATGGCAGTTGATACTTGGAAAAACAAATCATGTGACATTGCGGTAACAGCTGCTGGTAAAATTTCACAAAAGTACATCGTTGTGATTATGCATTGCATTCTGTTTTGGGTAGTCATAATGACAATTATTCAAACGGGCGGTGAAATTCTGTTGTAGCAGCTGGAACTTTGTCTTTTTTATGGTCTTTAAAAACGTTGTTTCTTTTTGGATATTTTCGTCAATATCTGCCACGTTCATGTCATTAGAACTATAACTAAATAGCAATAGAAACGATAACTAGTATAACACAATGCAATGCAACTTGAAACAAGGCAATGTGAGATGATCTTTCCTGATATATAGTACAGATTAGAGTACAATCTATAAAAAAAAACAATAACAAAAAACAACAATTAATGCAAAAACAATCTGTTTATCAAACAAGACAGCCTAAAATTTACACACACACACACACACACACACACACACACAACACACACACACACACACACACAACAATCTAGAAATTAAAATAAAAACAAACATACATGCAAAAAATAACCAATCAATTAAATACCCCCCCCCCCCCCCCCCCCCACCCCACACACACACACACAACACACAACACACACAGAGGGTTGGTCAGTACAATCAACTAATCAACAATTTCCAAATTAACCCATTCAAACCCGTCAGCTTATGAAGCAAGTCAGCAACTTAAGTCAAAATCTGCATAATTAACCCCATCCCTGGCTAGAGCTCCGGGGTGCACCAGTGGTGAGATTTTTGCCTATGCGACTGTAAGACATTCTGCGTGCGTTCGGACACTGGGCTTTGGTTTATATAGTCTCATCCGAAGAACCTTTGACATTTAGTTAATTTTTTCGTCAATCTGGGAGGAAAGGGTAGGCTGGGAATCGAACCCCAAAACTTCATGGTTTACTTGTTTAGCAGGTGAACGTCGTAACCGTCCTGC
>CM060319.1:25224215-25239215 GCA_030674155.1 Stramonita haemastoma
CCATGTCATTATGAAGCTTTACACCACCATACCATGCCATTGTGAAGCATTACTCACACAACACACCACGTCATAAAGCTTACGTCACCACAACACGTCATTCTGAAGCCTTACGTCACCACACCACGTCATTCTGAAACTTTATGTCACCACACACCATGTCATTGTGAAGCTTTACACCACTATACCAGTCATTGTGAGACTTTACGTCACCACCAACACTCCATTCTGAAGCTTTACGTCACCACACCACGTCATTCTGAAGCTTTTACGCCACCACACCACGCCAAATAAAAAAGAAGAAAACCACAAACTACCATGTCACTTCATGCACACCCATCATTTCACACACACACACACACACACACACACACACACACACCACCACAACACACACACACACACACACACACACACACACACACCACACCTCTCTCTCTCCTCTCTCCCTCTCCTCATCTCCTCTCTCTCATCTCCTCTCTCTCTACTCAGGTCGTTGGCATATGTTCAGTCCCTTCAAGTTGATCGGTATGACGTCATTGGCCTTGTCCACATTTTGTTCCCCATCCCACTGAAAAAAGCTTAGCACTGCTGATTAGAAATGTAGAGTTTATTTCTGTAACCTGTTTGAAAGGAAGGGGGTAAAGTGCATATATTTTTCCGGTTAAAAAGGTATGGATATTACGGTGATGTCACAGCAAATCCAACTTCAGTAGGAGTGGAACATACGTCCTGGTTGTTTCGTTAGCCCATACACAAAGCCTAATGCCTGTCATTTTTCATCTCTCTCAGCATGCCTCAGCCGAAGGAGGTAAGTGCACTGACAGACTCAGCCATTGGCTAATCAATCTGGGAAATGAACCAATCACTTCTCGACGCCTGCAGCCAATCAACGTGGAGTCTGGGTGGCGGGAAAAGTAGTGGTGACGCCATTAGACTGTTCTTCTGTGTTACTTTGCTTGGGGGATCTGTTTTGTTTGTTCCTGTGTCTGTTCCTAATAAAGGGGTTGGACTCTGCTGTGTTTTCATAGTGGTTCTGTTTTATTTTGTTGTTTACTTAAATTCCAAGCAATCCTTTTCATGAATACTTAATGATTGATTTTTAAATAAGAAACATTGAAAACGTAGCAATATGGCAAAAAAGGAAACATTGACTGAACCCTCTCTTGCTCTCGTGATTCTTTTATGTGCACAAAATGTGTGTTTCCCATGGGACCTGGTGTATTCCCTCATCTGAAAGACTAGCACTCAGACCACCACTGACAGTCTCGTGGATGGGGGAAAGTTTCGAACACAAATGGGGATCAATTCCAGAGTTTTCGCTTTCTAGGCAAGTTAAGCAAAACTACCATACCATCAACATGTGAAAAAAAACAAACCCCACTGACATGAGTGAGTGTATGCGCTGTGGCAGTACACAAGGCTTTGATGAACTGAATGCAGTGGAAGCACCTGGTTTGACTTGGGCATGTCTTCCAAATGACTGCAGAAATAAGTCAGCCGGGATGTAAACAGTATGACTGGATTGGACTGGGGAAGTAATTTTGCACCCCCTTCCTCCTCCATACTTATTATCATTTCTTACTCAAACCTTTCTCCCTCAAATGAATCCTTCACACATTTCAATTCTCACTCTCTGCAAAGAGTCTTAATCGGGAATTTGAGATTAAGGGCAGTTTTTTTTTCTTTGTTTCTTTCCTCTTCTTGGTCGACACTCCGATCTAGATATAGTCTGATGATGTTCTATCCTAATAATAGCTAAGTTGTCCACTGTTGCTTTTTTCATCATCAAGCCATTTATCTAGGAAAAGAACAACTTTGTGTGTGTGTGTGTGTGTGTGTGTGTGTGTGTGTGTGTGTGTGTGTGTGTGTGTGTGTGTGTGTGTGTATAGAGAGAGACAGAGACAGAGACAGAAAGAATCGACGTGAAAGAGAGAACAAATAAAGAACAATACAAAACAGAAACCAGGAATCAGATATCAAACAACCACACACACACACACACACACACACACACACACACACACACACACACACACACACACACACCACACACTCACACACACACACACACACACACACACACACACACACACACACACACACACACACACCACACACACACACTCACACACACACACATACACATACACACACATACACACACACGCACACACACACCAAAAGCAAAAACCCCAAAAGAGAAACGACAGAAACTGATTCTCCTTTTCACCCATCCACCTTATCACACTACACACCACCACCACCCCCCCCCCAAACCAAAAAAAAACGAGAGAAAGATTCACACACACACACACACACACACACACACACACACACACACACACACACACACACACACACACACCACACACACACACACACACACACACACACACACACACACACACACACACACACTACAACACCACACACACACACACACACACACACACACAACACACACACCACACACACACACACACACACACACACACACACAAACACACACACAGTCACACTCCCCCCCCCCGCCACCCCCCTCAACCCCCCCCCCCTCCCCCCACACACACAGAGAAGAGAAAACCTCAGGCAGAATTAAAGGAGATAAATGCCAGCGGCGTATGATGGAGTGGCTGAATGAGACAGGCAGGGGCCGCAAGTCAAAACCCTTAGGGTCTGGAGTGCCCTTCTGTTGGGGCTCTCAGTGTGAAGCTGATTGGCTAAATCCACCGTGACATCAGCAAGAGGCCCCGGCAGGAAGCAGCCATCTTTGAACAGAACTGACTGTGCCTTGCTTGATCTGAGGCTGCTGTACGGGATGTTGTGTCTGACAGGATTTGGAGAGAGAGAGAGAGAATGTGTGTGGTGTGTGTGTGTGTGTGTGTGTGTGTGTGTGTGTGTGTGTGTGTGTGTGTGGTGTGTGTGTGTGTGTGTGTGTGTGTGTGTGTGTGTACGTGTGTGTGTACGTGTGTGTGTGTACGTGTGTGTGTGTGTGTGTGTGTGTGTGTGTGTGTGTGTGTGTGTGTGTGTGTGTGTGTGTGTGTGTGTGTGTGTGTGTGTGTGTGTTCTTGGTTGACTTAAGTACTGAAAGGGCAGTTGATATAACTTCTTTTAATTAATGTATTTGTACTTGTTACTTATTTCGTTGTGTTTAGAAACGTTTGTCCTTAATTTTTTTGTAAGTGAAGAATGAAAATCAAAACACGTTTGTAAAACATTCATAAGATTTGCCGGTATTTCTTGAAATTTCATGTCTTATCTTTCACAAGTGAAGATTGTATGTTTGAAGTAAGATCAATATACTTAAAAAAAAATGTCTTGAGTCTTTATTGTTGATCATTTTCTGATTGTTGTTCCTCTCATGCTGAACCCTTGATCTTCAATTCCTGTTAGAATTGCTAATATCTTTGGGTGTGTTGCTGTCAGGTTTATTCTCCTGTTGAATTCGTTTGTAATTCCCCATACCATGAAAAGGGATGAAGGGAATTATATCTTGAATCGTGTGTGGTGTGTGTGTGTGTGTGTGTGTGTGTGTGTGTGTGTGTGTGTGTGTGTGTGTGTGTGTGTGTGTGTCTGTGTGTGTGTCTGTGTTGTGTCTGTGTGTGTGTCTGTGTGTGTGTGTGTGAGAGAGACAGAGACAGAGAGATGTTTTATTGCCAGTGACAGTTTTGTCTTTTTGGTAAGAGGCACAATAAGCATAGCTCTACGGGACAGCACCACGAAAAACGCAGAGAGAGAAAAGGAGAGAGAGAGAGAGAGAGAGAGAGAGAGAGAGAGAGAGAGAGAGAGAGAAGAGAAGAGAGAGAGGAGAGGAGAGAGAGAGAGGTAATCATTAAGACAGTCCCTTTAAAAGGAGGCTGGCTTTCCATTATAATCATCATCATCTTCGTTCTTTCTTTCCTTCTTTTTGCTTCTTCTTGCTTTATCACCCCCCCCCCCCCCCCCCCCTTTCCCCTGTCTACAATGTAGATGATTCATATTTACAAGGAGGTAGTCAGATCCACAGGCATGATTACGTTTTTTACATTTACCCTTTCGTGACACTTGTCCTGTCTTGGCAGTGACTTTTCTAGCTGATAGAGGACAACTATAACTGATTGGATAAGAGTGTTTGGTCTCTGTGGGGATGCCAGGGGCCTGTCAGTTTAAATAGGGTTCCCGCCTTCTAGATTTTCGGTGCTAGGAATTCCCTCTTTTCTATCCCCCCTTTTGTTTTTGACCTTTTCTTTCTGTAATCTCCTTCTTGCCGATTTTCTGCCTTTTTGCTGTACTCTTCTGCCTTTTTTGTTTACAAGAAAGACTTAAAATGTAACAATTCTCTCCCACGCTAAAGTCGGATGCTCTGGACATTACTTGTCAGGCGCTTAACGGCAGCGCAACGCATTTTCACTACGCATTTTACGCTCATGACAGACAATAGTTGTTGTTTGAGAGTTCAACGAAGATGAAGAGGAAGAAGGAGAGCGTTTGAATTCATAATGAAGTTGTGGGTTCGAATCCCGGCAGTGGCAGCAGCATCTGTTAGATTGATGACGGGGAGTTTTATGAGCTCTGGTATAAACTTAATGCGCAGTCCTGCCAGTACTTTAATTCCCATCGCACGCAGAAGATCAGCTATGCACAAGTCCCTCTCACGGATGAGACTTTAAACCGAGGCCCCGTGTGCGAACGCACGCAGAACATCTTGCGCACACGTTAAATCCTGTTCCGCTTTTCGTAAGAGTAGGCCATCGTGTGCCGGTGGGAACAGATGACAATATTTACAAAGACTGCATACACACGGGGACCGGATGAAAAAAAGCACATGATTGCTTATTCTGTTATCCTCGATATAAAAGAATAAATAAATAAAAAGTTTTGTTGTTTGTTTGATTGTTGTTGGGGTTTTATTATCATTTGACATCTGTCCCTTGCTTACTTCCCAGATCACTGATTTAGTCCTTTGTATTTTTGTCAATAAATTTTCGTGTGTGTGTGTGTTTGCTTGGATTTTTTCTTTGCTACTTTTTGTTGTATTTTTATTCTTAAAAAAAGACAAAAAATCAGGACAGAGAGAGAGAGACAGACAGACAGACAGACAGACAGACAGACAGACAGACAGGCAGGCAGGCAGGCAGGCAGGCAGGCAGGCAGGCAGGCAGGCAGGCAGACAGAGAAAGAAAGAAGAGAGAGAGAGAGAGAGAGAGAGAGAGAGAGAGAGAGAGAGAGAGAGAGAGAGAGAGAGAGAGAGAGAGAGATTTGATTTATTCTTTTCATTCGAGGATAATGGAATAAGCACTTATATGCTTTTTTACATCCACTCCCTGTGTGTATGCAGTTTTGTACATTTTGTCAATCATTCCCACCGGCACACAATGGCCTACTCTTTCGAAAAGCGGAACAGGTTTTAACGTGTGCACAAGATGTTCTGCGTGCGTTTGCGCACGGGACCTCGGTTTATAGTCTCATCCGAAGGACTTAAGGGGGGGAGTGGAGTCGGCACTGATGTTAACTCCAGGGGAAAATATCCCCTTGAACGGGACTCGAACCCAGGTCAGCAGATCACGAGCCCAATGCCTAACGCTCTAACCAACCAGGCTGTCTCATCCCCAGAGAGAGAGGAGAGAGAGAGAGAGAGAGAGAGAGAGAAATGTGTGTGTGTGTGTGTGTTGTGTGAGAGAGAGAGAGAGAGAGGGGGGGGGGGGGGGGAGACAGAGACATTGAGAGCATAAAAGCCTGTAAGGCAAAACCGATTTTCTGTGATGTCTTAAGATCTAAACTACTTCTCCAGGAGTGGTAGTAGCCTACTATGGAGGTTGAGGTATTTCACTGTAGTTCACCGGTCAAGGGCATCAGCTCTCAACGCGGTAGGTTAATGATGCCCCTAGGTAGTCAGTCAGTATAATCACAAGCCTGGGAGGTTCAGAAATGGATGGGTTTTGGAACTGGCCTCTGCATTAGCTTAATGCTGTGTCTGAGTTGCTGGGTTCTGTCGTGTTTCTTCATCACGTTTGAGCTCCACAGGCTCAAGTAGAAAGGAATGAATGAATGAATGAAGAAATGAATGAATGAATAAAATGATCTTTACCCCGTAGACGAGCCTGAAAAATATGGTGTTGAAAGGATGCAACCGTCAAAGCAATCAGGGGGGAAAAAACCCATAAGGGAAAGTACTATACTTATAGCAACACAGACAGACAGACAGACAGACAGACAGACAGACAGACAGACAGACAGACACACACACACACACACACACACACACACACACACACACACACACACACACACACACAGATACACTGAGAGACAGATATACAGACGGGCAGAATACATACATGATACATACAGACACGCACACGTGCGCGCGCGCACACCTACACACACACACACCCTTCCTCCAACCCCAACCCCCCTACAGAAGGTAAAGTTAGAAAATGACGTATCATCGTGACAAGTCCATGTTTGTGGTTACAGGATTAAGTTAGTGACTTGTGATGCATTAAAACAGAAAGCAGTTGAGGGGGAAGGGAGAGGGGGTGTGGTGGAGCCTTTCTGCAGTAGATGCATAAGCCCATGACGTCAGAGTCCGTAATGATGACCTCATTTATATGATGACCTCATTGCTGACGTATGACAAATGACCCTGACGTCAAAAATGTTAAGTGCTGAGACAGTGGGTTTCTTTATGATTTTGTTTGTTAGAATTTGTTTCCATGTTGTACCCTGCCTCCCAGGGTTAATCTGTTACAGGCAGTAACGTGTACACACACACACACACACACACACACACACACACACACACACACACACACACACACACACACGAAAAGAAAGAGAGAGAGAGAGAGAGAGAGAGAGAGAGAGGAGAGGAGAGGAGAGAGAGAGAGAGAGAGGAGAGAGAGATGCTGAGTCACCAAAAGGGGGTAGGGCTTCTTTTCTTTTTATTTTTGTTATGATCACATATATATTCACAGAATACACACGCACCCACCCACACTCACACTCATGCTCAGACACACACACACACACACACACACACACACACACACACACACACACACACACCACACACACACACACACACACACACACACACACACAACACACACACACACACACACACACACACACACACACACACTCACTCACACTCACCACATACGCACGCATGTACACACTCACGTACGCACATATATGCGCTCGCGTGCGCGTGCACACACACACATATTCACATGCATTATAAGTGACAAAACACAAACTTTCAGTCACACACAAGCATATGTTTTTCTTCTTTTCTCCCTGTCTCCCTTCGTCTAATATCACTATCAGTGAAAAGACGTAAAATCTAAAGAACGAACGAACGAACGAACACTACACACACACACACACACACACACACACACACACACACACACACACACACACACACAACACACACACACAACACACATACACACACACACGCACACACACGCACACACACAGATATATATATATATATATATATATATCCAACCCAACTCTCAGGGCAGAGCACAGAGACGGGTGTGAGGGTGAATAAGATAAAAGTACCTTTGTATCCCCCGCCTCCCCTCCTTTTTTTTTGTTGTCTTCTCTGCCTGTAACGTTCTTTCGTTTATTTTTTATTATATTATATATATATATATATATATATTATATATTATATATATATATATATATATATTTTTTTTTTTTTTTAGTTTTCAGTTGTGGTATAACATTGTAGTCATGCTTGAAACAAGGGGTTTTGTTTTGACATGCCCCCCCCCTTCTCGGCAAGAGTTCTGAGGTTCACCAGTGGTGTGATTTTTGCGTATGCGACGAGTTTTTTGTGGGTGGGGTGGGGTGGGGGTGGGGGGGGGGGTTGCCCACCATTAAGATAGCCACATTCTGACTTCGGGATGCTATCTAAACACGACATCATTGTACACGCGGTTAAAAAAAATTGTTGCCCTTTCCCACGCGCACATAATGGCCTACTCTTCTGAAAGGCTAAACGGGTTTTCAAGTGTGTTTAAGATGTTTTGCGTGCGTCCAGGGCTTTGGTTTATAGTCTCGCCGGAAGAGCTTTGGGGGATTGGGGTCGGTTACTGATGTAAACTCCAAGGGAAAATCCCGTCGAACGGGCGCCTGGTGATGGCGCAAATTTGGGCCCTCAGATCGCATGGTTAGCGCTGCCCCCCCCCCCCCCTTCCCCTATTATAATGTTTTACTTTTCAGCCTTATCCCCCCATCTTCCTGCGCCATTGTTCCCATTTTTATGTTCCTAGTTAATCTACATTCAAGAGCAAAAACAGCAGAAGCAGGTTCACATATTTCTTATACACCAAGACAGCATGAAATGAGTGGTAGTTTTGTTACACTATTTTAGTAAACAGGTGTGATTTCCGTAGATGTTTTACGACAGTATTGTTCTTTGTTTTTTGTACACAGTTGTTAGTGTTGCGGTTGTAAGCATTCACTTTGGAAAGATCATTTTACACGTCCAAATATGTATGTATGTATGTATGTATGTCTGTTGTTGTCTGTCTGTCTGTCTGTTGTCTGTATCTGTATGTATGTATTTATGTATGCATTAATGTCCATTAGAAACACAGCAATAGGAAAAGACCACCCACAATCTTTAATTACTTAGTTATCTTGTCTTATCGTTCATTATTTGATGCAATGCTGTTCAGCTGCAGCCTATCCTTGCATATATATGGATGTTTGAGTACCCATATAAGCTTTGCTTGTTGTACTCATTTCATATATTATTGCTTGTTGTTTCTGAACTAATAAAACTGTTTAAACCAAAAAAAAAAGACAACCCAACCCGTTCAAAACCTAATAGCAAATCGATCAGTTTTGCTAATTACGGATTTAGAATTTCCTCTATGAAGAAATGAAAACGATAGAATAAGTATGCATTGGTATGCTTTCTTATCCATCCACAAAAGGGGTATTAAGGGCAGAAGTAAGATTGTGGGGTTTCAGTAAAGGTGGAACAAAAGCCCCCATCCCCACCCCCCAAAAATCATTTTAGGACAGACTTTTCGAAATGAACTTTACACAAGATTTTTTTACTCCTCTTCACACCACTTTAAGTTTACAAAATGTGTGTACATAACCTTTCCAGCCATTGGAAGTGTATCAAGAAATACAGTCCAGGTATATCATTATTCACATCTGTTTCATATCACATAAACCGAGTTTCATACAATAGAAACCACTTCATCAATACACAAACACGATAGCAATCACTCCATCAAACCACAGGCTATATCTTTAATGCCCTTAACATCACACCATGAATAAGCGCACGCCATCTTTTGACTTCTTCACTTTATTTAATCTTTCCACGCGCACATTTTCACAGTGGTTGTTTCCAAGCAAGGTAAAAGAAATTTTGTATACAAGAGGGGAGACAAATGAGAGTACAGTGTAGATGTAAATTACAAATGACTTGTCTAGATATAGATATCGATTATATGAACTAAAATGTTTTAAAATTTGAAGTTTTTGTGCTTTTTTTTTTACCTTCAGTTTAGAAACATTCTCCTTCTCTCTGTTGTAACTGTTGCTCTTTAACCCCTGACCTTACTTTCTGACTGCTCCCTTCCCCATGAAAATATTCCCGTATAGTTTTGTATTTTTACGACATCCTCCAACCCCCACTCCCATCTCGCAAGAAAAAGCATAAAAACCACAAACAGCCTGACAAGATCATTTCTGTGTGTGAACGCAGTAATCCCCCTTTGTCTTCGCCTCGCGCGCCCCCTTTCCGTCACGTGTCAGGGCAAGGCAGATAACTCGTTTGTCACTGTCCAGGGTGACGTCCCCGCATGCTAATTACCTGGGACACCCTGGCTCGTTCGGTTTACGGTCAGGGAACAACTGGTGACATTAAAACAAAAACCAGAGAAAGGGGAGATACCGTAAAAGAAGACGACTTGGTCACGACTTAAGTTCATTAGAGTAAGTCTTTCAGAGAAGCTTCAGCGGGATCTTTGTTAATCCCTGTCTGGATGTATAGGGACTACCGGCACACACTGACATTGATACACAGACACAAGCGCGCATTCATGCAGTGGCAGGGCGGCGTACATGTACGCACAGGCATTCACAGACTCGCACACTTGTACGCACGTATGTACATACACACACACACACGAAACATAGAGAGACCTTTATTTACAGTCAGGGACAAGAAAAACACCCCCCACATATGTATATATGCTTACACGCACACACACATACAGTTACATATGCAGGTAAGCCTCAAACACACGCGACCGCATGCACACATGCTCATGGAGGTGTTTTTTTCTCCTGTAGTTAACATCAGTGTTGACTCCACTCTCCCCCAAAGTCCTTCGGATGAGACTATAAACAGAGGTACCATGTGCGAAAGTACGCAGAACATCTTCCACACACATTAAAACCTGTTCCGCTGTTCGGAAGAGTAGGCTATTGTGTCGGTAGGAACGGATGAAAAACTTGACAGAGCTGCATGCACACGGGGACTGGGTGCAAAAAGCACACGAATGCTTATTCCGCCCATTGTTCTCGAAATAAAAGAATAAATAAAATATATACATACGCACAAGTGTGCGGCGCATGTGTGCTCACTTGCCTTGTAAAGTTTCACACCGTAGCACAAGACACAACGTTAAAGATGCAGGATTAAAAGCAGAGGGACGTAGATATAAGCAAAAGCAGAGAGAGAGAGAGAGAGAGAGAGAGGGGGGGGGGGGGGAGGGGCGGGGCAGACAGACAGAGACACGCACAGAGAGAGAGAAAATCAAATCAAATCAAATCAAAATTTTATTTCCAGATGGTACATTGAGTAGGCAATAAATTTGCTTTTTTTCATCAAGCCATCTATCTAGCAAAAAACACCCACAAAAACAAAAAAACAAAAAACAAAAAAGAACAAAAAACAAAAAATGGAACACAACCAAACCAAAATAAACACACACACACACCCAGGGAGAAGAGAGAGAGAGAGAGAGAGAGAGGAGAGGAGGAGAGAGAGAGAGAGAGAGAGAGAGAGAGAGAGAGAGAGAGAGAGAGAGAGAGAGAGAGAGACGGGGGGGGGGGGGGGGCAGACAGACAGATACACGCAGAGAGAGAGAGAGAGAGAAGGAGAGAGAGAGAGAGAGAGAGAGAGAGATCCCTGTTTTCTGCTCAGAGTTCAAATGGCAGAGGAGGTTTACACTGTCAGAAATGAACTTTTGCACCACATTTCCCCAGCAACATTTGGTTTATGTCCGCACAAACTGCGCAGAAGAAAGCAAGAATGCAAAAGAAAAGACACAGAGAAAGAAAACAGTAAAAGAAGGAAAGAAAGATAAGGAAAAGCAAAAGTGTGAAAACGAGGAAAGAAAGAAATTCTTGTGTTGTATAACTATGCTGAACAAGGAAAGAGAAAAAAAAATCACATAAGGTATGCAATAAATGAAAAATGCGGGAGGGGGAGGTAAGAGGGAAAGAAAGAAGAAGACAATTTTTGTATAACAAAACACAAAACAAAACCAAAAACAACAAGACAACGAAACTTTTAAAAATATCAGAGAGAAAATGACCTGTGAAAAAAAAGTCAGACATCAAAAAGAGAATCAAACGAATTACGAACATCGCAGACAAACATCACAAAACAACCAAAGACAAATAAACAAACAAAGAAACACACCAACAAGTCATCAAACAAAACAATTCTAGATACTCAGAATGCACAAACGCTAAGTCAGACTCACTAACACTTCATATGCTTCAAAGAGCGAGCTATATTATGATGCCAGTTGTAAAGGAGAAGTATGGGTTTCTTTGAGTGTCTTACAACCGAGCATAAACATCTTTAAATAGAAATATACCACCAGCAAGAATGTAATGATCATGTCATGGCTGGCCACGCAGAAAATCCCTTACCGCTGGTATTCTTTGAAAAGCAAAACAGAAAAGTGGAGAAAGAGGATAAGAGAAGAAGAAGAAAAAGAAGAAGAAGAAGGAGGAAGAGAAGAAGAAGAAGAAGAAGAAGAAGAAGAAGAAGAAGAGCAACAACAACAAAAACGAGATTTTTTTTAAAGAAGACAACAGAAAGAGAAAAAGAAGAGTGGTAGAAGATTTTGGTTTCTTTTAATTCGATCTGTTGTGTATTGTCTGTTCCCTCCTAGTGATAGTCTTCCAAAACAAAAGATAAAGGGGAAGGGGGGGACTTTAAAAAGTTATAGATAAATGAATAAAGCGGGATGAAGGGAGGTGGGGAGGGAGTTGAGTTGAATCAAAGTAACTGAGCAGTCATCCTTTCAGCCAGCCAGCCAAATCGCCAACGAAACCAAACTTACCAGCCAACCCTCCACGCATTCTACCGACGAAGTAGGCTTGCTTATTTGAGAACATCTAAATCACAAGCCATTATTTCCTCCAACCAATAGCGAACAAGCAGGCATTTCTGAATTCTTTTATTTTGAAGTATATGTCATGTGCTTTTTACAGACCCCGTATGCATGCGGCACACATACATGTATGCGTGCAGGCAGGCTAAATGCCAACCAAATAATAACCATCTGACCAATCTAAGAACCAATCAATTTGCAGCGAGAGAGCCGGCATGAATCTGTTCAAATACTTAAATAGCATACACGTCCCATTCCATAATAAAAATAAGCAAACACAGTTATATCTTCACATAATCCAAAATAAGTAAGTATAACAATATTGTACTTAATCCAAATAAGGAAGCATACATCTTTACATCATCCAAACAAAGAAGCATACATCTGTACACAATCCAAATAAGCAAGCCCTACATCTTCACACAATTTAAATAAGCAAGCCTACATCTTTACACAATCCAAATAAGCAAGCCCTACATCTGTACACAATCCAAATAAGCAAGCATACATCTTTACACAATCCAAATAAGCAAGCATACATCTTTACACAATCCAAATAAGCAAGCCCTACATCTGTACACAATCCAAATAAGCAAGCATACATCTTTACACAATCCAAATAAGCAAGCCCTACATCTGTACACAATCCAAATAAGCAAGCATACATCTTTACACAATCCAAATAAGCAAGCATACATCTTTACACAATCCAAATAAGCAAGCCCTACATCTTTACACAATCCAAATAAGCAAGCATACATCTTTACACAATCCAAATAAGCAAGCCCTACATCTGTACACAATCCAAATAAGCAAGCATACATCTTTACACAATCCAAATAAGCAAGCATACATCTTTACACAATCCAAATAAGCAAGCCCTACATCTGTACACAATCCAAATAAGCAAGCATACATCTTTACACAATCCAAATAAGCAAGCCCTACATCTGTACACAATCCAAATAAGCAAGCATACATCTTTACACAATCCAAATAAGCAATCCTACATCTTTACACAATCCAAATAAGCAAGCATACATCTTTACACAATCCAAATAAGCAAGCCCTACATCTGTACACAATCCAAATAAGCAAGCATACATCTTTACACAATCCAAATAAGCAAGCATACATCTTTACACAATCCAAATAAGCAAGCCCTACATCTTTACACAATCCAAATAAGCAAGCATACATCTTAACACAATCCAAACAAGCAATCCTACATCTGTACACAATCCAAATAAGCAATCCTACATCTTTACACAATCCAAATAAGCAAGCACGCCTATTTCCACAATCCAAATCTCTCTCTGCTCGTCACTGTGCTTGCGCGTGTGTACATTGTGTGTGTGTGTGTGGTGTGGTGTGTGTGTGTTTTGTGTGTGTGTGTGTGTGTGTGTGTGTGTGTGTGTGGTGTGTTTATGCCGTGTGTGTTTATGCCGGTGTGTGTGTGTGCGCGCGCGCGCGCGCGTGCACACACACACACACACACACAGGTATGTGTGTGCGACACACACTCCCGCGCACGCGCTCGCGCGCATGTCCGGAGATGAGGAGGGCAGGGGAGATGTAAACAACTCTATCACTCCCGGCCCCCAGCGGCCAGGCGCCAAAGATGATAGCCCTCCTCACTCACTCCCTCACCCACTGACCCACTGCTTGGCTCACCCAGACAGCCACAGGTTAAAGGGGACAGTAGGTTCAAAACATGTCAGGACATGGCAACACTGACAACCCACCGCTAATCATGGAATCATGCGTCAGGATGTCTAACATGACTTGTCAAGGGGGTTTCTGTCTTTCTTTTCTTTTTTCTGTCTTTTTTTTTTTTTCAAATTTAGTTGACATTCAGAAAGAGAGAGCCATGCTTGAATGCTTTTCCAGATGCTGTTACAAGAAAGAGCAGAAAAGGTCTCAAGCGTGATGTCGTTGGCACAAAATGGGAATGGAATATAAACCATTGATTGTTTTAATAGTTTCAGACCTATTATAGAGGAGTAAGATTAAAATAAAAAACTTTTTTCTCTATATTTTTTGTTTTACTTTAGGGAATGGAAGGCGTGTTGGGTGTGAGATTGGATGTTGCTTGTTTTTAATCTCATCTGTACCCACAAATTTCACATGATGTTTTGTCCATCTGAGCAATTTGTTGGTATGCAGGAATTTGTGTTTTGACAACGAATTCAATTTCAAAACATTTACTTGCCATACGTGAATATTTTAACACTGATTTTATCTCCTTACACATAGGCTCGTATTCAAAATGGTCAGGCACTTATGCAAAAGTTACTTTCACTTATCAACTTGTTCCCTCGAAATGTTTAAAAGAAATTGAATCAACAGAAGTTGCGTATGTGTGTGTGTGTGTGTGTGTGTGTGTGTGTGTGTGTGTGTGTGTGTGTGTGTGTGTGTGTGTGTGTGTGTGTGTGTGTTTTGTTGTTGTTGTTGTGCGTAAGAGTCAGTTGTCTGCGTGTGGTCTTTCGAAACTTTGCTCTCAGACACTGATGCTCTCTCTCTGTCTGTCTCTCTCTGTCTTCCTGTCTGTCTGTCTGTCTGTCTGTCTGTCTGTCTGTCTGTCTGTCTGTCTGTCTCTCTCTCTCTCTCTCTCTCT
>CM060319.1:25244215-25249215 GCA_030674155.1 Stramonita haemastoma
CCACTTTTTTCCCCCTGCATGCAACTGTGATAGAAAGGATACAAACAATACACCTACATCCTTAAGTACACATTCCCCGAAGTCGTAATGCAGCTACCTTAATGGTGGCAAAATTGGTCGCATATGCAAAATCTCAGTATTGGTGAACCTTGGAGCTCTACCTGAGGAATGAAAAAATAAAAAAAGACCCATGAAAGCCAAACTTTCCTAAATCTCTCTGACACTGTCTGCCAACTGAGGCTTCAAGTGGCTCATGTCTGACCTGTCCTCCTTTGGTCACTGCGACCGAGGGGAGAATTCCTGATATATATCTCCAGTCTGAAACACCCAGACATGTTTTACACCAGGCGGAAGCCATTGTGTGGCCGCCATCTTGGTTCTGATGTCATATTGGCCAGGGGAATGTCCGTGTACTATGATGATAATTTTAAAATCCACAAAAGCCATAATCTTTGGAAATTCACTCAATTTGTAAAAAATAAAATATTATGATGTTTATGAAGAAGTTTTGAAGTCAGACACTAATCTTTGGAGATTTTAAGATTTTGTTCTGTGATATTAATTAGGTAGCAAAAGAATGGGAAAATAGTATGTGTATCTTTAAGGTTATATTCTGTGATATTGATATGTTATGAGGTAGGTAAAGAACTAGGCAATAGTCTTTGAGAATATTTTTTGTCTTCCCCATTAATGATCTGGTTGTCAGTATGTACGTTATTGCCTTTGTCTCTCTTTCTTGTGCTATCTCCCATTCTTTCTCAAATTGTCCGTCTATCAGTTTGTCTGTCTTTGTACATCTCTTGTTTCTTGGTATTCTGTCCCTGCTCCCATCACTACCCTTTTCATGGAGTGACATCATGCGTTTTTTTGTACATGTAGTTTTTCTTTCTTCCTTCTTAGCTTCCTTATTCCTTTCTTTCTTTCTCACATTCTTTTCTCCCCCATTCTTTCTTACTTTTTTCCCTTCCTTCCTTCTTTCTTTTTGTATGTATGTACATCATGAATGAACTATCCAGTTTGATACTAGACACAGTAATCATTAGCTCTTATCATTAAAATCAATATTCAACTAAAGACTGATAGACGCACCATAAAGCTTTTCTCTGAGACTGAGAGATGCACCAAGAAGCTAAGAAGCTTTTCTCTTAGACCTATAGAGGCACAAAAAAACTTTTTCTCTAGACTGAGAGACATACCAGAAAGCTTTGTCTCATAGTGTGATAGACGTATCAGCAGATTTCCTCCAAGACTGATAACGGTACCAAAAGCTTTTCTCTGAAACTAACATACATGTACAATTTTTTTTATTAGATAGACTCAGAAGCATAGACTGTAAAGCTTTTCGCATTGCCTTGGGAGTACCCTTCCATGTATCATCTTGGGAACATACAAGGAAGTGGGAGTTTTGCCTTTGGATGACTATCGAGAGGTAGCAGTAAGTTTTTTTTTCTCATACCGATAGTCGCAACAAAAGGCTTCTCTCTTACACTGATCAATGCACAGGAAAGCTTTCCTCTCTTAAAGCTGTAAATAAAGGACAGGCCGTTGATCAGATGAAGTTCACCTTCATTAGCATTTTTACACACTGGGAGAGGTCCGGCCCCTAGCTCGTTTATGTCGCCTTTCCTCTTATGTCTTCATGGCCTGGTTCCCAGAGAGAGAGAGAAGAGAGAGAGAGAGAGGAGAGAGAGAGAGAGAGAGAGAGGAGAGAGAGAGGAGACAGACAGACAGACAGACAGACAGGACAGACAGAGACGACAGAGAAGAGAGAGAGAGAGACAGTGAGACTGAGAGAGAGAGAGAGAGAGAGAGAGAGAGAGAGAGAGAGAGAGAGAGAGAGATTCACATAAAGACATTGGCTAGACATGAAAGAGAGAGAGAGAGAGAGAGAGAGGAGAGGAGAGAGAGAGAGAGAGAGAGGAGGAGAGAGAGAGAGAGAGAAATTCTCATAAAAGGCCATAGGCCTAGAAATGAAAAAGGAGGGGGGGGGGAACTATTCAGAGCACTGATGGGTTAAGAAAATAACCACTTGTAACTGTAATCGTCAGTTACTGAGACTTTGGTATATCATGAGGAGAGAGAGAGAGAGAGAGAGAAAGAGAGAGAGAGAGAGAGGCAGCGAGCGCGCGTGCGTGTGCATGCATACACACGTTTGCATGTGTGTGCAAGTGGCGTTTCATGTATGCATGATTGGGTGAATGTTTGAAGGGATGAGTGATGTAAAAAGGGAAACTTAACGGGAAAAGAGCTATTTGTAGGAGAAAGTTACACGTCGAGGGACTATCAAGAAGGAGGGGGGGGGGGGGGGGGGTATATTGGAGGGACCTCTGAGAGTCACCAGTATAAATCATGACTCTGACATCCGTCCCACCAGGAATCAATTGTGAAACCGTAAATACACGCTGGAATGAGAAATTTGCGTCTTGCCATATAGACAGCCATATCCCATCTTCAGAGGTTTTTTTGTGTCTTTTAAAGGAGAGCGCAGGTTGTTATGCTAAGAGCTTGTCATGGGTGAAGACAACCCCAACATGATTTTTCAAAGCATACCAACAGGCTTTGGCACTGAGCTTACATCAAACACTGAAACAGCTTTTGGCCTGGGTCTGGGGGATATTTGAAGGATGGTAAAATAAGAGGCAGACAGAGGAAACGATGGGAAGACAACATTAGAGAGTGGACCGGCCTTGGGTGGAACGATCTGCTACGGAGGGCGGAGGACCGTGGGGAGTGGAGGAAGCTGGTTGCAAAATCTCCAGTAGTGCCCCCACGGTCCGCGGGACTACGGGACAGAGTGAGAGAGCGAGTGAGTGAAAATAAAGTGGTCCCCCTTTTTTTTTAAGCGGTAGGCATTTAGAGTGGGACCACACAAAGTGGATATCTGACAGGGGTGGATTGGGGGTTGGGAGGTTGGGGTTAAGTGGACCCTAGAAGGAATAGATTACCTAAAAAGTAGATGACATTCAATAAGCAGATAATATGAAAAGAGGAAAGGCGATTCAATGAAAAAAAAAGGAGAGAGGAGGGTAAAAGAGATGACATCAATAACAGATAATATGAAAAGAGGAAAGGTGATCAATGAAAAAAGGAGAGGAAGAGAGGAAAAGTAGATGACATCAATAAGCAGATATATGAAAGAAGGAAGCGATGAATGTTGAGAAGGAAGAGAGAGAAGGGAGATATCGGATTTCGGGTGGGGCTTAGTGTGGCGACAGGGGAGAGAGAGGAGCGAGGGCCACAGACGTAGACAGTGACCTCGGGGTGGATGACATTCTGCTCCTGGTCTGTCCTCTCTCCTCCCCCTCACACCTGACCCAGGGATCAGTTTTCTTTGAGAAGGAAGGAGATAGTGGTTGGAGAAAGGAGAAGGGGGTGGGGGTGGGGGGGGGGGTTGAAGGAATGGAAGAACGAGAAAGTATACACCTGTGTGGACATGTAAAGGTGCATGCTGTGTACATTTTTTTCGTTCCACAGTGAGAGCACCAAGGTTCATCAATGATGAGATTATCACTTGTGCGACGGTTTATGTCCACCATTAAGGTAGCCGCATTCCACTTTGGGGAATGTATACTTAAAAATGTAGGCGTGTTCTATCATTCCTTTCACTAGAAACCACTGCCGAAGGGAGCTCACTACTGACGATGTATCTTCATTCTTTTCATGCCAGTGCCCTTGTTTGTGACTCTATTTACTGGTTCCTTTGTTTGTCGAACTGGTTTTCCCCCCGTAATTAAAACAGTCGTGTCGATGATCTTTTGATGCAAGTTTGGCCTCTATCATCAGTCTGTTTTTTGTTGTTCCTTTATTGCTTGCATCTGAAACATACGAAAGTAATACAATTTTAACCAGTAAAGAGTGAAGGTGAATAGAACTGCATGTATGATTTTTGTTATTAGTTTATGCATCTATATTCCAAATCCCTTGCCATTTCTACTATTTCATGTTATTAAAATGTGTATTAAAGAATGTATAAAAACATGTTAGTTTATTCTCCCTCTCTCGCTGACTTTACGCTGTCACACTTGTCTGGAGAAAAATGATGGCATGTCCTTTCCAGCTCCTCTCGTGGGCCGCACAGCTTGGTTTGAAGGGTTATCTCCATCGGCCACACAATCTTTCTCGGGTCGCTGTACACAGTCTTCCTCAGGTCGCTGTGTAGCATGCATCTTTGAAAGATGTGCTCGCCAGTGTGGTGGGTTTCTTTTTATTATTATTATATATTATTTTTTTTTACTACAGGCACAAAGGGAGAAAGAATGAGCTCCAGCTTTGTAGTCATGTGACGATTCAGCATGTTGTGCCCAGTGCAGAGTTTAGAATAATGACATGGTTTTTTTCTCTGCTGAGATGGTGGTAGTCGTCCTTCTCTGCTCTGGTCGGGGCATTCGAGCAAAAAAGAAAGAGAAGATGCAAAGAAATATTTAAGCATGAAGGGGGAAAAGAAATAAAGAGGAAGAAGAGGAGAAAGGTGATGATGACTCGAGGTGGGGGAAAAGAAAGAACAGAAGTGAAGGGAGGAGGAAAGAATTTTTTAAAAGAAATGACATGAGGTAGAAAAGGCAGAATAAGGGAAAAAAAAAGCAAAATAAAGGAAGAAAATAGAAGAGATAACACGAGGTTGTAAAAAGGTAAAGACAGAGGAAAGGGATGAAAGGAATGAGGGAGTCAAAGGCTGGGAAAAGGAATAATATCAGGAAGAGAAAGAAGAGAAGAAAAAAAACCCTGTGAGGTCAAAACTGCTTGTGTGTGTGTGTGTGTTGTGTGTGTGTGTGTGTGTGTGTGTGTGTTGTGTGTGTGTGTGTGTGTGTGTGTGGTGTGTGTGTACGTGTGTGTGTACGTGTATGTGTATGTGTGTGTGCGTGTGCATGCATGATTGTGAGAATGAAGCAGTGAGCGATATGAGGAGGAGGATTTTGATAGTGAGGGTTTTAGAGGGGTTCTCTCTCTCTCTCTCTCTCTCTCTCTCTCTCTCTCTCTCTCTCTCTCTCCTCTCTCTCTCT
>CM060319.1:25254215-25256715 GCA_030674155.1 Stramonita haemastoma
AAGACAGGATTGTTCAGTAGGGAAGACAGGATTGTTCAGTAGGGAAGACAGGATATTTAGTAGGGATGACAGGATTGTTCACTAGAGAACACAGGATTGTTCAGTAGAGAAGACATCATTGTTCAGTTGGGAAGACAGGTTTGTTCACTAAAATCAACTTAAGGGGACGACAGACAAAGTTTCCAAACTGTATAAACAGGATGCTCAAAGTGAAACAGATCCCACATGGATGGTCTGTCACCTTAAACAGCCTACGTCTTAAGTGGCTGGAGGCTTCAGGTTCAGTCTAACCATTCGGAATAGGTCCTGTTCTGTCTCAAACGGACAGCTCGCATCCTCCAGACAGTCGTCGCTCAAGTTGAAGCCTACAGTTGTGTCATGTGCACGAGAGTGTGCTTTGTGTATGGCATTGGAACTGAACACTCGCAGCAACCTTTACCTTTCATATATTTTTAACGTTTTGTTTGGAACTTCGTCCTTTTCACGCTGACAGGTCGGAACGAACATTTTCAATGGTCCGTCTGAACTGCAAAGTTGAGAAGGATGATGCGTCACTAACTTAATCATGTGCTCATTATCGGGCATAACCAAACTAGCTTGACCACCATGTGGCGCTGATGTGAGCTTTTCGAAAGAGTAGGCCATTGTGTGCTGGTGGGAACGACTGACAAATTTAAAAAAACTGCATACACATGGAGACTGGATGTAAAAAAAAAGCAATGTGTTCTTATTCCATTATCCTCGATATAAAAAAAATTAAATAAAAAAAAAGACTACACAGGTCAGATCACTCAGTAGTTTCGACCACGCTTCTCAAAATGCCAGTCATGCACAGCCCAGAGTGGGTGTTAAGTTAACATGTGGCCGTTCTGATGCCTGGCTTGACCACAGTGGCCCAGTGGTCTGTGGTCCCTGTCCTTTGCAGGGACATGGAAGGTTAGGTGGTGAGGGTGAGGGTGGACACCACCCTCATCACATTGACCTTAGGGTCTAGGATCTCTGACACCTCGCTCCTCACTGTCCAACGAAGTTATAAGACACGCCCTAACCATGAAGACACCCTATGAAATATACGTTTGGCGTCAGCGATGATTCAACCTGTATGCTGGTGTCATCCTAGCTTTGCTGGAGGGCTGGTCTGAGTGCTGGGTTTTTCCTCTGTCTCTCTCTCTGTCTTTTCTTCTGTCTCTCTGTCTCTCTGTCTCTGTCTCTGTCTCTCTCTCTCTCTCTCTCTCTCTCTCTCTCTCTCTCTCCTCTCTCTCTCTCTCTCTCTCTCTCTCTCTTCTCTCTCTCTCTCATCCGCCATCGCCATCGCCATCGCTGAGAAGAGAGAGGTACTGATTGTGGGGAGAGTGTCGGAGTGGAAAGTTGTGTTGGAACATGACAGTGAGTGCTGTGAACCGCAGAAAGCAAGTCTATGGTCTGAACTTACTTTGTCTGTGTCATGATAATGCTTCAGAAATTCAGTATAAAAAAATACCGAGTATGTAAATGAGCTCCGCAATATTCATAAAAAACATGACAAAACCTGGAGCAGCAGAAAGCTCTAACATGGATGTATCATGACAGTTCATTGATGACTGTAAACAAATTGAAAAAGTGTATGGTGTAACAATCAGATCTTGAACCCTCTGCTGAATATGAATGTTGTATTGTAAATCATTTGATTATGCAGTTAACTATGCCATGATGATCATTGTGTTGCACGTTCTTTGAAAGTGTCGTATTGTTTGCTTCTGGATTATTTTTGGTCCTGGCCTTCCGTCCCCCACGTAGAAAAGCTTAAAGCCTACCACATTAAATACAGATATACGGACGTGGTTTCCATGTCTACGTTTTACCTCACAGTTGGTTTTGTACACGATGTAACAACCGCCCCACCCCAATGTATCAATATCTTGCATGAACAGCTGCTGAATGGCTTGTAAAGCTTTAACAGCTATAGATTGTGTTGATTGTTCAACGTTCTTTCTCTGCTAGAAATAATGTAGTTTTTTTGCTTACAAAAATCTATGTTTGTTGCAGTTGTTAAAACCATGAGAAGCAACCATGCCATAATGATTAATTTGGCTGTGTTGAACTCTTCTTTATACCTTTTCTGCCCAGTCCCCCTCCCCCTGTTCCCTTGTGAATGGACTAAAAGCTTACCACAATAAACGTTTGTCAGTGCCATTGTCCTTGTCATTGTCTCCCTTCTCCCCCCCCCCCCTCCTCTCTCTCTCTCTCTCTCTCTCTTTTCTCCTCTTCTTCTGCTTCTCTCTTCTCTCCTCTCCTCTCCTCTCTCTCCCTCTGTTTCACCTTTCCTGTACTTTGGGTTTTTTTTCGGGGGTGTGGTGGTGGTGGTGGTGCATGAAATAGATTATTTCATTGGTGCAGAGACAAAAATAAACGAGACAGAAAACACACACACACAACGCGCGACACACACACACACACACACACACACACACACACACACACACACACACACACACACACACACACACCACAAACACCACCT
>CM060319.1:25259215-25261715 GCA_030674155.1 Stramonita haemastoma
AATATATACGGTTAACTTTGCTGCTACTGGTGCTTTGAAGCGCCTGCTGGGTTTTGTTACAGGGGTTATACTTGCGGGTTCCTTTCATGATGCAGCCCAGTATCAACAAAGCCCGAGAGATACAGACACCTGCAGTGTTGGTCATGTAGTTCGAACAATGCTCTACTTGTGGAACAATCTGCCTTACCACAGAAAAGCTAGTAACTCACTGTTAAGCACTCTTTGCTGTTGAACATCCCGCGGTGCCCTCTATACTTTTAACCTTGGAGAAAGACAATTACAAGCACAACTCTTCCACTCTAGACTTCGTCTTGGAATTAGTAACTCGAAGAATCGCATGTTTATTTATTGCCATATAGCTGATAATTCACGGTTGTAATTGTTGTAGTGAGAGCTAGAGAGAAACCGTTGAGCACTATCTACTGTCCTGTCCACATTTTGAAGCAACTTGTGAAAACACTGTCTTCCCACTGCCTCTAAATCACATTTAAGTCCGCTTTCTTTTGGAAGGCAGCCAGCATTTCGAAATAGATATTAATGAATACTAATTTTAAATTTCAACGGATATTGAATTTATATTAATCAATATTAATATTACTTTTCAAAACGTGCATATATCTATTGTTATGTCATATTGTTTTAAGTGCAATTGATGCTTTGAACAATTAAGTTCGTTTTAAAATTGCAGGTCCAGTGGACATTATTGGAATAGAGTAATGCTGTAATGGGCGCTTATTCATAATTGCTCCAGCGCAGGGCCAGTTAATGTTCCAATTAAAGAATTCCATGGATGTCTCTAACAATTTGTTTATTGTGTATCCCTTATGTTTAAAGTATTCATTTTATCTAGGTTTTTTTTTTCTTGCAATTCCATCGTTTTGCTGGCTTGATTTTGCTTTGTTTGTCTTGAACGTCTTTAATCAAAGATAGGTTTCCATCCAAAACGTGGTTGCAGCAAACTCAGAAGAGGCGATCAGTTGATTGGAACCGATTTGAAAAGTTTCATGTTTCCTATGAACACATATCCACTAGCTGCCAAGGTACTGTTCAGTTTAATGTTTTCTGTGTTAGAGCACGTTAAAAGCTACTTGCTTGTTAACATCAACGTGAATGCAATGTATACTTCTTTCTGAATAAACGCCTATCTAAACCAACAGCAGGCATCCGTCAGTCTCGGGAGACTATGGAGTTGCGCTCTAAGCTCTAGAAAAAGTGGGTAAGTAAGTATGGAGGGCAATCTGTTATCCATGCAGCAGACCCCCCCCCCCCCCCCCCCCACACCCCCCCACACACCACCTCCACGTCCCTGGAATGGTCCATTGGAAACGCAATCGCATAATTATTATACGAATGGTTCCAGTGCCCTCGCAGGAGGTGCCAGAGCGTTGCCATATAGGCCTATAGCCCCGAACCTCCCTGGAGGCTTCAACTCTCCGACTTTTTCTCATGGATGGTGTCTAAACACGACACCTGTGTGCATGCTGTTTTTTTATTTTTATTTTGCTGTCATCCGCTTCTACCGGCACAAAACGGCCTGCTCGTTCGAAATGCGGAACGGGTTTTTAACGTGTGCGTTAGATGTTTTGTAAACCAACAATACTGTCAAAAATCATTTTGTAATGTGGATGATACACGTACCAGTCTTTGCACGAAGCCTGCAGCAAACTCAGCAGTGGGTAGGAGGTGGCTGTAGCCAGGGAAAAGAACACTTGGTTTTGCTGAATTTTTACCGCACAGCCTCCCAGCCCATGAATGTGGGGGAATGGTGGTGATCGATACCTTCCATCTAGTGTGTCAATCATTTCCATCTTGTGTGTCAATCATTTCCATATTGTGTGTCTTTTTTCCCATCATGTGTTTTTTCCCATCTTGTGTGTCAATCATTTCCATCTTGTGTATCTTTTATCTCTCCATCTGGTGTGTCAATCATTTCCATCTTGTGTGTCTTTTTTCTCTCCATCTGGTGTGGTCAATCATTTCCATCTTGTGTGAATTTTTTCTCTCCATCTGGTGTGTCTTTTTTTCTCTCCATCTTGTGTGTCAATCATTTCCATCTTGTGTGTCTTTTTTCTCTCCATCTTGTGTGTCAATCATTTCCATCTTGTGTGTCTTTTTTCTCTCCATCTGGTGTGTCAATCATTTCCATCTTGTGTGACTTTTTTCTCTCCATCTTGTGTGTCTTTTTTCTCTCTATCTTGTGTGTCAATCATTTCCATCTTGTGTGTCTATTTTCTGTCTATCTTGTGTGTCAATCATTTTCAAATTGTGTGTCTTTTTTTCTCTCTCCGTCTTGTGTGTCAGTCACATGCTGATCTTGTGTCTCAATCAATTCCGATTTTGTGTCTCAATCGCATCTGGTCATGTTATGTCAATCATTATTTTGTGTGACAGTTATTCTGGTATTGCGTGTCAGTCATTCTGATCAGAGTGTGTCAAACATTCTGATTTTAGCGTCAATCATTGTATCTTGTATGCAGTCATTCCCATGTTTGGTGTCATT
>CM060319.1:25266715-25269215 GCA_030674155.1 Stramonita haemastoma
AAACGAAGAGACAGAGAGAGACGAAAGAGACACTGACAAAGCAGCAAGAACTGAGAACTGACGTACAGAGACACGAAACAGACAGGAGACAGACAGAGATAAAAGAGAGAAACAGAAGAGACAGACAGGCGAGAAGGCAGTCAGAAGACAGGCAAGCAGAAACACACTGTCAGACATTATGAGTATAAACAATAAACGAAGACAAGAAGAGACTGAAAGAGACACTGACAAGCAGCATAGAGACTGAGAATGACTACAGCGACAGAAACGAATGCAGACACGAGTAAAGAGAGAGAAACAGACGAGACAGACAGAGTTAGAAGACAGGCAAGCAGGACACACGTACATTATGAGTATAAAAATAGAGACAGAGATGAAGACATGACACAGGATGAGAATGACGTCAGACGACACGAAAAGACAGGCGACAATAAAGAGAGAGAAACAGACAGAGACAGACGGAGAAAGGTAGAGTCAGAAGACAGGCAAGCAGAGAAACACTGTCAGACATGGTGAATATAAACAATCAACAGAAAGACAGAGAGAGATGGAAAGAGACACTGACAAAGCAGTGCAGAGACTGAGAACTTAGGGAAAGACAGGCCGAAACACGGACATACAGACAGACATAATTTTAATGAACACATAGATACAAACATGCCTACCTATCTACCTATATACATACGCACGAGGACACATCCCTCCATCCCTCCATCCCTCCCTCCCTCCATCCATCCATACGTCTGTGAGTACACACATGCGTACGCACACACAAAGATGCATATAGATGCTTACATACATCTGTAAGTAAATAATGTATGTATGTATGTATGTATGTATGTATGTATGTATGTATGTATGTATGTATGTATGTATGTATGTATGTATGTATGTATGTGTGTATGTATGTATGTATGTATGTACGTATGTACGTATGTATGTATGTACGTACGTAAGTATGTATGTATGTATGCATATATGTACGTATGTATGTACGTATGTATGTACGTATGTATGTACGTATGTATGTACGAATGTGAGCGAGTGCGTGCATGCGTCGTGTACGTACACACACACACACACACACACACACACACACACACACACACACACACACACACACACACACACACACACACACACAACCATACAGACACACAAACAGACACAGACAGACAGAGAGACAGAGAGATCACAACAAAACGTGTATGGCGCCATAGGGGAATCCGGGGGAATTTTATGGAGCAGCGGGACGGTCGGTGAGCGCATAAACGTCAGCCTTTATTAGCTGACTGAGACTGCGGAGGGGGAAGAGGAGGGGGTAAGGGGGAGGGGAATCGTGTCGCAAGAGAGAGAGAGAGGGAGGAGGCCCAGAGAGAGAGGGGGGATGGAGGGAGTGGGGATGGCGGTGGTGGGGGAAGTTGTGGAGTTATCACCAGATGTTTTGTTTTAGTTCCTGAAGCACCAGATTGCCAAATACAACACAAATCCGCTTGTTTTGGGGGGTTGGTTTTTGTTTTGTTTTTGTGGGTTTTGGGGTGTGTTTTTTTTTGGTGGGGATGTGAGCTACCGCGCACGCGCGCGCACGTTTGTTTGTAAGAGGTGGGTGTGGGTGGTTGAGATGTGTATGTGCCTGCTTGTGCGATATTGTTTTTATTGTTCTTTGTGTTGTTGTTTCTATTCTTATCTTTATGGTACTGGTTTGCACTTCTGTTGTTGTTATTGTTTGTTGTGCGCTGCAGCTGGGATAGTTGTTGTGGCTGTTTTTTTAATCTTCGTTATTGCTGTATTGATATTTTCGGTCATTAAGAAAATAGAAGAAAACAGAAAAAAGCTGTTAAGAACATGACTGTATTTTGCTCTTACGCTATCGTCTCGTGAACGTTTTCCATTTGCGTGGTCCAAAGTTTGCTTCTCTAAATATATAAAAGCATTGTTGGCATCATTTCCAAACATTTTAGTGCTGATATTCTGTTCAGTTGTCAGTTTAAACCATTTCTGAAGCGCCATGACACATTTCAGTCTTCCCTTGTCTTTGTGACTTGCTGGAGACTCCTTGACGCAGTTGATAGCTGGTGAGTAATACTGCAAGATTGCTGGCAAGTCTTTTTCTGCTACTGTTTTGTTTCGTGGTATTCCTTTTTTTTAAGCTCCTAGGGTTTTTCCATCCACTGCATTATGTAGCTATCTCTCTGTAGCAGGCCTCCCTCCCTCCCTCCCTCGGTTCCTGTCTTGTGCCTCTCTGTGCCTTGTCACGCCCGTGTACCATCTGGTTGCCAGTCTTCAGAGGTTATGTAGCCATATCTTGGCTGCCAGTCTGTGCACATGTTGCCCATCTAGTTGTAGTGTCCTCTTGTCTTGCGGTGTGACCTGCATTCTTCCATTTCAAAGTAGTTCTATTTCTGTTTAAGCGAGATCTTGAGGACATCTGTTGGCCGTTTTTTTTTCCTTCCTGATCGCTGGGTATAGTGTTTTGTCTTGTAGTTTTCTTGTTCTTCTT
>CM060319.1:25274215-25291715 GCA_030674155.1 Stramonita haemastoma
TGTTCCGTGAAATTTCCTTCAGAAAAAGCCCCTTATTGGAAAGCAAATATTA
This sequence comes from Stramonita haemastoma, assembly GCA_030674155.1. Taxonomy (NCBI): domain Eukaryota; kingdom Metazoa; phylum Mollusca; class Gastropoda; order Neogastropoda; family Muricidae; genus Stramonita; species Stramonita haemastoma. The sequence continues at coordinate 25,274,268 of CM060319.1, forward strand.
TGCCTTTTTTTAAAAAAAATCAAAAAATGAGTGGCGTTGACCTGGGAATGATTTTTCTTTGGAATAGAGAAGGAAGGAAATCTGCAAGTTAATGTTTGTGATGTAAGGGGTAGAATACATTTATAATTAAGACTACATTCACACACACAAAACCACACACACACACCACACACACCCACCAACCCCACACACAACACACACACCACACACACACACACACACACACACACCACATATTTTTATATAAACACACAACCCACCCCCAAACCCAAACACACACACACACACACACACCCTACCCCACCCGCCCCACACACAATAACCACACTCTCTCCCCCTTCTTTTTCTTTCTTTTCTTTTCTTCTTTCTTTGTCTTTCCTTTCTTTCTTTTCTCTCCCCCCCTGTCCCTAATTTCTCCTCTCATTTTCTCTTTCCCCCCCTTTCTCCCTCTCTCCTTCTCCTCTCTCTTCTCGCTCTCTCTCTTCCCTCTCTCCTCTCTCTCTCTCTCCCTCATCCTCTCTCCTCTCTCTCTTCCTCTCTCTCCGCTCTTCTCCCCTCTCTCCCCTCCCTCCCTCCTCTCCCCTCCCCTCCCCCCCTCCCCCCCCCCCTCTCCTCTCTTCCCCCCTCCCCTTTTCTTTTCGACTTTTTCCCTTCTATCTATCTATCAATCTACTATCTATTATCTATCTATCTATCTTCTATTACTATCTATCTATCTATCTATCTATCTATCTCTTCCTTTTCTTCTCTTTTCCTTTTTCTCTCTTTTCTGCTCTCCCCCCCCCCCTCCCCCCCCCTTCTTCTTTCTTTCCCCCCCTCTCCTCAATTTGAACCTCTCCTCTATCTCCTTTCTTTTTTCTATCCCTGTCTGTCCTGCTGCCGGGGTCTTTTTCTAGTCCTGTCTGCCTTCTGCCCTTTTTTTTCCCCTCTTCTCCTTCGCCTTTCCCCCCAAAAATATCTAAAACAACACAAAATTCTCTCGTCTCTCCTCTCTCTCTCTCTCTCTCTCTCCTCCCCTCTCCCCCTCTCTCTCTCTCCCCCTCCTCTCTCTCTTCTCCCCCCCTCCCCCTCCCCTTTCCCCCCCCCCTCTTTCTCTCACCCAACCCCCCCCCCCCTTTCCACTCCTCATCCCTTCCCCACTCATTTGCTCAAAGTCCCGAAGTAGAGTTTTGTGGAGTGCCGGTTTTGTCTGCAGTAGGCCTTTGAAGTTGTGGAGTCTGGCCAACGTGTCTCGCAGTAATGGCTGCCCCCAGTCTATATCTTGCTTCTATCTTGCTTGTCTTAGTGTTTTGCCCCCCTGTGTGTGTTTTTGGTGGTGTGGGGTTTGGTGTGGTTGTGTGTGGTTGGGGGGGAGAGAGAGAGAGAGAGAGGAGAGAGAGAGAGAGAGAGAAGGGGAGGGGGGGGAGGGAGGGTGACTGTGGTGGTTTGTTAGTCGAAAATGATTAAGTCTCTCAGCACGTTAGGGTTTGGTTCTTTCTGTTTTGTCCTTGCCCTTTCAGTTCTCTTTTTCTGTATGACTCCCCCTATCTTTTGTCTTCTGGCTTTTGTCTCTGTCTTCTGTTTCTGTCTGTCTTCTGTCTTCTCTCTGTCCTCTGTTCTGTCTGTCTGTCTTTCTTTTGTCTTCTGTTTTTTGTCTTCCCCTCCAGCTCTCTTGCGTCCCTTTGTCGTGGCTCCCGTGTCTTTTTTTCTTTCTTTGCCCTTTTTCTTCTTCACTCTCTTTTTTTCTTTTTCTCTTTTTCTCTCTTTGCCTACTGTTTCTCTGTCTAGTTATGTTGTTACACACACATACCCAGCACGTGCTAAATTGTAGATAAGGCCAAAAGTTAGATTGTTGAAATTTGCCGTTCAAGTGGTTTGCGGTTCGAGCCACTTATTAAGGTCAATACCTTTTAAAAAAACCCATTAATAACACAGTTCACTGGCTAATTGATTTGTATGTCATTTACAATGGGAATGTAAAAAGTAACATAAGAATTTGAAATCTTTTTCTTTCGTTCCTCCTTCTTTCCTTCCTCCCCATTCTTCATCCTTTTCTTTTTCCCGTCTTTATTCTTCATATTTCTTCTTTTTTTCAGGGGTAATCTGTTTTCTTGCTTATTCTTGGTTTCTTCTTCCCTTTTTCTTCTTTCTTCTTTTCTTCTTCTTCTTCTTCTTCTTTTTCTTCTTCTTCTTCTTCTTCTTCTTCTTCTTCTTCTTCTTTTCCTTCCCTTTTTCTTCTTTCTTTCTAAGATTTCATTTTCTTCCCCTTTTTTTTTTGCCATATTTCCCCCCCCTTCTTCTCTCTTTCTCTTTTCGCATCCTTCTTCTCTTTCACTCCTGCCTGTCTTGTTTTTGTCTGCTTCTTGTTTTTTCCCCCATGATCTTGCCGTTCTTCTCCTTCTTCCCTAGTTCCTGATTTTTTTCACTCCATCCTTTGGTCTTCCTCATCTTTTCCTGCTTCATCTTCGTTTTCTCCATATCTTTTTCCCTCTTCTTCTTATATCTTCCTCCGTCCCCCCTTCCTTCTTTTTCTTTTGTCTCTATTCTTCTCTTCCTTCTCTCCCCGCCCCAACCCCCGCCAACCTCCTTCCATTTTCTCCTTTCCATTCTTTTTCTTTCCCTTTCTCTTTTCCCTCGTGGCCTCAAGGTAACGCGCCTGCCCAAAAGCGAAAAGCCAGGATTTCAAGTATTGATGGTTTGAACCTTGTTTGGGCCAAAACTTTCCCCCCCATCCCCCAGACCGTGAGTGGTGGCTGGGTGCTAGTCCTTTCGAATGAACAATAAATGAGGTCCGTGTTTACACATATTTAGCGCACGTTAAAAAGAACCCACGGAAAAAAGGAGTGTCCCTGCAAAATTCTGAAAAAAAAGACACTGTTGGGCAATAAAAAAAAAAAACACAGTTGCTAACAGGAAAAAAATAAGGGTTGCTCTTATGTGACGTGCTCTTTCCCCCGGGTAGAACCGAATATAACGCAAAAAATCTGCCGTGACTTAGTATATAAAACAATACAATCCATGTCCCTCCTCCTCTTATTACTCCTTAACAAGCTTTTAGAAAGCGATTCCGACGGCCATTAAACTTTTAAAAAACCATTTTTGGCTTCTATTTGGACCGCCATAACTGCCCAAGTGCATTTGGGGGCTTTTAGTGTGTTTTTCTTTGTGTGCTTTAGTCAATGGATGGCTTCAATCTCCTCGCTGAAAGCAACAAACGCTGCAGGTCCCTCCCGTCCCAAGGGCTTCTGGCCACGGATGGGGTCAGGGCAGATCTTCTTTTGGAATGTCTCATGTACCAACAACAGGTTGTATGCAGCATTGATAAGATTTTTTTTCTTTTCTTTTTTTTTTCCCTCTTTGCCCTTTTTGTCTTGTCTGTGGCTCAACAATATTTGCGGGCTGCTGCCGTGGTTTATGCCGATTGAATTACTTACGCTCCTGTCACCCGGCGCTGGTGCAAATTGTCGCTCGTTTGCGTCTCCTCTCTCTCTCTCCCCCTCATTCCCCTCTCTCTCTCTCCCTCTCTCTCTCCCCCTTCTTCTCTCTCTTCTCCTCTCTCTCTCTCTCTCTCCTCTCTCTCTGGGGCGCGCGCCGGTTGTGTGGTTTTGGTTTTGGTTTTGGGATGGTTTGGAGTGAGTGAGTTTTTGTTGTTGGTTGTGTTGTATGTGTGTGGCCGCCGCTTGTGTTTGTGTGTTTGTGGTTTGGTGTGGTGTTGTGTGTGGTGTGTGGGTGTGTGTTGTTTCGTGCGGCCCCCGGCGCCGCGAAACCAATTTAGTATGTGAGTGAGTATAAAGAGTGAGGAGAGAGAGAGAAGAGAGAGAAGAAAGAGAGAGAGGATTATGGGGCGTGTTGTGTGAAATGGTGTTGTGTGCGGTGTGTGTATTGTGTGTGTTGTTTTTTGTGTTTGTTTGGGAGGGAAGAGGGTATTGTTTTATTTGTTTTTGTTTTTTCCTCATGCATACTTTATTTCTTGTTTTTGTTGTTGTTGGGGGATTTTTTTTTTGGGGCTAGTTTAAAAAAAAAAAACTTACCAAAAGCAATAGATAGTTTGGAGTCTTGCCGCGCACATTTTCTTTGGCTAGTAATTTCCCCTGTGTAGTTTTTTTATGTGTTGTGGTTTTTTTTTTCCCCCCCTGTGTGTGCTTGTTTCTGTTTCCCCTTTTCCCTGATCATGGGGGGGTGGATAGAAAGGGTATGAGTTTTTTTACAGATTTCTTCCTTTTTTGGGTTTTTCTCTGTTTTTCCCTTTTCATTTCTCTTCTTTTTGGTTGGGGTTTTTTTGTTTAAGTTTGGGGTAAACGAAACAGAATTAACGTGAAAAGAAACAAAAGCAAAGAAACAAATAAACCAACTATACCCCAACCAAACAGCCCATCAACCAACCTTTAGCCAACCACCCAACCCACCAGCCACCAACCAACCAACCATCCAACCCCAACGCCAACCAACCAACCAGCCACCAACCACCAAACCCAACCAACCAACCAACCAACCAACCACCCACCAACCAACCCAACCCAACTAACCCTTCCCTCAAAAGACAACAAAAAAAACCCCCACCAAAACAGAAAACAAAACACCACCACCAAAACAAAACAAATAAAACCAAAAAAACCAAAAAAAAAATAAAAAATGGTCACAAAATTTCAAAAAGATTAAGAGAACAAACAAAAAAAAAACCCAAAATAAAACGTTTAACAAAAAAGAAGAAAAACCATTAGATCAAACTAAAAAAAAAGCATTATACCCAACTTTTTTCCTCCTCTAACACGACTTTTTTGAAGAAAGTTTCAAATACTCCAACCACCCCCCCTTCTCCCCCCCTCCTTTTTTATTAGATTATTTCTTATTTTGGGTTTTTTTTTTCACATGTATCCCAAAGGCCAGTAACCCTTTCGCGTTGGTTCCGTTTTTGAAAGAATGTGTTTGAAATGCAATTCTCTCAATTAAGTTTCCGTTACTTTTTTTTCCTTTATTTATGACGAGTTGAATGAATTTATAGAATCGGATGTCCGAAGAAATTGATTAGGTGCAATTTTTCCTTTCCTCCGCGCCGTCTTTTTCTTCCTGTTTTATTTTCTTTCTTTCTCATTTCTTTTTCATTTTTGTTCTTGGTTTTTTTTTTTTTCCATTTTTTTACCTCTTTCTTTTTTCTCTACTTTTTGTTTTGTTTTGTCTTTCTTTTGTTTGGTTTACTTGTTTTTTTTTATTTTATTTTTTACTTTTGTACTATATTTTCCCCGTTTCCTTAAAATAAATGATAATAAAATAACACACGACACACACACCACAACACACACACACACAACACACACACACACACAACACACAACACACACACACACAACATACATACAACAAAAAATATATATTTAAATTTATAATATATATATAAATATATATATAAATATAAAATATATATAATATAAAAGAAAAAGAGAGACGAGAGGACAAAAAGGAATAACAAATAACGAAAAAGAGAAGAAAAAAAGAAAAAAATAGAGAGAAAAGTTAATGACAGAAATTTCTGCAGAAAAAACGATTTTGCTATAACCAAATTCGGCCATGCCATACAATCAGTTCACAACGTCGCGCCACTGACAATACAAACGCGCATTTCATAACTATTGCATATTTGAATTCCTCTGTAAATGTCCCCCCTTCTCATGATCTTCAGCCATCGGCTGTAGAATTACAATGACAGAGGATTTTTTTTTTAGATTGGGTGATTCTTCGAAAAAAAAACCTGCATAAAATGTCAAACTCATCCTAAAGAGAGACAAGATATATGCATGGGAAAATTTTATGCACATACTACATGTTCTGTTTTGAAAAACTAACAGTTTTTTGAAAATGGAAGAAAGAAATAGGCTTTTGGGTTTTTTGTTTTGTTTTGGGGGCAAAAGCGAGTGGGCGTGAAAGCAGACAGGGGTGCGGGTGGGGTGGGAAGGGGGGGGGAGGGAGTCACCGACATGATATACAGAAAGGATGATACATGGTGATCATGTGTGCATCGTGCGCGCCGCCGCCCACGCGTGGTGTGTTCAGGGTGTGCATGTTGGTGTGTGCGCGAGTGTTTGTGTGCAGTTTGTGAGTATGTGGGGGCGGTGAAAATATGGGTGTGTCTGTTGCGTGCGTCGGGCGTGTGCGGTGTGGTGTGCGCGCGCGCGTGCGTGGTTGTGGTGGTTGAGAGAAGAGAGACAGAGAAGAACAGAGACAGACGACAGACTACAGGGCAAACAGGGGGGGGGGGTTCGCAATACTTATCGCATAAAGCTTTCACCCATTGTAAAGAGATGGGATGGAGGAAGGCAGAAAGAAAACATTATTTTAATATTTGCATTCCTTTAAGAACAAGCACAAACGATAGTCCGTGACAAGGTTTCCAAGCACACTGCGTGCTGTCTGCCCTATAAACACACTGGCCCCGTGATCCGCCCTTGCGAAAAACTATCTTGGTTGGACATGCAAGTCTTTACGTCTCATGTTTGTCTGTCTGTCTGTCTGTATGTTTCTGTCTGTCCTGTCTGTCTGTCTGTCTGTCTGTCTTCTGTGTCTGTCTGTCGTCTGCTGTCTGTCTGTCTGTCTGGTTTCTGTCTCTCTTCTGTCGTCTGTCCTGTCTTCTGTCTGCCTTCTTCTCCTCTCTCTCTCTCTTCGTCTGTCTGTCTGTCTGTCTGTCTGTGTCTGTCTGTCTGTCTGTCTGTGTTTTCTGTCTGTCTGTCTGTCTGTCTGTCTGTCTGTCTGTCTGTCTGTTCTGTTCCCGTCTCCTCCTCTCTCTCTCTCTCTCTCATCTCTCTCTCTCTCTCTCCTCTCTCTCTCTCTCTCTCAATGAAACGCTATCCTAACGTCAGCCTCAATTCAAAGGACACGTACCTCATCACACTAAGTGCAAGGTTCATCTTCTCATTCATCATGTACATCATTGTAAACTCGGCACATGAACGTTGTCCAAACAAAACCTAGAAAGACGTCTGAATTAACCTGATTAAAAACAATATAATTTTTTATGCAATAAGCTATGTTTTGTTTTGTTGGTGTTTATTTTTTGTTTGTTGTTTTTTGTTTTTGATTTGTTTTTTTGTTTTTTTGTTTTGTTTTTGATTTCGTGGAGTGGCTACAGATCATCTTTGTAATTGTAACAGAATACAGAAAATATGAGGGCTATCGTTGTTGGTGCTGTTCTTGTTGATGTTGTGAAAGTTCAGTCCAATCCAATCACGACGTTTATAGCCCCACTGACCACAGACACCAAGATGTGTGTTAGCGAGTAAGATTTTTTTTTAAATCCAGATTAAATTACAACTATAATACAGATTAAAGCAGGGTTTAAATCTAACTCTGCTGTTTAACGTTGTTGTTGTTGTTTGTTGTTGTTGTTGTTGTTTATTGTTGTTGCGGTTGTTTGTTTTGTTCTTCTTCTTCTTCCTTCTTCTTCTTCTTCTTTTTCTTCTTCTTCTTCTTCTTCTTCTCTTCTTCTTCTTCTTCTTTCTTCTTCTTCTTCTTCTTCCTTCTTCTTCTTCTCTTCTTTTTCTTCTTTTTCTTCCTTTCTTTCTTTTCTTTCTTCTTTCTTTCTTTCTTTTCTCTTTTTTTCTTTCTTTCTTCTTTCTTTTCTTTCTTTCTTTCCTTCTTCCTTCCTTCCTTCCTCTTCCTTTCCTTCCTTCCTTCCTTCCTTCTTCTCCTTCTCCTTCCTTCCTTCCTTCCTTCTTCCTTCCTTCCTTCCTTCCTTCCTTCCTTCTCTTCTTCTCTTCTCCTTCTCCTTCTCCTCTTCCTTCCTTCTCCTTCCTTCCTTCTTCTTCTCTTCTTCGTCTTCTTCTTCTTCTTCTTTCTTCTTCTTCTCTTCTTCCTTCTTCTTCTTTTTCCCTTTTTCGCCGCCTCGTCAATGTCTTCGTTGTTGTTGTTTGATGTTGTCATATTTGCTTTTGTCGTTATCATCATTGTCGTTGTCAGTGTTGTTATTGCTGCTGTTGCTATTGTCTATTCTTCTAAAATTTGCGATTTTTTCCTTCTGTTTTTTTCTTCTTTTTAAAGATTTAAATCTTTTTCTGTTTGCATTTAAGTTTTTTTTTAACTACCCCCCCCCCCCCCCCCCCGCCCTGTTTGCTCAGAACAACGCCGTGTTTTGAATGAGAAAAGCGTTTCTTCTTGTTAATCCTGGCAGTCTGCTAGTCTCTGATTTCAATCTTGGCGGCGCCTGCGGGATTAAGAGTAGAAGATTTTAAAAAATCATTTCCCAAGTCAACGTACTTGCACACCAGCCAGTGCCGGCAATCCCTTAGAGTGTATGTATGCGTACAGAAGATCAAATTTACATGTTGAAAGCATTTGGCGTTTGATAGCTCTGGAAGTCACGGCAACCATTCTCTGTGAAACTGAGCTGCTCTCCTCTGTGTTTGCCCAAAGAACAAGCAGCAATTTTAAAGATAAAATTATGTGTGCATGTTTTCTTGTTTTCTTCTCCGCAAGGGGCTTTTCCCCTGCAGAGTTGCACTCTGAACAACTCCCCGTTTTGCTGCGGGTCCTATTACGTGCGACATATATATATATATATATATATATGTATATATATATATATATATATAATATAATATAAATATATATATATATATATATATATATATAAGGCTTTGGTTTTTCGTTTCAACCCAAAGAATTATACCCAGAATAACCAAATTTCATGTAGTTTTATGGTAAATGTCTGTTTTTTTTCGAGGATACTCAACCCTAGACCTATGATGATCTAGACAGGTGCATCTCTGCTAGCTTTGCCACTGATGTACCAAAATATTCTGTATGCCCCGCCTGCACCCAAGGCTGCACCAACGCATCGAATGATATATTAGTCATGGATGATCTATTAGTAAAGGCACTCCACTTTCAGTCTCCGGTCAAGTATGTCTTGTTGGCAGTGCTGTACAGGAAAAAAGGGCTTAATTTAAGCTTTGTAAAGTATGAAAAAAATACTGTTTTATATTGAGGTTGATGACACAGACTGATGTTAGGTAGTCATGAGAAAGTTGGAAAAGATCATCATCTGAGGATTGCTTATGTTGCCACGCTGATGGCCCTGCTTGAATTTCTCTGCTTATTGAAATAATACAGTATTGGTATTTGTTATGGTATAACCCGAATAGGAACCTAGAATATGACAACATTTTGTGTTGAAAAACATTTACTCTTATGTCATCAAATGTTTGTGTTTGATTTGCCCTATTTTGCACAAATGATAACAATCTGCCCATCATTATTCTCCGTTTTGAGGGAATTCAAATAAATGAAAGATACTGTACAAAATGCAAAAGTGGTAATATCAGTGGCGAATTTCATTTTCCTTTTTTATTTGTCCAATGTTGAATGAAACTCGTAAAAATGTTTACCGAAACATTACGCTAAACACCCAATCACTTTGAAGTATGAAAAACTATTCTTTTCAACAGATAAGAAGGTTCTGTTCGATGTCGATGTGTTGTTAAAATGGTTAATACTATCGGAAATAATTATGTAAACCACGTTCAAAGAATTTGAAATATGCAAAGAGACAAATCTTTATTCTAGGATATTGTGTTCAACTAATTATCTTGTTACATGGTGTATGTATGTTGTTTAATTATGATTTTGTCTCTTGATATTATTATGTAAAAAAATATCCGTATCCCTAATGGAATGATTGCAAACAAAGAATTTGAATTTGACAAAGAAATCAAGGGTTATTTACTTCTAAAAATTAGCAGACGTCTGCAGAATTTGTGCAAAAAGAATCGCACGAATCAGGAGTTAGTCCTCTGCTTACGATGATTTTCATTGTTGCAGATTTAGTGGTGTTTGTTTTTGGGTGTGATCAGGATTTTGTGAGAAATGGGCAAAACGTTGAAGGTGAAGTGTGGCCTGTATAGAAATGGATCTCTAAAAGAGATGTGGCTTAGCGTACTTGAACTATTCCACACGTTCTCTCATCTGTTTAGTTTCAGTTGTCAGGGCTTTTTTTTAATTGTTGTATTTTTTCCCCCTTTCTTTTATTCATCTCCTCCCCCCCCCCCCCCCCCCCAAGAAGTCGTAACTGTGTTTTTAACCAAAAACTGAACATGGTGGTGGCTGCTATAATTGTTATTTGTCGTTACTTTGTTGCTGATGTTCTTGTTTTTGATGGTAGTAATGGTGGTGGCGGTGGTGGTGGGAGTGATGTCCGTGATGGTGGTGGTGGTGGTTTGTGCTGCTGCTCTTTCTCCTCAATTCAAATTCAATCAACTCCGTTCAGCTCAGTTCACCTTAAACTTTACTGATAACGCGTTCTACTGATGCTCCATGTCACTACATATTTAAAAGGAAGTGAATGTATGGTTCGTTACGCATAAGGGGAGGGGGGAATGGGGAGGAGGAGAAGACAGCGGAATAACGGGAGCAAGGATTAAAAAAAAGGAAAGCAAGGATGGAGAAAAAAGGAAGAAAGATAGATGATCGGTAGAAAGATATAAAGATAGAAAGGTAGACACATCGATGTATAGGAAGAAAAGATGGAAGTTGAATAAGGGAATGAAGAATAAAGAAAGAAAAAAAAAAGAATGAATGAAAGAAAGAAAAAATGAAAGAAAAAAAAGGGAGGAGAGAAAGAGAGAAAAAATCTACCATGTGCGTAATGTTCATATGGAGAGATTGTCAGGGTTTCCCAGTAATGTTCATATGGAGAGATTGTCAGGGTTTCCCAGTAATGTTCATATGGAGAGATTGTCAGGGTTTCCCAGTAATGTTCAAATGGAGAGATTGTCAGGGTTTCCCAGTAATGTTCAAATGGAGAGATTGTCAGGGTTTCCCCAGTAATGTTCATATGGAGAGATTGTCAGGGTTTCCCAGTAATGTTCATATGGAGATATTGTCAGGGTTTCCCAGTAATGTTCATATGGAGAGATTGTCAGGGTTTCCCAGTAATGTTCATATGGAGAGATTGTCAGGGTTTCCCATAATGTTCATATGGAGAGATTGTCAGGGTTTCCCAGTAATGTTCATATGGAGAGATTGTCAGGGTTTCCCAGTAATGTTCATATGGAGAGATTGTCAGGGTTTCCCAGTAATGTTCGTATGGAGAGATTGTCAGGGTTTCCCAGTAATGTTCGTATGGAGAGATTGTCACTGTTTCCCAGTAATGTTCGTATGGAGAGATTGTCAGGGTTTCCCAGTAATGTTCATATGGAGAGATTGTCAGGGTTTCCCAGTAATGTTCAAATGGAGAGATTGTCAGGGTTTCCCAGTAATGTTCATATGGAGAGATTGTCAGGGTTTCCCAGTAATGTTCGTATGGAGAGATTGTCAGGTTTCCCAGTAATGTTCATATGGAGAGATTGTCAGGGTTTCCCAGTAATGTTCATATGGAGAGATTGTCAGGGTTTCCCAGTGTTTCCCAGTTGTGATGGGAGAGACCATGTGTAGCCTACTTGGTGATTCCTGGAGAATGGGGGAAGAGAACGCAAATGACACCTCCCTCCTCCTCCTCCCTCCTCCTCCTCCTCCTCCTCCTCTCCATCAACAACAACAACAACAACAGTAGCAGCACCATCAGCAGCAGCAACACCACAGCCACCAACAACAGTAACAACATAAACAACTACGACAGCAACAAAAAAACTTTTAAAATAAAGGTAAAGTAAAATAAACTCACATTAAACTTACGACATAGTGAAATAAAAAAAATAAGATAAATAACAATAACAAGAATAAATAAATGAAATAAAGAAACGAATGATTGAACAAAGTGAAATAAATGACTAAAAAGAGTTATAATTTTTTCTATAAAAGCGCAGATGAAATATCGCAAATTTAATTATGTAATCATAAGAGAAGTTAAAATTGAATATCACAGACTCTCAACATTTTCAAATGAAGTAATACAAACACATACACACACGCACAAACACACACGAATACACATACATACACGCACGCACGCACGCACGCACGCACGCACGCACGCACGCACGCACGCACGCACACACACACACACACACACCACACACACACGGAAACAAACAAACAAACAAAAAAATGCCTCAAGCATGCATGGAATAAAAATGATTTGTCGAAGAATGAAATGAAACTGAAATTTGAAAATATAAAAAACTGAAAGTGAACACAATTATTGTTGGGGTATTTTGGTGGTGTTTTTTTTTTCAAGTTAAGTGTCAAATTCTTTTTCCATTGACACTTTGAAAGAATTTGATGTTTCGACTTTTCTTTTGTTGTTGTTGTTTTCATAATAAACAAAGACCGATCTGTATACCTGACATATGAATACTTGTAATACAAAACGCTTCGAAAACAAGACTGAGGTTTTTCGAGAATACTTTTATTTCCCCGGTTATTGTTCACATAATCCTAGACTTTTGTTTGAAGTAGGGTCAGCAGATATAAAACCAAGCCACAATAATATCCATACAACATATGATTCTCAGCTGCATGTAACACCAGTTGTTGAAAACATTAAACTGTTCAGATTCTAGGCTGCATAAAAAAGGTCATTATGCAGTAACGTTGAAGAAAGACTGAATCGCCGAAGGCCCATAAGTTGTCGAACAATCTCCTGTTGTTTTAAAGCAAAAAGTTTGCAAGGGTTTGATGCTGTTATTAATTTTTGTTGTTGTTGCAGCTGTTTTTATTGTTGTTTTTGTAGGTTATGATAATGGTGGTGGAGTGGTGTGTGTGTGTGTGTGTGTGTGTGTGTGTGTGTGTGTGTGTGTGTGTGTGTGTGTGTTGTGTGTGTGTGTGATATCTTCAGTTAAACGTATGTGTGTGTGTGCTTGTGTGCATCTGTGTGTGTTTGTGTGTGTGTGTGCATGAGTATGTCTGTGTATGTGTGTGTTTGTATGTGTGTGTGTGTGTGTGTGTGTGTGTGTGTGTGTGTGTGTGCGTGCGTTTGTGCTTGTATATGTGTGTATGTATGGTGTGTGTGTGTGTGTGTGTGTGTGTGTGTGATTTGCTTGTGTGTCTACGTTCATGCGCGCGCAGGCGCGTGCATGTGTCTCCTGTTTCATTTTACGCGTTATAATTTTTTTCTTCTTCTGTTTTAGATTTTGCTCTTCGTTATCATTTTCCCCCAAGTAGGAATCTGCGCTAATCTAAATCACCTAGCAATAAGCTAATTGAAAAATTGTGGAACACACACAGCAGGAGTCTGAAGCTTATCACCATACAATTTCATGCAAGAATCATTGTCATGTTTTGTTTTCTTTCTTTTTTTCCCAGCCGGGCCCCATGTTTGTCGATTCATCTGTTTACCTCTCGTGTCTGTTTGTATGTCGGTGTGTCTCTTAGACCGTTTTGTCTCTGTGTGTCTCTGTGTTTGTTAAGTGCTTATTTGCCAACAGTTTATGTTTGCCCTTCTTTTTGTTTAGATGGCTGAAGTTTGTAATTGTTAACTAAGTATTTAATTTAGTTCTCTGTCTCTGTCTCTCTGTCTCTGTCTCTGTCTCGTCTCTCTCTCTCTAATGCTTACTCTGTAACCCTTGAAAAATAAAGATAATTCATTCATTCATTCATTCATTCATTCTTCCCCTCTCTACCCCCCCCCCCCTCTCTCTCTCCTCTCTCTCTACCTCCCCCCCCCCCCCTCATGATGAGTGTGCATGTGCGCGCGCCCACGCGCGCGTGTGTGTGTGCGCGCGTGTGTGTGTGTGCGCGTTCATAGTGCGGGAAGGGCATGGAGAAGGCGGGTGCTTCTCTTATTGTTTCATCGTTCTGTGATATTATTTCGACAAACCTTATTTTCTTCCGTATCTTTTCCACAATATCAATACACTTTTGAAACATCAGAATTATCCCTTGAAGCTGGTTAGGAAAGATATCTGGATCAATTTCAGTCTGCCCTGCTATGAATTATTCATAATGTAAAACCATATGAAAGAAGGAGATTCTTATATCCAGGCTGAAATGGCCTAGTCCAGTCTGCCATTGTCGTCTGCTGTCTGCCGAACCAAACTCACACCGTTCGAGCAGTACATTTTTTTCTCTCTCGGTAGAATCAGTAATAGGAACATGGATGATTTTTATATTGTTGTTAGTATTATTATTACTACTGTTATCATCAGTATCATCATTATGTGTAGTAGTAATGATGGCTGAAGTAGTATCTGACTGTTTTAGAAAATCGAAAACGATTTTTTGAAAAAGTAAGCAAAAGGCCTAGAATGACAAGTTTGGACAGATACACATACACAAACTCTCACACACAGGTACACATGTACGTGCGACCAGCACCACACACACACACACACACACACACAACACACACACACACACACACACACACACACACACACACACACACACAACACATTTCGGATGAGACTATAAATCCAAGGTCCCCTGTGCGAACGCACGCAGAACATCTTGGGCATCCGTTAAAACCCGTTCCGCTTTTCGGAAGAGTAGGACATTGTGTGCCGATGGGAACGGAAGACACAATTTAAAAACTACATACACACAGGAACTGGATGTAATAAAGGAGATGAGTGCTTATTCCATCTGTCATCGAATTAAAAGAATAAAACAAATAAAAATAGAGCACACAACACACACACACCCCACACACGCGCGGCGCGCGCGCGCGCGCGCGCATACGCACACCGCACGCACACCACATTTCTTTACAGATTGATACAGAGATAGGATGACGATGTCAATGACGGTAACGACAACGATGATGATGACAAAGTCGACGACGACGACGATCATCATGTGATAAGGAAAATATAAGTATACCCCACGATGAATCCTTTATAACCATGACATAGAAACGCAAGGAACACCGACAAGTCAAATTTATGATCCACTTTAATGAAGCACCTTTCTTCATCAAAATACGTCATGACAAGCTTTCAATCATTTTTTTCTTTTTGTTTTCAATGTCATTTTATGATACATCAGATCTGCAGAATGTAAAACTGTTATGGCAACCAAAGAGAAAACTGACGTACTCTGATGACATAATCTTGTCTCCGTCATTTCAAAATAAATACCGACTTTAGACAGGAACATAGTCAGGACAATAATTCTTTTACAAGTAAACCACATTTTCACACGCGCGCAAGCAGATGTACAAAACCACGACAGGCACGCGCGCAAACAGGCTTGCACGTATACACACACATCCACGCTTGCACAAAAATGTAGGCATGGACACTGACGTGTGAATGTATGCATGCATTAACACACGTGCACGCACTCATGCATACACAATACATACATACATACATACATACATACATACATACATACATACATACATACATACATACATACATACATACATCATACATACATACATGTATAAATTTCTGCGCACGCACTCAAGCATGCACAAATGCGTGCGCGCGCGCACACACACGCACACACACACACATACACACACACACGCACGCACGCACGCACACATACACACAATCAACTAATTTTCCCTGTCTCTGTCTCCCTCTCTCTCTCACTGAAAGCATTTACGCACACATCATTGAAATTTGCTCTCAATTAATTAACCGATGACACGCAAAAAATGTCATCCCCCCCCTCCCAGTTTTTCCCTCCCAGACTTAAAGACATTAGAAAAAGAACTGTTACACATGTCACAACACTAACTCAGAAGGTATTCGCTTCTCACTTTTCAAACAGCCTGTGTGTATCAATGTCCCATGGAGTTTCATTTCTCACAGCCAGTTGTTCATTTCTTGTTACACAAAAGTTGTTTTTTCCTTCCACTTAGAGACCAG
This sequence comes from Stramonita haemastoma, assembly GCA_030674155.1. NCBI lineage: Eukaryota > Metazoa > Mollusca > Gastropoda > Neogastropoda > Muricidae > Stramonita > Stramonita haemastoma. The sequence goes on from CM060319.1 coordinate 25,289,990, forward strand.
GTTATTCATTGCCTTTCTATCTAGACACATTGTTCATTGCATTCGCATAAACATGTAGTTTATCCCTTCACATAGGCGGTGTGTGTATTCTCTTCAAATAAACATGTTGTCCGTTTCTCCATATAGACATGTCATTCATTTCACGTAGACATGTTTATTTCCTTCACATAGGCATGTTGTCCACTATCTCACACAGACAAAACGTGGTTTATTGCCTTCACATAGACAAGTTGTTCATAGCTTTTACATAGACAACATATTGTTCATTCCTTTCACAATAGACAATGCTGTTTATTCCAGCCTAGAGAAGACTTGTCCATACCCTCACATCAACAATATGTACCCCCCTCCTACCCCCTCCGGGACAACTTGCTTTTTCCACATAGACATATTTACTAACATGATCATCATCGTTTGCTGGGAGCTTCACATTTTCATTTTCTTCCACTTCATAATTATAATTACAATGATCATTATGATCTTGTCATGTCATGTCATGTTGGTGCTCTTTGGTCAGAGAGAAAAGTCTGATTCCACAGAGAAATAAAAAATAGTCCAAAATTTAAAAAAAAGAAAAGAAAAAAAAAAGAAAGAGAAAAACATGGCGAAGAAGAAGAAAGCCAGACCACAGGTTTTGAAAAGTAAAAGGCCATAGTCCACATTTAGCAGAAATCTACACCATGGCGGCCAGGTCACTATTGGGGTGTTTGCCCCATTTGATGACGGTGGGGCGAGGGTGTGGTGGGGCGGGGTCTGCTGACGTCACAGTGCCTCTGTGGGGAGCACAGCCCGCCTCCACTGTCCACAGAAAAGTTCAAATCCCCGCAGCCCCCTTTCCCCCCACTCGCATGTTGGTTTTGGTGATGCCCCAAGTTCACACGATCACAATTGACTGACGACGACACCCCTCTTGGAGATCCGGGTGTGTTGGGTCCTCCCCCTCCTCCCCTTTCTGCTACTCCCCCTCCTCCTCTCTCTCCTCCACACCTCCCACTATCTCTTTCTAGTCCTCCTCTTTCTTCACATCCTCTTTCTACACCAGCCCCTCCTCCCCTTTCTCCCGCTTCCCGTCTTTCTCCTCCCCCTCTTTCTTCTCCTCCTCCTCCTCCTCTCGAATTACACTCTCCTCTTCCATTATTATGATGCCAAATATCCGATCGAACTTTCTGTTGAGGAGGAGGAGGAGGAGGATGAAAAAACGAACAGCCTTTCTCCGCCGAGTTGCCCGCGTTGACGTCAGCATGGAAGTGATCAGTGACGTAAAACTGCGCTTTCGTCAGACTCCGCTCGCGCCGGACCTGGATGAGGCGCCGGTGTTGGCGGAAGTCTGTGCGGAGCATGCGCACAGCCAGGAGCACCAGAAGAACCAGGATGAAGCCTCCAGCGATGGGCACGGCGATGACAGCAGCCTTGAACCACAGGTCACGCTCTTCGGCCTCGTCCAGCATGCCGTTCGCGCCGTTTCCACTCCTTCCGTTTCCGCTTCCGCTCCGGGAGTAGATGACTCCTCTGTCTCCGTTTGGGTGACCTCCTCCTGAAAGAACAGAGGAGAAGGTGGGTTAGTTAGGGTAGGTTTTAAAATAATAGAGAAGGAAAGAGAAGGATTCAAACAAAAAATAATCTGAAAAAATGTATTTCATATAATAACTGATCGTGGGTAGTAGACAAGCAGTTGCATAATACGTTTACAGCCAGCCCTCGCCCTAACGTAAGTATCTGTATGGAA
>CM060319.1:25294215-25299215 GCA_030674155.1 Stramonita haemastoma
ATCATCAGCAGCAGCACCATCAGCATCATCAGCATCATCATACTGATCGATGAGCGTAGAATTTCAATGATCAACTGACATGTCGTGAACACTTTCAACTTATCTGTTACCCTGAAGTTGATAATAATCAATAAATCGATCCATATATCGATCAGTCGATCAAGCTATCAATCAATGCTTTTCTTGTACATATTGCACATCCGTAAGCTAGCTTGAGGTTGTTAAAGATTGAATGACTCTATGTTATATCTTTATGTCTCTTTCTTTTTATATACATCTTTTTTTTTAAACCTTAACTTCTTATGTATTGCTAAAAAGAAATTTCCCGGTTTCACCTCCCATGACAAATAAGATAATGAAATCAATGAACAGAAACTGAATGCATGAATATCTCATTTTCTTTCATGTCAAGCAAAACTAAATAATGAAATCCAGTAACTAAAATCTAACACACATATAAAGGATATGGTTTTTCTTCTTCAGTTCATTTTGAAGACTATTACTATCCTTAATCTGTGTTGTTTCATGAGCAGGTTTGGCTGACATATTTTTATTACCGACTATTCACGCAAATACTCCATCACGTCAGGTCAAGTCAAGTCAAATTCTGTATCAACACCCCCTAAAAACAAACAAACAAACAAACTAAACCCTAAACAAAAACAAACAAAAACACCCCACACTACCCCCCCCCCCCCCCCCTTAGGAAACCAATTATAAACCCAACCAAATTATAATCAACAGTGGAGATTTCGAGTATTTCTTAATGCAAATGAAAAAATAACCCTCAACAATCAAACAGAATGACAGAAACAGAGGATTTAAGTGTGGATCATAGGTGATGAAAGGGAAGGAGGAGGAGGAGGAAGATGAAGAAGAAGTAGAAGAAGAAAGAAGAAGAAAAGAAGAAGAAGAAGAAGAAGAAGAAGAAGAGAGAGAGAGAGAGAGAGAGAGAGAGAGAGAGAGAGAGAGAGAGAGAGAGAGAGAGAGAGAGAGAGAGAGAGAGAGAGAATATCAAGTATTTATAAATGTTCTTCCCTCCTCCTCCCCCCTAAAAAAAAAAACCAAAACAAAGCAATTGTACTGCCTTGTCTCGCATAGCACCAGTAAAGATATCAGATGTCTGTGTGTGAAGTTCAGATGGCTCACCCCAGCAGAGTAGAGCGTGTCACCAAAGATTAGCTCCACTTTTTTCTTTGTTTGTTTGCCAGTTTGCTTTCTTGTTTTCCCGCTTGCGAGTACACACATCCATACACTTGTCTACGACAGTGGGAATTCCCAACCCTTTGCCAAGAACAACCTGTGTCGGTCTTGTCGCCGAGGGCTCTTTTACGTAAGCGAGAAAACAAAAGCCGGAAACGTGAAAAAAAATTCCAGATTGAAAAACCTCGCTACGACTGTATATATTTTCAAACTTGAGCCCAACATACAACTCTTTATCTCTAATTCCCCCTACGACGCTGATAGAATCCCCCCTGGCGTAGATCCCTTGGAAAATCCCCGCTTCTTCGGGGTAGGTAGATTGTGATCTATCGGTGCCGAAGCAGGCCTGCTATAGAGCGGACTGTCCAGGTAGGTAGTGGCGATACTATCGCTGCCCAAGGCTCCCTCTTCTCCTCCTCTTCGTCTGTGGGCCTACTACTACCTCCTGCCTGACACTGCTCTGGCCGTCTACATACCTACCGTCTGGCCAATCCCTCTGCACCTTCTACCCTACAACTACTTTACAAAACAAACCCCATGGAGAAAAAGAAAAAAAGGAAATAACAGATGTACACACATATACACGCATGTACGTACATACGCACGCGCGTATGCCACATACATGCACACAGACACACGCGTACAAGCCATCCAGAAGGCACCCTGCACGGTTTTTGTTTTTGTGTTTTTTGTTGTTGTTGTTTTTGTTTTACTAAGCCAGTGTCCATCTCGGACATACCGTGATGGCCATTATTCTCACTGATTCGCGCATCTGCCAATGAGTAAAAAATAGCAAGTTTAGACAAGAATAAGGAGGCCATAGGGAGGCCATTTTAGGGCTGTCATCATGTAAAAAAGTAAAACTGAAATTAAAAAGTTGTGATAAATATTTACATATATTTTCACACGATGAAGGCTGTCCATTCCTTCCTTCCTATGATTTTCAGCTATGGAAGAGCTAAAAAAGAATGAAAACAAGGAAACAAGTGTATAGGTTAACTTCACAGTTCCAGTTTCCCTGATAAACCCAGCCTATAAACTCAATCACTTCTTGCACGAAAGAGAACAAACATGGCGGAAGGCTTCATTTCAAACCGCAAAAAACATGAAAACTCTTCCACTATTTTAAAGGCCCCACTTTAACACTATGGTTCCCAGAGTTCCAGTAGTTTGCATATACACAAAGGGAGGGAGGGGGAGGGATGACAGAGAAAGAAGAACAGAGAGACAGAAGAGAGAGAGAGAGAGAGAGAGAGAGAGAGTAGAGTGTGTGTGGTGTGTTGGTGTGTGGTATGAGAGAGAGACAGACAGACAGACAGATATGAGAGAGAGAATTAGAATATTTATTCATAAAAAACTATTGAATTGTGTATTGCTTCAGTGAATTATGAAAAAGAAGAGGAACAACAATAAAGTTCAAATAGATTTGTAATGAGGAGAGTGAGAGAAAGAAAGAAAAGAAAAAAAGAAAGAGAGACAGACAGACAGACAGACAGAGGACAGAGACAGACAGAGACAGAGACGTCAGGGTAGCAGGGTAGACTGTAATCTCCTTCACAGGGTGGTGTTACGAGGCGGTCCATTGTCTGGGAGAACCCAGAGGTACCCCGGTCTGACTGAGGTGATGTCGACTAGGACGCAATCCTTTGGGGGCCCTGGGGGTTCGAACCATTCTCCCAGCACGCCGTCTGTCGGGTCGGCTCAGCCAGCCTGGGACCTGCCTGTCAGCGGCTATTTTCCGGTTGGTGGCGCTGGACTGTGGCTAAACAATGCGGCTCAGGACGGCTCAGAGCTTTTCCTTACCAAAGCCTCAGACGCCGAACAGTAGTAGCGCTTTTCTCTGGTCGTTGGGTTTTTGAAAGAAAAAGTGTGTGAAAAGGGCGGGGTGAGAGAGAGAGAGAGAGAGAGAGAGAGAGAGAGAGAGAGAGAGAGAGAGAGAGAGAGAGAGAGAGAGAGAGACTTCGACGCTTTTGACCAATTTATTGTTATTGTCCAATATGGCCTATTGACAAAAGTGGAGGAGGAGTGGGCACTTTCTTTTGTAAATACAAATAAATACAAGAAAAAATACACGATGCAATTCAACATAATGAAGAGAAAAGAGCTCTTTACAAATGGATAGATACGACTCTAAGTTCTGTCGTAAACTCAGTTACAAACTGAACACAAAATGATGTCAGCGATAAACAACAGGAAACAATAAACAACAACTAAAAGGATAAGAACATTCTAGAGTGCTATATTCAACAATCCAGTCAATTTTTATATGAGGTTTTCAATAAGTATTCTTGCTGCAGATGACAGCAGTATAAGTGTTCTTCAGTTATATCACAAAATATTAAACTAATTGATGTTCGGCTGTGATTGTCGTAGTTTCACAGAGAGAGAGCGAGAGCGAGCGAGCGAGCGAGCGTGCGTGCGTGCGTGCGTGCGTGCGTGCGTGCGTGCGTGTGTGAATCTTTTCTGTTACATCCTTTGCTTTTCGCTTTTAACTTAACCTGCGTTTGTCTGTCTAATTTTCCATCTCTCCAGTCCAGACACTCACCTCCCCCCCCCCCCATTTTGTTTTCAAACAAGACTATTTTCTTTCCTCACATTCTGTGACATAGTTCACGCCAGTTCGTTCTCTCAATAACTTAGTGAGGAGGCAAACCCTGAGATGGGCACAGAACATTGTATTGTAGTGTGTTGTGTTATATCGTATGAACTGAGAATACTTGTCCTTTTGCTTAGTTTCTTGTTTCTGGATGACAAAATGAAAGAAGCAAGCGCATAACGCTCTTCAATAGATCATTTTTTAACAAAAAAAGAGAATTTGCTTTTAAGTGGCAACGGCGTTCATGAAATTACTGCTAACAAACATACTATCAATGAATATACCAATAACATTACCACAACTACTGCTGCTGCTATTAGTGTTACCACTGCTCTTCTGCTGCTACTGCTTCTTCAACTTGTACTACTTCTATTGCTTCTATGACAGTAACTATCACTATTACCATCACCACAACAGCAACCACATAAACAAGAACAATGACTACTACAACTACTAGTTCGTCTACTTCTTTCGCTTTAATAATGATGATAATGATCACTGTCTCTGTCTGTGTCTGTCTGACTGTCTGTCTGCCTGTCTGTCTGTCTGTCTGTCTGTCTGTGTCTCTGTCTGTCTGTCTCTCTGTCTCTGTCTCTGTCTGTCTGTCTGTCCTGTCTGTCTGTCTGTCTGTCTGTCTGTCTGTCTGTCTGTCTGTCTCTCTCTCTCTCTCTCTCTCTCTCTCTCTCTCTCTCTCTCTCTCTCCTCTCTCTCTCTCTCTCTCCCCTCCGCCCCCCCACACCCCACACCCCAGCATCCTCCCCCCTCCAAAGTGATTGTAGGGAGGTAACTTGCTGTCGGAGTCTTGTGCCATTATTCTTGCTGGGAAAATAAAAGTTCTCCACTGTTTTACAACTTTCCTTCTCCCTTCCCCCTCCCTATCGCCCAACCCTGCCCCGTAATTTAGCGCACACCCCCATCTTCACTTCTCCCCCTCCCCACCAATACAACATTTTTTTTATATTCTTTTCTATCATCTCTTTTTTCTCTTCTTTTTACTTTTTTTTATCTATCAATTGGGGGAGGGGTGTCGCTGTCTTTCTGTTTTCTGTCTTTCTATCTTTGACTTTGATTTTTGTTGTATATTTTTGTTTTAATTTTCCTAGAATGCATTTTCAGAAACTCTCTCTCTCTCTCTCTCTCTCTCTCTCTCTCTCTCTCTCTCTCCTCTCTCTCTCTCTCTCCTCTCTCTCTCTCTCTCTCT
>CM060319.1:25311715-25314215 GCA_030674155.1 Stramonita haemastoma
GTTTGTGCGTCTGTCTGTCTATCCGGCTGTGTAACTCTCCGCATGTGTGTCTTTCTGCCTGTCTACACATAGTTACCTGTCTATCTCACAGACTGCCTGCCTGCTTGTCTGTCTGTCTCTCTCTCTCTCTCTCTGTGACTCGAGAGAGAGAGAGAGAGAGAGAGAGAGAAGAGAGAGAGAGAGAGAGAGAGAGAGAGAGAGAGAGAGAGAGAGAGAGTGTGTTGTGTGTGTTAGTGCGTGTGTGTTCTCTTTCGCACGCACCCCCCATATCTTCTCTTTCTTTCCTTTTTGACATCCTCTTCCTTCTCCTTCTCCTGCTTTCTCTCTTGTCCCCATCTTCATCTCTCTTCCTTTTTTCCCCTGCACTCTATTTCTTTGACTATCTTCTGTTCTCTGTCCCCGTCTCTCTCCCTCCCTTTCTCCCCTCTCTCTCTCTACTTTGTGCCTTTCACTTTCTCTCTCGCTCTATACCTCATCTTTGAGCCATCTAACTACTCCCTCTCTCCCCTCCTCCCCTCTCTCTCCTCTCTCTCTCTCTCTCTCTCTCTCTCTCTCTCTCTCTCTCTCTCTCTCTCTCTCTCTCTCTCTCTCTCTCTCTCTCTCACTGCCTGTTTTTCCGCTCTGTCTTTCATTCTTTTGTTGTGTATTCTTGACTTATCATTTTGTAGCTGGGTTGACCCCAGAAGTTATAGTCGTATCCATTTTCAAAAGAACTCTTTCCATTTTATCATGGTAAATGCCTCGTGTAATTTATCGTGTATTTATAACATATATTTACAAAAGAAAGGCGCGTGTAACTCCCGTTGTCAGAGGGTCACATTGGGTCATGACAATGAATTGTTCAATGCATCTCTCTCTGTCTCTCTCTCTCTCTCTCTGTCTCTCTCTGTGTCTCTCTCTGTGTCTCTGTCTCTCTTTCTCTCTCACTCTCTTTCTCTGTGTGTGTGTGTCTCTACCTATGTCTCTCTCTCTCTCTCTCTCACTTGCATTCCCTTCCCTTCCCTTCCCTTCTCTTCTCTTCCCTCCCCTTCTCTTCCCTCCCCTTCTCTCTTCTTCTATTCTTCCCTCCCCCCTCTCAATCTTTCTCAGTCTCACTCTCAACCTCTCCAACTCACCTCTCTCCAAGGACCCGTTTCCCCGGGTCAGCGCAGTGATGCTGCTGAAATCCAGGTTCTCGATGTAGTTACACATGTCCTCGCCACAACACAGCAGCAAAGGAAACAAGGAATCACTCCCGGGACGACCCCGAAATCCCTCAGACTCCCCTCCACCACCTCCTCCTCCTCTTCTTCCTCCTCCTCCTCTAGCATCCTCCCAGCTTCGCGCAGCCTCCTCCACCCCGGCGCGGCCACAGAGGCCCCACTGGGCTTTGGGGATGGAGTCCAGGCAGCCGTGGGTGGCTCTGGTGGTGTCTCCTTGGGAGGCCAAGCTGAGGTCGTCTGGGGTGACCACCTCCACGGCGGTGTAGCACTGCCCGGCAGCGGACTTGCACATATAGCCCGTGGACACGCAGCCCGACTCGTTGCAGTAGCAGCGCAGCTCTCCTGGAGAAAGGAACGATGAAAGAAATTTAATGAGGGAATTTTAAAAGTTTGTTGAGTGTGGGTGGGTGGGTGGTGGGTGGGGGGTTTGATGGGTTAGGTTTGTTTTTTAAGAAGGAGGGAGTGGGTGGGTCAGTTCCTGTCTATCCACGCATCATTATATCCATCCATCATTCTATTCATCCATCCATCCATCCGTCCATCCATCCATCCATCCATCCATCCATCCATCCATCCTTCCATCCATCCATCCATCCATCAGTGTAGCTATGTAAAATAGATGGGTAACCCTGAGGTAACAGACCCCCGTCTAGACAGCGAGAAGTCAAGGGTTTGATCCCTGTTTACATCCGAACTTTTCCCACAGAAGAGCAAGGAGAGGAAGAAGAAGAAGGGGGAAGGAAGGAAGGAGGGAGGGAGGGAAGGATGGATGGGTGGATGGATGGAGAAAAATCAGATGAAAATTAAGAAAAAGAAAGAAAGAAGGGAGGGAAGCAGAAAAGAAGAAGTACATGAACATGGAAAAGAAGAAGGAGTAGGTTGGAGAGGAGGAGAACGAGTAGAAAGAAAAAATGAAAGGGAGAAAAAAAAAAAGAAGAGAAAGAAGAAGACAACTAGAAAGAAATAGATAGAAAGAAAACAAGAGTAAGAAAAAGAGAAGAAGGTGAATAACAAGAAGAACAAGAACATGACGAAAATTCGTTTCGTCGTCTTACGTCAGTATAGCTCCCACAAGACTGATTTTGGCATGAAAGTTTACGTCATCTTTTTCTCTATGGAAGATTGATACCTTCAGAGTTTGTTTGCATGTCTGTCTGTCGGTGATACTCTCTCTCTCTCTCTCTCTCTCTCTCTCTCTCTCTCTCTCTCTCTCTCTCCTCTCTCTCTCTCTCTCTCTCTCTCTCTCTCTCTCTCTCTCTCTCTCTCTCTCTCCCACTGGTTGCCAGTCCCACAGCGAG
>CM060319.1:25321715-25341715 GCA_030674155.1 Stramonita haemastoma
ACAAAATAAAATACACACAGTAGGATATAGCCTAGCTGGGGCCCAGCCCGGCTCGGCCAGTAGGCTACACACACACACACACACACACACACACACACACACACACACACACACACACACACACACACACACATACACACACATACACATACACACACATATCCACACACACACACATACACATACACACACACACACATACACACACACAGATACATATATACACACATACAGTCAAAAAACCGTACAGAAGCAGACGGCAGTCAGTCAGGCAGTCAGTCAGGCACTCAATCACAGAGCTAATCGGCTCGTTATCTGCCCATCGCCCGCTTTATCGGGAAGTCAACATCGGCGCAGGATTCGAAATCGCTTGACTTCTACCTGTGCAAATCCTCTCTCTCTCTCTCTCTCTCTCTCTCTCTCTCTCTCTCTCTCTCTCTCTCTCTCTCTCTCTCTCTCTCTCTTGCCCCCCAGCCCCTCTCTTCCCTTCCCACCTTTCGCTTTCGGCTATCTCTGCTTTCTTTCTTTTTTACTGTAAGTTTTTTTTCTCCAGCCACCATTCCCTTGCCCACTCTCTCTCTGAAAACGAAAAAGACTGTCCCTGTTTCTTGTCTGTCTGTCTGTCCATCTGTCCGTCTATCCGTGTGTGCCTGTCCGTCTGCCATCTGTCCATCTGTCTGTCTGTCCGTCTGTCTGTCTGTCTGTCTGTCTGTCTGTCTGTCTTCTCTCTCTCTCCTCTCTCTCTCTCTCTCTCTCTCTCTCTCTCTCTCTCTCTCTCTCTCTGTGCGTGCGTGCGTGTGTGTGTTTTGTGTGTGTGCGCGCATGCGTGCGGCGCGTGCGGCGTGTGTGTGTGTGTGTGTGTGTGTGTGTGTGTGTGTGTGTGTTTCTCTCTCAGAGCTTTATAAAGTGAATCAGTGACATTAAAGAGCAAGTTCAGTTGCCACTTATCAGCACAAGCTCTCTGGGCCTGTCGAGGCCGTTTTTCGCTTTATCGCCAACCTGCCGTGCATATAGACAGATAGCCTTACGCTACTGGCGCTCCTAACTTCTGAGAGTATATGGAGGGCTGCCTTCTCTTTTGAATTTTGTGTTTTTCTTTCGTCTCTTTAGATTACTTTTTTCTTGTTGGTGGTTGTGGTTGTGGTGGTGGTAGTTAGGATGATTGTGGTTGTGGTTGTTTTCTTTTCCATCATACTTTCTTTATTTGTTTTCTTTTTCTTTCTTTCTTTTTTCTTTCTTTCTTTCTTTCTTCTTTCTTTCTTTCTTTCTTTCTTTCTTTCTTCTTTCTTTTTGTCTGTCTTTCATTCATTCATTCATTCATTCATTCATTCATTCATTCATTCATTCATTCATTCATTCATTCATTCATTCATTCTGTCTTCTTTCTTTATTTCTGTCTGTCTGTCTTTCTGTCTTACTTACCTTCTTTCTTTCTGTCATTTTTGGATTCAATCATGTTTATTCGGAAAGATAAAAAACCTCAAACACATTAGTTTACATACAAATCAGTGTTAAGAGCAACAACACGCAAATAGCTTACAGCCTGCTCTTGCACAGAAAACATTTTTTTTGTCTTTACCTGGAACTTCTTTTTCTTGATATTTCTTCTTCCTCCCCTTTCTTCTCCAACTTTTTCTTTCTTCTCTACCTACTTCTTATCCTTCATCCTCCCTCTCCGTTTTTTTCTCTTCTCCTCCTCCTCCTTTTGCTGATGCTGCTCCTCCTCCTCGATGATTCTTCTTTCTCTGTCAGTGTCCTCCATATTTTGTCATCAGTAGGGTCAATGCAGAAATATCTGTAATGACGGAGATGGTGTTTACAATAGCAGATGTTTGGATGTAGCCATGTATGGGATCCCATTTGCAAAGCTCTACGGTAGAAAACGGTTTTGAAAGTCGATCGTGAACATGTAGTATCATTTGGTAAAACTGGCTTTTTCGCTAGTGAATTTTTACTTATGTAGTTTGCCACAGAAAGAAGACAAAGAAGAGTGAATAATCTATCAGTCCAGTTTCCCTGGGGGGTGACGGAAGGGCCCGTCAGTATAAACAGCATTCTAGGAATTCTGTGCTGGGAATCCCCTCTTTTCGATCTCTGTCTTTGTTTCTACATTGTTCCTTTTCTTCTGTCACCTCCTTCTTGTCTGTTTTCTGTCTTCTTGGTCCACTCTTTTGCTCTTTTCCCAAAAAGACAACAGATAACGTCTGATGCGCTGGGTCTCACTTGTCAGGCGCCTAACGGCAGCGCAACGCAGTTTCGCTCATATGACAGACAGCAATAGTAGTTGCTGTCTGAGCGTCCGACGAAGAAGAATCAATCAGTGAACGAACGAAAGAACTGGAAAATGAATAAAATCAAAATGAAAAGGTGAGGGAAGAAAATGAAAAAAAAAGTTAAAGAAAGGTGAAAAAGAAATAAAAAGGCGGAAAGATTTATAGTAAGGAAAAAAAGCCACAAAAATACCCCAAATATTACTGAAACCTCGGCGTACTACTAAGTCCACATCCAAACACCGCGACACCACACACACACACACACACCACACACACACACACACACACACACACACCACACACACACACACACACACACACACAACACACACACACACACACACAACGGGGCTTTAAAACGTTTTTATACCCGTCGGAGCCCCAAAAGCTCTAGGTAGACATGAATAATCAGAAACTTAAAAGCATATATTATCTCTCTCCCAGAAGCTCGAGCGATACACTCCAAACCAGTATAGGAAACCCGTCTCCATGTCTTGAGCCCAAACTTGTAAACTGATCCCGGTAAGACAACACAACACACCCTGCCGCCCGGGCATTAGCATAAAAGGGCAAACAAGCAAGGCAAACAGGTATCACAAACCCCATACCCCTACCTCCACCCCAACCCCCACCCACCTTCCACCTACCCACCCTAACCCCCCTAAAAAAAATAATTTAAAAAAAACACCCAACCCCAAACCCTTCTCATGATTTCGGTCCAAACATGACAAGGAGTTAACGGCCCAAACCACCTCCCGCACATTTGTACAGTCAACGAGAATTTAAATCGTCAGAGGCAAAGCATTCCTGACTCCGCGACGTTTCTGGGAGAAGGGGGTATGACACTCGCCGCCGCGAGAGGAAACAGGACATTGTGACGTCACTACCGGCGGCAGCGGTGCGGCCAGACGGCGGCGAGCTTTGGGACACCGGCGGCAGCGGATGCTTGAGTTATCTACCTTGTGTGTGTGGGGGGGGGGGGAGGGGGGGGGGGGTGGTGGTTATATTGTACAGTCTCTTTTCTTCCCTATGTCCCTCTTCCTTATCAATTTGGTGTTATTGCACACGTACACACTTATTACAGTTATGCTGTGCTACTAAGAGGGGTGGGGGGTGGGGGGAGTGACATCAAACTACTCCCCCCCTCCACAAAAAAGCACCCAAACAGACAAGCAAGCAAGCAAACCAGACCAAAACAAACAAAACAGAAACAAAGTTAACAAACAAAAGCCCGTAGATGGCACAACTAGTAAATAAACCAGTTACTACCACCCCAAAACAAATAAAAACAAAAAAGGAATAAGAATATTTTTAAAGAGTTAAATCATGTGGAAACCCGCCCCCCCCCCCCCCTCAAAGATGTGAACACGTAAAAATCTAGTCTACCGTTAAGGTTGTAAAAATGATTGGACAGGGTTGATATAGTCAAACCACACTCTTGGAATCTATCACACCATGGCGCTCCCAATATGGAGAAAAAAGAGTTAACTCTTCTTTTTGATCCATCTGATTACAAGATGGATAGACATAATCAACAGTCATATGCCTATCTGTCTTGAAGCTTGGCACATTCATTCATTCATTCATTCATCACTCACTACTCACATCACCCACATTCATCACTCCATGCAGTCATTAATCACCCATTCATTGATTCATCCATCCACTCGTTAATTCATCAACTTTATATCGTATCTCCCTCTCTTTCATCTCTCCTCTCTTACTCTCCTCTCCTCTTAGATCTCTCTCGTCTTATCTCTCTCTCTCACCAACACACAGCACAGCACCACACACACACACACACACACACACACACACACTCCACCCACACACACACACACACACAGAGGTTCCATCCATGCTGTATTTGCTAGAGACCCAAACTAGGAGGAGGGAAAATGCCAGTAGTTGTGATAAAGTGCTTGGCCCCACAACCTGGACAGAAAACAGAGAGAGCAGGTTCCAGGATAAGGCAGGCAGGAATAGAAAGAAGGCCGACGATCAGACAGCCAGTCTGTGGGCGCCTGCCTGGTTCTGTGCCCCTCCTATCTCCTGACCTTCTCGGACTTCTCCATTGTAGTAGCTCTTGTATATCTGCTATCGTTCACTGCTGTTTGTGTTCTTGAAACCCCTTTTGATGCCACAAAGAAAGTATGTACAATTAATTAGGAGTTGCTTCAAAAAATGAAAAGATGAACAAGTGGAGAATGTTACATTTGTCGCGATCTTGATAAGTGGGGTATACATCTTTGATCTTCAAATTAAGTTGGAAACAGTTGACCAATATAGTGTTTCCCATGCCAATATGAAAGGAGGGTCCAAAGTATGCGTATGCCAAAAATCAAGGCGTCACCCCATTTTGCAGGGTTTGCCCAGTATTCTTACACTAACAGCTGGGCTATTGGGAGAAATGGCGTATGGATCCAGCACTGTATTGTATGTACAGAATTTGGTCGGCTGTGTGAGGAACAAGTTGAACCTGGCGAAGCCCAGTTTTCTCCAGGTACTAGATTGGCATGCTGGGTATGTGTATTCCGAGGTGTTTTTTTTCGGATAAGACAATAAGCCAAAGTTTTGTGCGCAGTATGCATTCAGTGCATGTTAAAGAACCCGTGGCAACAAAAGGGTTGTCCCAGGCATGATTCTTTTATTAAAGCCCCTTTCATAAGGAATCAACTACACATGCGGACAGGAAAATAATTGAAAAAACAAAACAAAAAACGAATAAACTGTGCAGCTGCTCCTATAGCAAATAGATTACGCTATCCCAGGGAGAGCAACCCGAATTTGACGCAAAAACATGTGCCTTGACTGAAAGTGGTACTGGATGTATACACTAAAGCACAAGCAATCCCACACACACACACACACACACACACACACACACACACACACACACACACACACACACACACACACACACACACACACACACACACCTGGCCAGCCTTCTTCAACGAACGATGATGGACGTCTAACATCACTGCAAGGCATTCGAGGTTCATTCAGACACGGGACTTTGGTTTACCATCTCCTTCGGGAGAATGAACTCAGAACCAATGTTAACTACAGAGGGAAAATCTCTTCCAATAGACGGCAGAGCTACGGAGATTGGAACCCGTACCCTTACAAGGCTCCAGATGGCGAGTTCACTGTTCTAACCACTGAGCCACAGATGCCCCCCACCCCTTTCTTTTCTACCGTTATGGCCCTGACCAAAAGCTGAGTCAGTTGACAGCAGCACAGTGCCAAGGCCTCGCTCCTTGAGGAGTCATGGAGGCACTGCTCTGAGTTCTTCAGGCTGTGTCTCCTGTACTGGGCAAGTTAAACCAGGCGCGGCGGAGCTTATCCTTTATCTTCAGGTTCAGGATGCATGCTGAGTTGTTTTTTTTACTTCCAGTAACCCACCGAACTGTGACATGAATATGGAGTCTTTAGCGTGCCTTGATCTTTTGAATGCGTATAAAATTATATACTCGAAAGGCAGTAAGGGACGGGTATGTCCGTATTTCTTTTTCTGTTTTGAGATAATAAAGTATATGATTTGAATTTGAGGTCTACACTTTAAGATCGGGAAAAAAACCATACTCTTGATTCACCAGACACGGGCTGTCGAGATTC
Organism: Stramonita haemastoma; assembly: GCA_030674155.1. Classification (NCBI taxonomy): domain Eukaryota; kingdom Metazoa; phylum Mollusca; class Gastropoda; order Neogastropoda; family Muricidae; genus Stramonita; species Stramonita haemastoma. The sequence continues at coordinate 25,327,610 of CM060319.1, forward strand.
GAACACAGGACATTATGGACCCAAGAGGAGGATTCAAACGCTCTGTCCACTCAACTGTCTATCTAGACCGTGGGCCATTTCGTGCAATGATGCAGCAAGAAATACCAGAACGCAGGCATGCCATTACCGCCCACTCAGGTATAATCAATCGTACAGCACAGTGTATGTCATTGCCACACAATGAGTGGTTATAGCCTTTCATCAAGCATTTCTGTCACCGATGGTTTTTTTTCCTCTTCCTTAAAATCTTTAGTCCCTTAGAAGATCATTAAGTGGGGAAGAAGGGAGAGGAGAAGAAGCAGAAAAGGAATAACAAAGAAGGAGAAAAAGAAGATGAAGGAGAGTAAGAAATTGGTTCTGTAAATCGGTTTATGGTGGAGTTGGTAGCATTCAAGGACTCATAAAGCAAAGTAAAAATTTTGGTGTGTGTCCAGATTCGGCTATCTCTGAGTATGACTGACAATCTGTCTTCTTTCCTACTTTTGTCTATCACTGTCTGTTCTGTCTGTGTGTGTGTGTGTGTGTGTGTGTGTGTGTGTGTGTGTGTGTGTGTGTGTGTGTGTGTTGTTTGTGTGTGTGTGTTTTTTGTGTGTGTTGTGTGTCCTTCTGCCTGCCTCGTTCGTCTAACGGTAGGTTTGTCTGTCGTTATAAACGTTGTCATGGCATATTTTTGGCAGGTTTTTTAAAAAAAAACAACAACATTATTTCTATATAAAAAAAATTACTATTACATCTGTATCATCATTTCCTTTCAGTGTTACAACAACTGTGTGCAACAGCGAAGTGCTCATTAAGGTTATTGTTATGTAATGAGAATAAGTCTAACACAGCTGGAATGCAAACTACGATCATTTCAGGAAAAAAAAGCGCTTCATTGGGGGTTAAAAAAGCATTTCACAGTTAAAGCGAGAGGTATGGAGAGTAATTTTGTATAGTTTTGCGCTTCTTTCTTCTTCTTCTTCTTTCTCTTCTTCTTCTTCTTCTTCTTCTTCTTCTTCTTTCTTCACTATCTCTTCTTCTTCTTCTTCTTCTTCTTCTTCTTTTCTTCTTTCTTCTTCTTTTCTCTTTCTTGTAAACTGTTCAGTTCTTCGATATTTTTGTCTTGGTTGTAACCAACTCCTGTTCAGATATTGGTTTCTTTCTGTCTTTCTGCCCGCTCCTCTTCTCTCTCTCTCTCTCTCTCTCTCTCTCTCTCTCTCTCCTCTCTCTCTCTCTCTTCTCTCTCTCTCTTCCCTTCAATTCTCTTCTCTCTTCTCTCTCTCTCTCTCTCCTCTCTTCTCTCTCTCTCTCTCTCTCTTCTCTCTCTCTCTCTCTCTCTCTCCGTAAATTGTTCTCAAAATTAAACTGAATAACTCCCCCACCCCACTTGTTCTTTAAATTTTTTAATTTATTTATTTTCTTTTAGTACATCGTTTTCTTTTTTGCGCACTGTGCGTGCATGCCTTCACGTGCGTGCGCGAGCGTCGCGTGTATGTGTGTGTGCGCTGCGTTACGTGTACTTGTAAGCACATGTGTGCATACGTTTGTGTTTGTAAAATCTTCACTGTCAGTATTTGTTGATGTACATAACTACGAAGGGTACCAGGCAAGAGGCGAAAAAAGGAATGTAGTGGAGAGAGAGAGAGAGAGAGAGAGAGAGAGAGAGAGAGAGAGAGAGAGAGAGAGAGAGAGAGAGAGAGAGAGAGAGAGAGAGAGAGAAACTGAACTGCAGGTTAACTGTATTGCCTAGCAATACATGAGTGGGGGGGAGAACCCAAATACGATATGTGATAGTTCATAAACAAAAACAATTCTTGTAGGAAGTCGTATGCCTATCTGAGGGTGGATAACTATATTACGTGATCAATAATGGAGAGAGAGACAGGACGAGGAGAGAGAGTGCCGGGTTGCACGAGCAGCCACGGTGTAGGATAATGGTAGTGAGTGTGTAGCGGGGGGGGAGGGGATGGGGGTGGAAAGAATGTGCGTGTGTATAGTAAGGATGCAAGCATACACTACTACTACTACTACAGTACTTGAGCGTGTTTGTGTCTGCAAGCCCTTTTGTTTATCAACATGGCCCAGAACCAGTCATCTTCACACAGCGCGGCGGTCAGTCTTTCTCTCTCCTCCCTCCCCCTCTTACCCCCCCCCCCCATCCCTCTCCTGCCTCTCTGTCTTATCTGTCTCTCTGTCTTACCCCCTACCCCTCTGTTTCCATTTTCCCCATCTACACCTTCTCCACCCCCCACCCCCACCCCCATCACCGCAAGAACACACTTGATTCAGAACAAAAAAGAGTAGAGGGAATAATATTTTGAGAACCCAAAACTGTCAGAAAAAGTCCTCAAAAGAGGAGAGAGAGAGAGAGAGAGAGAGAGAGAGAGAGAGAGAGAGAGAGAGAGAGAGAGAGAGAGAGAGAGAGAGAGAGAGAGCGGGCGGGCGGGCCGGACGGACGGACGGACGGACGGACAGACAGACAGGCAGGCAGGCAGGCAGGCAGGCAGGCAGGCAGGACAGACAGACAGAGAGACAGGGAGACTCGGTTCTCAGGTGAGAGAGGAGGAGGAGGAGGAGGAGAGAGAGAGAGAGAGAGAGAGAGAGAGAGAGAGAGAGAGAGTGTGTGGTGTGGGTGTGTGTGTGTGTGTGTTGTGGTGTGTGTGTGTGTGTGTGGTGTGTGAAGTGTGTCTTTGATTTTACGTCTGTTCACTTAAAGTGTGTGAGTGTGTGTGCGCGCGCGTGCGCTGGCATATACGTGTGCCGTACACTACGCATTCCATTCAATAGAGAAGGAGGAAGGGAGGGAGAGAGTGGGCAGAAAGATGGCAGGTATAGGCCTAGTCTAGTAGTTCTGGCACGGCAATGCACTGCCCCAAACATGCTGGCTGCTATCCTATGTTCTCTAGGCTTTCTCTCCACAGCAGTGGTAGGTAGGCAAGCAGGAGATAAGAAAGGCACATAACAAGGCTACACACACACACACCACATACATAGCAGAAATATATTTTCCTTAGCTTTCCTTCCGCAAGTTCCCCCCTATAAAGCAAAGCACACAGAGAGAGGGAGGGGAGAGGAGAGAGAGAGAGAGGAAGAGAGAGAGAGAGAGAGAGAGAGAGAGAGGAGAGAGAGAGATCCGAACTCTGACATGGTTTAATTGCACTTCAGCCTTAGGCCAAAATACATTTATTATAGAAAAATAAAAGAAACTATCTGATATTAACAGCACCTAGCTATATTCCATAATACCCTAGCTAACTTAAACTTATACATTATACATCTCATTCGTACTACAGGTGAAATTTTGAGGATGACAGAGCAAGAGAGAGAGTGGGGGGGGAGAGAGAGGGAGGAGAGAGAGAGAGAGAGAGAGAGGAGAGAGAGAGAGAGAGAGAGAGAGAGAGAGAGAGAGAGAGAGAGAGAGAGAGAGAGAGAGAGAGAGGGAGGAGAGGGGGGGGGGGGGGGGGGGGGGGGGAGAAATACGAACAGGTCTTTTCCCGATTTAGGTCATTTCCCTTTCTGACAGGGGTTACACATAATCGTGAAAACTAAAAGCCACAACTTATCACAGAGCTAGATTATCAACACTCATTGGTAGACTGGAGAACTCTGAACTCTGAACTCTGAACGATTTATTGTAGAAGGCCACCGGACCCATTACAATTTCACACACTCGCTATCCCCCCCCCCTCCCCCCACACATTAATTTCGTTCTCAATCTTTCCAAGAATGCACCTGAAAACACTTCCAAGCAAAAACGATTATAACATTCACTTGTGGTATTAGCATACATCTGATTAGAATGTTTGCAACATTTTAGACTAAACATAAATTTAGTAACTAAATAAATAAATGAATGAATAACAAAAATTGATTAGAGAATTGATAATTAGGGCACAAATTGTACACAGAGTAGCATAAGACACTGAAACAACTTGAGAAATACGTTAATCATTTTGCTATACTGGAGAGAGGGAGGGGGAGAGAGAGAGAGAGAGGAGAGAGAGAGAGAGAGAGAGAGAGAGAGAGAGAGAGAGAGAGAGAGAGAGAGAGAGAAGAGACACACACACACACACACACACACACACACACACACACACACACACACACACACACACACACACACACACACACACACACACAATGTGTGTGTGTGTTGTTGTTGTTGTTGTTGTTTATTTTATTCTTTTATTTCGAAGATAATGGGATAAACACTCATCTGATTTTTTACATCCAATGCCCGTGTCTATGCAGTTTTTAAAATTTTGTCATCCGTTCCAACCTGCACACATGGCCTACTCTTCCGAAAAGCGGAACAGGTTTTAACGTGTGCGCAAGATGTTCTGCGTGCGTTCGCACACGGGACCTCGGTGTATGGTCGTGTGTGTGTGTGTGTGTGTGTGTGTTGTGTGTGTGTGTGTGTGTGTGTGCGTGTGCGTGTGTGTGTGTACGTACCTCCGTATGTTTGTACGTGTGTGTGTGTGCGTATATGTGTGCGTGCGTGCGTGTGTGTGTGTGTGTGTTTTGTGTGTGTGTGTGTGTGCGTGCGCGGGCGCAAGTGTGCTAAATTTTTATCATTAGATAAATTACGTGTTGCATACTGTTCAATATTCATTTCCGAATGAATTGTTAAAATGTGCGATAGGAGAGAGAGAGAGAGAGAGAGAGAGAGAGAGAGAGAGAGAGAGAGAGAGAGAGAGAGAGAGAGAGAGAGAGACAGACAGACAGACAGACAGACAGACAGACAGACAGACAGACAGACAGACAGACAGACAGACAGACAGACAGACAGACAGACAGACAGACAGACAGACAGACAGACAGACAGAGCACAGTTGAGATTGAACGTTCAAGAAATTTAAATGGCGAGGAGGGGGGTAGGAGAGGAAGGGTCACGATTTAAGTGCAAATAAAACTGTCAGCTTTAATGCTCTTGCTGTTTTCTCATCTGAATATCGGCGAGTTACTTGGCTTATTTAAACACACACACACAGAGTACACACACACAGAGTACACACACACACACACACACACACACACACACACACACACACACACACACACACAACACACAGGTATACACACAAACACACACACACACAGAGTACACATGCACACACAGAATACACACACAGAGACACACACACACACATGCAACGATCCACATACAAAATACATTCGCACAGTACACACACACACACACACACACACACACACACACACACACACACACACACACACCACACACCAACACACACACACACACACACACACACAACACCACCCACACTCACAACCCACCACACCACACCACACCACCACACACACACACACAACACCACACACACACACACACACACACACACACACCACACACACACACACACACACTACACAGCGCGGGTTCACATGTCACACTGTACATATAGATCAATGTAAACTGATCTGTGCACCATTACATAGCAGTTTAATTGCCGCTATAATGTTGGAAGGAAAAAAAAATATCGCTCGGAGCTTTGTCTTCAGCCTTCCTTCTGTGCTGATTCACTGGGCTGCCTGCATACCTGTACTTTTGACACTGAAGTCGATAAACCCTTCACTTCTGTTTTTTTCTTCTTTCTTTTCTTTCCCCTTTCTTGCTTTCTTGTGGAGAGAGATTCAAATCTAGTCAAGTCAAGTGAAATTCTTTTATTTCGGGGATAAGGATTTAGCACTTATGTGTTGTTGTTGTTGTTGTTTTTTTTTTTTACATCAAGTCCCTGCCCTCATCAGGGTTAACATCAAGATAAAAAAAATTCTAAACAACAACGATAATAAGCGAAATAACAGAAACAAGATACAACAACAGTGACAAACAAAAGACAATAAACAAAAAAGACAGAATGACAATTAATAAAACAACAAAAAGCACACACACTCAGAACTAAAATAAGAAAGAAACGGTCAAAAGGTGATCATGATCATAAGAAAAAGGACGCTAATAAGTAAGTAGCAAACAAGAAATATAACGCGTTCAGTAATTGAAAACATCCCACCACCATCTATCAACAAAATAAATCATATCAATCATAATATTTTGGTAAAAGGGAGGAAGAAACTTAACCAATATCCTCATTATGGGAGGAAAATACTGTCAGTAGAAAATTACATAAAACATAATATATCCCAGATTAAAAAACCCATAACATTTTAAAGAATGAGACACATAGACAGACAAGCAGGCAGGTAGACAGAATGAAAAAGATTGAGTGAGTGAGTGACTGGTGTGTGTGCGTGTGCGTGGTGCGTGCTGTGCGTGTGATGTGTGCGGTGTTGTGTGTGTGTTGTCTGTGTGTTTTGTGTGTGTGTGTGTGTGTGTGTTGTGTGGTGAGAGAGAGAGAGAGGAGAGAGAGAGAGAGAGAGAGAGAGAGAGAGAGAGAGAGAGAGAGAGAGAGAGAGAACTCGGACTCGAATGTTTTATTGATGGTATATGGATAAGCCAGAGGCTCCTTTATACCAGGCCCTAGTAGGGAATTTAAAAAAAAAACATAAAGAAATAAATAACTCATACACAATAATGAAGCTAATTATAACTTAATCACCTTGGTTTTTTTTTTATATGATCAACTGCTCACTTTGCCAGTCAAGTATATAATAAACCAGCCAATCAATACAGATTAACTAATGTCATATTCATACACATCAAATTTTCCAACATAACGAACTCACCCCCCCGCTATCCATACCGGCAAAACCAGGCATTTCAACAACCAAACCAAGCAACAACCCAACGTTTTAAAAAATCAGACAAAAAATGGAAATAACTGACCTCACATCAGCTATTGCATTGAAAGTAAATGATATAGCAACTCATTTTTTCACACTCACCAGTTTACACACACACACACACACACACACACACACACACACACACACACACACACACACACACACACACACACACACACACACACACAGGCACAAGCAAATTCATGCATGCGCAAGAATCAAAATCAATACCCAAACAAATAGACATATTGTTCAACAAGACATTTAGTCACAAATCCAAATCATTCTACTTTAACAGAACAAAACGCAACCTTTTACCATGTTAATGACATAAAACAAACAAAAAATAGAAGTTAAAGATAATCGATATTTTAAAACTAACTCTCTCTCTGTCACTCACTCACTCACTCACTCACCACATCACCACACACACACACACACACACACACACACACACACACACACACACACACACACACACACACCACACACACACACAACACCAACACACACAACACACACACACACACACACACACACAACACACACACACACACACACACACACACACACACACAACACAACACACACACAACACACACACACACACACAACACACACAACACACACACACACACACCACACACACACACAACACACACACACACACACACACACAAACACACAACAACACACACAAACACACACACACACACACACACACACACACCACACAACACACACACACACACACACCACACACAGAAGAAGAAGAAAAGGTAGGCGGGATCTCTCTGGTGAGAATGCTGCCGGCGACAAAGCAATACCTTTAGCCTTTGGCTATCTACTGGCTTGAGCCACTCCAGAGCTGCTTGTATCGCCTGCCACGCATTCTCTGGTCGCCTTAGCGCACAGGGAGCATCGACTGGGAGGGAGATTGGATGAAGGGGAGTACTGGGGGAGTATCTGGGGGAGAACTCTCTGCCTCTCCCTCAGCGCCAGATTAGCCAACCTCGGCTGAAGTATAAAGGGCAAGAGAGAAAGTTCGGATTTACCCCTTACGTGTGTGTGTGTGGGGGGGGGGGGGGGGGGGGGGGGGGGGTGAGTGTGTGTGTGTGTTGATTCTTTTTCTTTTATACGAGGATAATTGAATAAGCACTCTGTGCTTTTTACATCCAGTTCCCGTGCGTGCGTGTGTGTATATAGTCGTGCTGTGTTGTGCGCGCCGCATGCTCTGCCTCCCTGCCACCACCCCCACCCCCCCACCACCACCCCCTCCTCTCTCTCCCCTCCATCTCTCGTCTCTCACTCTTCCCCCTTTCTCTGTCTGAAGTTAAACGATGCCCTGTTTGTAAGACCAGATAGAGAATGAAGAACCTTTTATTCAATTGTTCTGTCCGTGAAGATTTGAGAAATAAGTTTCTTAAAGATTCAAAAGACTTTCTTGTTACAGTGCCACTTAAAGCTACAGTTAGCCTACCTACTGATAGATACAATTTATCACGATTTATTTTTCATGTACCAACCAGAAGAAATAAGATACTTTGTAGAAATAATCCTTGTATTGAAAAATACAACATTTAAAACATTGTTGATTATGACGCACGTGAATTGTTTCGTGATGAACATGTGGCTGATGTAAATTTCTTTGTTTTGTATATTGCTGATACATATTTCATATACATATAGATATACGTTGAAAGTAATATGTTTATAATATTTCTGTCATATGCCCACACTCTATGCCCATCACTTTTTGTATTGTGACATAAGGCCGATGTACAGTAAAAGTCTGAAGTCTGTAGTTCTTCTCAAGAGAGAGAGGAGAGAGACAAGTCAAGTAAATTATTTCCAGATGGTCATTGAATAAGCAAGAGAGAGAGAGAGAGAGAGAGAGAGAGACAGACAGACGACAGACAGACAGACAGACAGACAGACAGACAGACAGACAGACAGACAGACAGACAGACAGAGAGGTTGAGAATCCCAGAGAGAAAGACAGAGAGATACACATAGAGAGAAGACAGAGAGGGACAGTGAAAGACAGAGCCAGACAGAGACAAAGAGAACAAGACATTTATAGAAGGAAAGAGACAGGCGGGTAGGTAGGTATAGAGGAGATAAGGATAGAGGGACAAACACACACAGAGAATGAAAGCATGTTTTACGGTTGCTAGGCCCATAGCCATACATAGCCAGACGCGTATACATGAATATGGGTAGTAGTACAGAGGAGTAACAGAATGGACAGAAAGCAAAACAAAGACATGGTGAGGAGGCGGGAACACACAGAAGAGAGAGAGAGAGAGAGAGAAGAGAGAGAGAGAGAGAGAGAGAGAGAGAGAGAGGGGGGGGGGGGAGAGAAGAAGAAGAGAGAGAAAAGAAAGAAGAGAAGAAGAAGAAGAAGAAGAAGAAGAAGAGAGAAGAAGAAGAAGAAGAAGGAGAGGAGGAGGAGGAGAAGAAGAAGAAAAATGTAGAAGTACAGGTAGGGCAGAAGGTTGGTCTTGCGTTAACACACCCATCTAAAAAGTGAGAGGTCATGGGTTTGATTCCCGCAGTGTGAACCCGGCATTTGCCTCATCCACCAGACCATGAGAAGTAGTCTGGGTGCTAGTCTCTCAAGTAAGACAAGCCGGGGTAACGTGTGCAACATTAATTTCACTCAGGTCAGAGAAAGAGATATAAAGGAGAAGTTTACAGAGTTGTATCTGGTAACATGCTGCAAGAAAAGGCATTGTCACTGGGAAACACAGATTCACACGCAGAAAGATTAATGGGTGGCGGTGCCTCTTGTGGCGACGCGCACTACCTGTATACAGCAGTTCGAATTTCACGGAGAATAATCTCCCATTCGATACAATTTGAATCGATACCATACGATACGAAACAGTAAGTCTAATCCATTACAATACTATACAGCGCAATGTAATGTGATACCATACAATGCACAATATAATGTACAATACAATGCTGTGAAGTTTTCAACACTATAAGTACAATAAACACCACAACGTACAAGACAACACAATAGTAATGAAAATTTCAACACTGTACAACGACATATGATAGACAACACAATACAGAGATGGATGTACAAGACAACACAACATAATAAGATATACACCACAACACAAAACCATGTTTAACACAACAAAATATACAACACAACACCATCGAAATTATACAACACAACGCACATACACACACAAAACAATACACGGTACTGTACAACACAATGTTACCACAAAATAATACAACACAATATACAATTCAACGCAGAGCAGGCAGAGGAGGTGGGGTAGGTAGAGGTAGGGAGGAAGGAAGGGAGGTAGGTACACAGGGAGTCAGTCAGCGGGAAGTCCTAGGCTCTCACAATGCCAGGCACGTGGCAGAATGTCTGTGGAATCTCCCCTGCATTCTTCGGGTAATCCTCTCTTCCTCCTCTCCCTTCTTCCCCCCCATCTCTTCGCTTCTCTGCACTCTGTCTGTCTGACTGGCTAGCTCTTTGTCTGTCCGTTTCTGTCTCTGTCTGTGCTGTGTGTTGTGTCGTGTTGTGTGTGTGTTGTTGTGTGTTGTGTGTGTGTGTGTGTTCTGTGTTCTGTCTGTCTCTGTCTGTCTGTCTGTCTGTCTGTCTCTCTCTGTCTGTCTCTCTGTCTGTCTGTCTGTCTGTCTGTCTGTCTGTCTGTCTGTCTGTTGTCTGTCTGTGATCCTTGCTACTAGACTCTATCGTTTTTGTGAGTAAAAGAAAAAAATGAAATTTTTCTGTATAAATGCAGAAGGAAACTTTCTAACAATTCCCTAAGAGCAGAAACAATACAGTACAGTAATACATGCAACACAATACAATACACATTCTATGTTGTTGTTGTTGTTTTTTAAACCGAGAAATGCATGTCCTAGTGCTAGTTATGATAGCACTGACGGTCATCACCATCACCACAATGAAAACTACTAAATACTATTGTTGTTGTCGTTATTGTAGTTGTTATTGATACTGTTGACAGCGTTATGTTGTCGTTGATGTGTGATCCCCAACTTAGCACTCTGGGGGGTCACCCAGAATATGCATTCTGACTCATCTACATCCACCCCCCCCCCCCCCCTGCGTCTGGGAGTCACTGTGAGACTAGGTAACACTGGGTGAGAAATTTGCGTGTAGCATGGATGTTTTCAAGTACCGTGTAGGCAGCCAGACTCCGACTTCAGTGTAGGTTTTAATGAAGAGTGCAATCATACTAAAAGATACACGATTTTTCTTCTTCTTCTCTCTCATTCTTCGCCCTTGCATAGTCCCCAAAATGACAGCAAGAATGCAAACCTTGACCGCTGGTCATTGAAGAGAGAGAGAGAGAGAAAAAAAAACATTGGTACTGGGGGATGGAATGGATCACAACACACATAAAAAGATTTTCTCCAAACTTTAGAAAAATGGAGTTGCTCCCTTTTACGATGTTAGTACGCTAGCCAATGTAGTAAGGGAAAGACTGTTCCCCCTCATCTCTCTCTCTCCCAAACATCACCGTCTCTCCCCCCCCCCTCCCCCTCTCCTTCAACTCCCCATCATTCTCCCCATCTGTCAGTCAATCTGGCACGTGCAGCCAGCTGGTGCAGACACTGTGGCGCCACCTTGCGGTCATCAGGGGCCGATAACCTCTCAGACGCCTGGCGCCACAGCTGACCACAAAAGTCTGGCACAGGGCAGCAGTGAATGTAGAGAGAGGGGTAGCCTACAGCAGCAGCAGCAGCATAGCAGGAGAGGGCTGGCTGTACTGCCCCCTACTACAACTTGATCACAGGGGAGCGAGACTGACTGACTGACCACAAACCCGATATATCAAGGCCACGCTCCACAGATGCATCGAGAAAAAAAAAGTCAAGGAGTAAGGTCTATAGATCTATCTATGTCGTGCTGTTGTTAAGTGGGTGACTTTTAAGTGTTGAATTATGTGTTCATGTTATGTGGTTCAAATATGACAATTTGGTGGTAGAATGATTGAAATATTACATTTTGGGGATAATGTGATCGAAACCTTAGAATTTGAAAATAGAATGATTGAAACCATACAATTTTGGGGATAGAATGATTGAAATCTTACAATTTTGGAGATAGAATAATTGAAATCTTACAATTTGGGGGATAATGTGATTGAAATCTTACAATTTGGGGATAGATTGATTGAAATCTTACAATTTGGGGATAGATTGATTGAAACATTACAATTTGGGGATAGAATGTAGTCAAAGCTTTTTATAACAAAGTCCATACAAATTTTGAGGTAGAATGTGGTCATGGCTTTTTTTTTGACTAAGTCGTAGAATTGGGTGGAAACTGGAGTGTAAATCAAATGATTTATGTTCGTTTAAATGAGAGCATGGGTGATTTTTTTTACCCTCTGTGTCTGTGCCTGCCTGCCTGCCTGCCTGCCTCTGTTGTGTGTGTGTGTGTGTGTGTGTGTGGTGTGTGTGTGTGTGTGTGTGTGTGTGTGTGTGTGTGTTTGTGTGGCGCGCGCGCCGCGCGCACGTGCGCACATGTGTATGCGTGGTGTGTGTGATGTGTGTCACGCGCGTGTGCGTGTGTGCGCGTTATATCTATCTACATCTATACTATCTATCTATCTATCATCTATCTATCTATCTATCTATCTATCTATCTATCTATCTATCTATCTATAAAACACCTCCTCCAGGTAAGCTGCCTTGTCTTCTCTATAACGGCCACGACAGGCGAAATGGTTGATTTCAAGAAACACTAGTAATAGGGAAAATGCTGATGAGAGCCCAAGACCCAAACTATAGAGTGTGGCCCTAAACCATCTTCTGGCTGACCACACTGCTCCAGAGCTCTCTCACTCTCCACTTAACTGACCGTCTGTCTGTCTGTCATCACGACTCCTGCTGCTGCTGCTGATGCTGCTGCTGGGTCACCAATCGAACAATTTTTGTGTTAGTTGGTGGGGGGTTGGAGTGGAGGAGGATGAGGGAGAGGGGGTGTTTTAGATTCTGGGGGGTGGGGAGTAAGCCTATGGGATATAATAAAGAGACCTAGGGGAGTGAAGTGGAGATTTTAAGACGGAGAGAGTTGGAGACAAAGAGCTTTAGAGAGTATGCATTGGTTGTGTGGTTGTTGTTCATGGTTTGGTCGAATATATATTATCACTATTGAAAAGAGAGGATGAAAGTGTAGTTGTGTGTGTGTGTGTGTGTGTGTGTGTGTGTGTGTGTGTGTGTGTGTGTGTGTGTGTGTGTTTGTGTGTGTGTGTGTGTTTTTAGTGTGTATGTGTGTGTGATTTAGTATGCGTGTGCGCGCTGTGTGTGCGCGCGCGCGCGTGTGTGTGTGTACGTGCGTGCTTGTATGCGTGTGTGTGTCCATGCGCGCGCCTCTTCATGTGCGTGTGTATACATACACATACACTTGGGGCCAGTTAGTCAGTAGACTTACTGAACATTCCTTTCTCCCCATGTAGAAATCCTCAGGGACCAAGGGGTTGGAGGAGAGAGAGAGAGAGAGAGAGAGAGAGAGAGAGAGAGAGAGAGAGAGAGAGAGAGAGAGAGAGAGAGAGAGAGAGAGAGAACAGACACAGACAGACACACAGACACACAGAAGCAGAGAGAGAGAGAGAGGGAGACAGACAGGAGTGGGGGATGATGGGTGGAAGAGCATTGTCCAGACAGATAATCGTACTTCAGCGGCTGACCACATTATTTTCGTCGATCGAGTGCAGCAGAATTAGTCAGTGGTAGAGAGTTCCAGACTGTTGGCACAGTCTGAGATGTCCAGCCACGAAGGAGTTATGAGGTGGTATTGATTTGGCGGTTAGGGGGAAGTGCCGGGGAGAGGAGGGGAAGGGAGGGGAGGGTGACCTTCGCTCTGTCTGTCCCCGTCCATCTATCTGTGTTTGTTGTTTCAGTCTGTCTCTGAGGGAGAAGAGAGAAGAAGAGAGAGAGAGAGAGAGCAGACGAAAGAGAGAGACAGAACGAAGATGACGAAGAAGGAGGGGAGGGAGAGAGAGAAGAGAGAGAGGGAGAGAGGAGAGAGAAGGAGAGAGAGAGAGAGAGGATGTGAATCATTCATTTTTTTTCTTTTATTTGGAGGGTAGTAGAATAAGCACTCACATGCTTTTTTTTTAACATCCAGTCCCTGTGTATATGCAGTTTCTGTAAATTTTGTCATCCGTGCCAACCGGCAAACAATGAGCTAATCATCCGAAAAGCCGGACGGTTTTAAACGTGTGCGCAAGATGTTCTGCGTGCGTTCGCACACGTGACCTCAGTTTATAGTCTCATCCGTTGTGGTGTGTTGTGTGTGTGTGTGTTGTTGTGTGTGTGTGTGTGTGTTGTGTGTGTGTGTGTGGTGTGTGTGAT
>CM060319.1:25356715-25364215 GCA_030674155.1 Stramonita haemastoma
AGGCACACACACATGCACACACACAAATGAAGACACACACACACATTACCCCCCCCCACACACACACACACACTCTCTCTCTCTCTCTCTTCTCTGGAGTCCAAGAGACACAGAGTCAGAGAGACAGACAGACAAATACAGAAACACACGCAGACACAGAAAGACAGACACAGAAACACAGACAGACAGACACACATACACACAGAGGACTGGGCACAGACAGACAGACGGACAGACAGACAGAAACACACACAGAGGACTGGGCACAGACAGACAGACGGACAGACAGACAGAAACACACACAGAGGACTGGGCACAGACAGACAGACGGACAGACCAACAGGCGTCACACACTCACCCTCTCCATCAATGACGGCCAGACAGTATCCCCACAGCAGCAGCAGCAACAAGCACGGTGCCGGTTCCATCCACCTTCCCCCCTCCGTCCTCATCCCCACACAAGAAAGACTCGCACACTGCCCACCCAGATTTACACTCCACTGTGACGTAGCTCTGTATGTTGGAACATAGGTTCAGGTTTCATAGTAGTGTAGGTTTATATAATTATTGCGTATGTTTGGGCTTCAAAAAATTGTAGTTCATACGTCGATGATTATGTAGTTAGGTTTTACAGTACTGAAGTTTCATATTATGGTACGTACGATAAGATTTCATCGTATTGTAGGTTGATAATCCATTAGGTAGGTTAGTATTTCAATGTGGTGTTGTTACGTGTATTTGTGTTTCACGGCACTGAAGGTTCATACACTGGCACGGAGGTTTGGCTTTCGCAGTAGTGGAGGTTCATAAATTGGTTCCAAGGTTTTGACTTCCATAGTTTTGCAGGGTCATAAACTGGCCAGTTTGTAGGCTAAGACTTTAGAGTAATAATTATATGATCATACACTGGTAGATACGTTTCTGTTCTCACAAGACTGCAAAGTTCGTGTGTTAGAACTTAGAGTTTGGGGGATTTTTTCCACAGCGCTGTAAACTATAAACTTGTATCTCACAGGTTTACATCCTACAATAAAACAACTTACAGATTTCATTTATTTCCACGAAATTTTAAGTCTCACACAACAATAGCTTTTCTCCATCAGAACACAGGTGATGGCATCACAGCATCGCTTAATTAACACTTGGCACCTCCCTGTACGCTTCCAGAGAGTTGTAGACCTCTTCAGGCTGTTGTGAAGATGAGATGAGCCACTTGGACAACTCGTCCTCAAAACTTGAGCAGAGACAGTCCACATGCAGACGACAGGGTTGAGGAACAGTCCAAACAGTCATTCAGTATGGATTGATGATGACAGATGAACTATGGTTCCATTCCAGTTGTTTTGGAAAGCTCTCCTGACAGAGTAGGAAGAATCCCAGGTACTGAAATTGCCACAGTCCTTTTCAGGTTAACCAGCATCCGTGAAGCTCTAATGGGTTGCAGTTTGAAGTGCTTGTGGCGTTCCAGTCTTTGGAATTCTTTGCCTGTAAAAAGATCAGTCGAGCAATTTTAAACACTGATGATTTCACGAAGGAAAGAAAAATATAGGATATCTCATGTACATGTGAGATATAGGTGGATGGATAGACAGATAAGACAAACAGACAGATAGATAGATAGACAGACAGACAGATACATAGATATATAGATAGATAAATAGGTAGATAGATTGATGGATAGGTAGGTAGATAGAGAGATAGACAGACAGATACATAGATAGATGGATGGGTATATATATATATATATATATATATATAGAGAGAGAGAGAAGAGAGAGAGAGAGAGAGAGAGAGAGAGAGAGAGAGAGAGAGAGAGAGAGAGAGAGAGAGAGAGAGAGAGGGGGGTGTGTGGATAGATTGATAGGTAGATGGCTGGCTGGCTGAACTACGAGAGAGAGAGAGAGAGAGAGAGAGAGAGAGAGAGAGAGAGAGAGAGAGAGAGAGAGAGAGAGAGAGAGAGAGAGGTAGATTGACAGGTAGATGTCTGGCTGGCTGAACTACAGAGAGAGAGAGAACTCGAACTCGAACTCGAACTCGAATGTTTTATTGAGGAAATATGGATAAGCCAGAGCCAGAGAAGAGAGAGAGAGAGAGAGAGAGAGGAGAGAGAGAGAGAGAGAAGAGAGAGAGAGAGAGTATCGTTTGCTTATTCACTCATTTACATTTTTCTCAACATTTATGCTTTCTTCCGTTTTATTACTGATATGATTATGTTTTCAATGTCCTGTGAATCATCCATTATTATAGATATCCATTATTCAGGACACAGGCATTGCTCTGGGGGATAATGTCTTCGTCGTCGCTGCCTCTTCAGCACAGAGAGTTCTGCTTGAGCTAGTGGAGTGCAATGATAACTACTTAATTATGATATCCTGGTTTTGATTATCAACGCCATCGTTATTGTTTGTGGAAGCAGGTGTACAGTAGTAAAAGCAGTAATAGTTGCAGCAACAGCAGCAGCATAACTAGTGGCACCGGTAATAGTTGTAGTTGTAACAGCAACAGCAGTTGCAACAGTAGTAGTAGTAGTAGTAGTAGTAGTAGTAGTAGTAGTAGTAGTAGTAGTAGTAGTAGTAGTAGTAGTAGTAGTAACAGCAGCAGCAGCAGCAGCAGCAGTAGCAGCAGCAGCAGCAGCAGCAGCAGCAAGTAGCAGCAGCATTAGTAATAATACTATTAACAGTGGCAGTGATTGTTGATGTTATTATTGTTCTTGTTGTAGCAACTAAAACAGCAGCTGCAGTAGCAGCATTAAGTGTATTTGAATGCCACTTTTTCAACGTACACATGCTTTTGTGAACTTTTAAAAGAAATCCAGTCTTTATCTATAGATCATATTCTTTCTACGTGAACCAAAGTAACGCGTGTCGCCATCAAAATGAGATAGCAATAATGCACAAAAACAATCATCATCATCATCATCATCATCATCATCATCATCATCATCATCATCATCATCATCATCATCATCATCATCAACTTTTCTTCAACAAATAAACAAGACTCTGCTCAATGTTGCTAAAGTGATTAACAATATCGGAAATAAAATGTAAATCACATTAAAAGAGTTTGAAACGATTTATGTCAACAGAATTTCAAGTTGAAATCTCAAGTTAAATGGTGCATGGAAACTAAGTTGTGGGTGATCATTTTCCCTCTTGATTTTATGTCAAGGTTCTCCATATCAATAAACAGATGGCAGGTCATAATTAGAATTTGAATTCATAAATATGAGAATGAGGATGATCCATATCGCGCAATACCCTAATAATAAAGGCCCAAAGCGCAACATACGCGCTTGCACACCACACACACACACACACACGCACGCACGCACGCACGCACGCACGCACGCACGCACGCACGCACGCACGCACGCACGCACGCACGCACGCACGCACGCACGCACGCACGCACACGCAGACAGGATAACCTGGTGGTTAGAATATTACGCTAGTGATCTGGCGGCCTGGGTTCGAGCCACCACCAGCCATTAGAGGGGATTTTCCCCGGGAGTTAACACCAGTACCGACCCTCCCCCCCCCCCTTCTAATTACAGAGAGAGAGAGAGAGAGAGAGAGAGAGAGAGAGAGAGAGAGAGAGAGAGAGAGAGAGAGAGAGAGAGAGTACTTTATTTCAAGGATAGTAATAGATAAGCACTCTTGTGGGGGGTTTTCACCTCTATCCCCCGTTAAGAATTATATTATATCATGATATCAAAAGATACGTACAAACATAAAATCATGACAGAAAAAAAGGAAGGAGATGGAGGGGGACAATAACAGAGATACAGACACAGACTGACAGACATACAGACAGATAGACTGACAGACAGAACAGACACAGACTGACAGACCGACACAGACTGACAGACAATAAGATAGACACAGACTGACAGATAGACAGTACAGACACAAACAGACATACAGACACAGGCAGACAGTGCAGACAGGCACACACTGGCAGGCAGACAGACTGACAGACAGTCTCACCGCTTCAGCAACTCAGTAGCAATTAATATAATGAACTTTTGGCCGAGACCAGGGCCAGGGTTAACTAAGCACTACCTGTGGAGTGAAACTGATCACACCTGTCACTCACCCAGCAGCCGTGCGCGCCTGTCTCTGCTGTCAGTGTGCTCTGCTTGCTTGGGTGTTATGTCAGTTTCTGTGCATTATGTCAGTTTCTGTGCGTCAGCTTCAGGTTCTGTGGATCGTTGTCAAGTTTCTGTGCCTGATTGTCAGTGTCTGTAAGTCAGTTTCTGTCCGTCAATGTCAGTTTCTGTGCATTATGTCAGTAGCTGCGTGCAATGTCAGTTACTGTACATTATGCCAGTTTTTGTGTACAATGTCAGTTTCTGTGCATTATGTCAGTTTTCTGTGCTTCATGTCAGTTTCTGTGCTTATGTCAGTTTCTGGCTTCATGTCAGTTTCTGTGCTTCATGTCAGTTTCTGTGCATTATGTCAGTTTCTGTGCATCATGTCAGTTTCTGTGCATTATGTCAGTTTCTGTGCATCATGTCAGTTTCTGTGCAGTATGTTAGTTTTCGTGACTTATGAATATAATTTTGTCAGTTTCTGTGCACTCTTGTCAATTTCTTTGCATCATTGTCAGTTTCTGTGCGTCAATTTCAGTTTCTTGGCATTATGTCAGTTTCTGCGCATTTTCTGTGACTTGTCAGTTTGTGTGCATTCTGTATGTTTCTGTGCATTATGTCAGCTTCTGTGCATTACGTCAGTTTCTGTGCATCCATTTCTATGCAGCAGTTTCAGTGCATAAGAATCAATGTCAATGTATCTTTGTTTGCGTGCATTGTGTCAGTTTCCCGGTATAGATATCGTCAAGTTCCTGAAATTGTTATCAGTACGTCTTGGTCTTTTCGCACTGGGCTGTTGTATAGCTATCCCCACCTTCACCCAACTGCATGCTGAGAATATTTGTGTTATCCTTACCACCAGTCACAACTAGACTGCTCTCACAAAAAGGTGGTGGCTTTTAACGTGCCTGTAAGATTTTTGCCTGCCATGTTGGCTTACGGATTCCAGTTTAGCGTCTGAATAGGACTTGCATGGGAATAAGGCAGTGTTGATTAACCTAAAGAAAAAACATATTTCTATGGACGCCTCTAGCTCAGTGGCGATTCCACCTGCACTCTCATTACTGTCAGTCAGATCAGGAGCTGGAAAGCTCCAAGCAGCAGGTGTCTTGCCTCAGCACCATGAAGAGAAGACACAGGGTACTTCACATAGCTTTTACATTAAAGGGCGATAGCAAAATCGATCACTCTGGCACAACTGATCAAATGGGATTGGCGGTAGCTTGTCGCCAAGTTCAGTTACTGAATTGCGTACGTGAATATCTTGTCAAGGAGCACAGTGAATATTTAGTGAGCTGGTCATTACTTTCCACGCTGATTGATTGATGCTGACACTGATTACTTCATGAGCACAGTGAATAATTAATGAATCCGAACGTTAACCATAAACAGAGAATATCATCAAATTCACTATCAATCGTAACATGGTTAGTTATCAGCAGAGTTATCAAGTAATATGCATTGTGATAAATGAACAAGTATGAGCGACTTAAAAAAACCAAACACAGTGGATAATTAAGATGGCCAGTGAATGAAATTAACATACTGAAAATTTTGGGCACAGGGTGAGTGACGACTGAACAGTGATAATGAGCCCTTAATACACAGAATGATGAATTGATTAGCACAGTGCTTAATTAATGACTACAGAGGTAAATTAAGGAAAATTGAGGGAATTGAGTGCAGTGGTTAATCTCATGAGTATTCCAATAAATCAATCATCACAGTTATCAACCAATGATCACATTAATTAAGGATCTCAGAAAATATCACAGTGAATAGTTCGTGAGCAAGTCATTAATCAATGATTAGTATTGTTGATCACAGCGAACGATTAACTGTGGAGTGTTGTACTGTGCAAACTGGACCAGTTTTAATGTGTGTGTGTGTGTGTGTGTGTGTGTGTGTGTGTGTGTGTGTGTGTTGTGTGTGTGCGTGTGGTGTGGTGTGTATGTGTGTGCGTGCGTGTGTGTGTGTGCGCGCGTGCGTGCGTGTGTGTGTGCGCGCGTGTATTGGTGGTGTGGTGGTGTGTGTGTGTGTGTGTGTGTGTTTACTCCCAAGCTACCACTCATATAAATGACGATATTTATAAAGTTTAAACTTGCTTTTCTAGAAATGCGCATTCTCAAAGCAGAATTAACAAGGTTCTGGACAAATCTGCAGAGAAGTTAACTAGGAGATCATACTATGTTTCCACCCTTAATACGTCATCACCAGGCACTGCCGAGATTCGAACCTGGTACATGGGAATCATTTGTTACAATGTTACCAAAGTTACAATGTCCCCTTGACCATGTGGCAGTTTTGCCACGATCACTTCTGACTTTACTAGCCTTTTTTCTGTTGAACACTGAAGTCACTGGACACTGCACTGAAATTGTCCAGCAGTGTGTGTGTGTGTGTCATGTGGTCAAGCTGAACCTGGCGGAGCCCATCTTTCTGCCTGGTACCTTTCTGCCATCCATGCCACCGGCCATAAGTGGCGTACCTTCTGCGAAAAGTGAATGCGTTGTCAATGTGTGAGCAAGGTGTTCTGCATTCTTTCGCACACAGACCCTCGATTTAAAGTCTCATCCGAAGAACTTGCAAGGGAAAAGGAAGTAGGTCTAAATGTTAATCCCAAGATGGAAAATCCCGAAAATAGATCGTCATCGGAGGCTTGAACTAGATCAAGCAGTCCTCAGCTTACCGTTACATCACGAATTTGATGCTCTAACCGCTATGGTTATCCCCCCTCCCCACTGCCCCTCCCACTCTCCTCCCATCTCTCACAAGCATCCAAACTTCAACAAATGTACACAATGTTAGTGTCGCCGACGCAACGTTACATACCTTTTCCCCACAAACAGCAAACGACACACATCCACTTCTTTCTTTCTTCCTTTTTTTCACTCCGCCACTACAATCCCTGTCTGTACTGGTGGCTTCATGCAGGAGACAAAACAAACCAGTGGTTAATAGCTGGCAGGGTCTGACACACCATGACTCCCTCCCTCCCTTCATTCCTTCCTTCTTTCCTTTCTTCCTTCCTTCTCTCTTCTCTCTCTCTCTCTTTCTCACCTGCACACTGAGTCACGATGGTGTCAGTCAGTAGTAGTGGGTCCTAGGCCATACATATAGCATCTTCACAATCCTCCTGATCGGCTGTTACTGAAAGTCCATGCTTCATCCCTCACAATACACACACACACCACTGTAGTATGTATACACATCAAGCTCAGTCCAGTGCCACTGTTGTCTTTTGTGGCAAGGGCAGAAGTCGTTGTGCTTTCATGTTCTCTTGCTGTCTAGTAGGCACACAGTTTCTACACCCCTCCCCCCCCCCCTCTCTCTCTACCTGGCAAAGCGTGTGCTAAGAAGGAGGGGGGGGGGGAGGGTATGTGGGAGGCGGAGCCTATTTGCTCCGT
>CM060319.1:25369215-25429215 GCA_030674155.1 Stramonita haemastoma
TCAGAGCGATCGCTTTCCCCCAGCTAAAAGTTAAGCAGCGTCGAGCGTGGTTACCAGTTGGATGGGTGACCGATTACGCGCCTTGGCTACAGTACAGTTCCCCCAATTCACCCAGCTGTAAATGGGTACCTGCCCTCTTTAGAGTTAGAATCTGGATTAATGGCTCAAAATAAGGGATGACTGCAGTGTCTGGTGCTTTAATAATGACATAGGGAATTTTTGTAGCGCTGAATCTTGTAAAGCACACAACTCAAAGGGCTTGCATTCATATCAGTCACTGCGTGCGACCGTTCACAAACAAGATTAACCGCTCTTAAATTTACACGCCACACACACACACAACACACACACACACACACACACACACACACACACACACACACACACACACAACTGGGTAACGCACTAAGGCATGGAGATGGAATGGAGGAGGTTGGTTAAAAGTAGGGACAGATGTGAGGTGAAATGTTGGAGAAAGTGCCTAGGTAGGACATAAAAAGGTAAAGGTAAAGGTGTCCCATAACCTGTGTGGTCGTAGGGGAGCGAGGTGTCAGAGACCTCAGCTTCTCTCGGGGCCAACATGTTGAGAGCGGCGCCCATCTCCTCTCCCTCGCTGCTTTACCTTCTCTGGCCCTAAGGAGGGCAGGTACCCATTTACAGCTGGATGAATTGGGGGAGGGCGCACAAACGGCCACCCATCCAATTGGCAACCATGCTCGATGCTGCTTAACCTTGGACGGGGGAAAACGAGCGCTCAAGCAGGGCATGTGTCTTTATGCTGGATTTGAGAGTGTCAAATGAAGGTTTTGTGCGTAGGGAGAGAGGGTGGTCATTCCAGATAGATGGACCAGAAACAGAAACAGAGGCTGAGGTCAGCCATCATTCCTGTCTATACAAAAGACATGGACAGCTTCTGGTCAGTGCACAATGCACGTCCACTTACCCGGGGTGGGTAGCTGGCAAGGAGGGGGTATGATCTGAAGATCTGGGACGTTGTACCCAGAAAGTTTCTGTATTGATGGGCCCATTCCCTTACTTCCATCTCAAACGTCTTGCTGCATGTCGTCTCTGTAAACAGGTTAAAAAAAAAAGTAAAAAGCACGGCATCACGTTTTTCACACACAAAAATACACCTTCCTTAAGAGACAATTGTATTCAAGATATCCACTGTATTCAAAATGCTCTAGACATAATTATGCGCGCGGGCACACACACACACACACACACACACACACACACACACACACACACACACACACACACACACACACACACACACACACACACACGGTGATGGACAAAGGTACACAATCTATCATCATTGCTTAGAGAATGATAAAGAGTATGCACATTTAGTTAAAGACACAATCAAAAGGTTGATACATTAGTATGGGGGGGGACGATAGCCTAGTGGTCAGAACATTGCGCTGGCAATTTGACGACCCGGGTTCGAGTCCCGTCGAGGAGATTTTTCTCCTGGAGTTAACATCAGTGCTGACTCTACTCTCCCCAAAAGTCCTTCGGATGAGACTTTAAACCGAAGCCCCGTGTGCGAACGCACGCAGAACATCTTGCGCACACGTTAAATCCTGTTCCGCTTTTCGTAAGAGTAGGCCATCGTGTGCCGGTGGGAACAGATGACAATATTTACAAAAACTGCATACACACGGGGACCGGATGAAAAAAAGCACATGATTGCTTATTCTGTTATCCTCGATATAAAAAAAAAAGATTAAATAAATTAAGTATGCACTTTTACAAGATAATAATGAATTGATTGAAGAAATGTCAACTGATCTTATACAATTTTCAATTTCAGACCAATTGTTTCTGAACACTTTGACAATAGAAATAAGAAGAGAAACGATATGTTCCAGCATTAAAAGAAGTAGAAAAACAAATATAAAGGAAAGAGAGCTTGAAAACAACATACAGAAGTTGGAACAAAATACATCCGTGGGCGTAGCTGAAACCATACTATTCAGAGACAAAAATGAAGAATTGGTTAAAACTAGACAAAATAAAATAGATGGGATTTATTCTCAGATTAAGAGCAAAATAGGGTCACAGGGAGAGAAGATAACCCAGCATTTCTGCTCTTTAGAAAAAAGAAATTTTGTTAGCAGGCAGATGTTAAAAGTAAGTACTGACCAAGGAGCTACTTTAACTATAACAGAAGACATAGCAGAGGAGACAAAATCATTCTATGCAAAAAGCATATACGAAAAAACAACAACACAGTTTTGAGTCCAATTATTGCTTAGACATTTTTACCAAAACTGACTAGAGTAGAACCAGATCAGCTGGGAGGCTGAATTACCCTAGAAGAAGCATTAAAATGTTTAAAAGAAGATGCAAAACGACGCAAGTACTGGGACAGATGGACTTATTGTTAACTTTTTTCTGGAAACAGCTGTGACCTTTTGTTATTCGTTCCCTAAATTTTAAAGGGGTAAATGTTCATAGCATTTCAGAGAGAAGGAATCATGACTTGTCTGCGTAAAAAGATTTGATGCTGTTAATAGCGCTTGCACACTACTAAAGGGGCTGTTCAAGTGGGTTTTGTCACCATATAGAAACGCTTGTGTGCTGTTTGCTGTCAATCAAAAACTTTAGGTTGGATTTTCCCAAAACAGCCATTTTGACAATACTCTGGTTTGGCTCTGAGGTAGCGGCCATGTATTTACAGACAGTTACATTTTTCAGATGTCAAAATACATACGTACTTGTATGTATCAACATACGGCAAGTCTCCCAAGCAGCATATGTACGAGCAATCACACACACACTCGCGCGGACACACACTCGCGCGCACGCACACACACACGCGCGCGCACGCATGCACACATCCACAAAAAACGAACAAAGAAATACAGCTAAGGGAGCAGACAGACTGTACGTATAAATTTGGACATACACAAGCAATTATTTACAAACTCACACCATACGAAAACAGAAGAGAGAGAGAGAGAGAAGATAGAGAGAGAGAGAGAGAGAGAGAGAGAGAGAGAGAGAGAGAGAGAGAGAGAGAGAGAGAGAGAGAGAGAGAGAGAGAGCAGTACACATGGGGAGGGGGGGAGGACAAAGACTAAGAAACAAAGAAGCAGACCCATGGAGACAATGACACGATGACAATGCACTACAGGAGATGAACAGAAGAGTCATCTTGCACTGTTCATCGCATGTTAGATCAAAAGAGGCACCACTGAACATTATCAAAGAAACATGAAAACAGTGCAGGATCCTCTTTAGATGTTGGCCTCATGGCATCCTAATCTTGATTGCTCCTGGTCCTAGAACTTTTATCAGGATGAACTCTGCAGTGGCTGGAAATTGTGTATGTACAGCAAAGGAGACGCCTAGACAGAAACACACAACACACAAGTTGAGGTAATATATATTGCACTGTTTAGATATACCTGTCTAAAACAGACAAACCCCTCAACAAATAAAAATGAAACAGTAACACTTGTTTCTCTGAAAGCGAAACAATCAGGCAAAAATCGCGTTAAACAAACACCAAAAGAAAAAAAACAAAAACAATTCCAACCACAAGCCAAATAATGACAGTCATAATTACGTGGCACTTTGAAGGCCCCATCAGCGAAAAACAAGACGGAGTCAGGCAGGTCGGGTTCAGCCTGATTGTTGTGCTTGTTTCCCAGGCCGAACATCTGCAGGAATTCCCCAATGTGTTCCACTGCGTGCTGAGTTGTTTTGCTGCCTGCTGGGAAAGAGAGGGCACGCAGCTTGGCTGTGTCATTGCTTATGACCTCTGCAAAATGATAGATAAATAAACAAATGAAATAATAAAAACATCCATCCATCCATCCATCCATCACATCCATCCATCCATCCATCCATCCATCCATCCATCCTCCATGCCTGCCTGCCCTGCCTGCCTGATTTTTGCATGTGGAACTGTGTATGCCCACCTTTAAGGTAGCTGCATTCCGGCTTCGGGGATTAAGTCTAAACATGACATTAGTGCGCATGCATTTTTAAGCATATTTTGTTGTATTCTGTTCTTATCAGCACAAGCGCCTACTCTTCCAAATGGCATAACAGGTTTTAACACGTGCGTAAGATGTTCAGCATGTGTTCGCACACAATTTGCTCTCATTTTATGCAAATTCTTTATGCCAGATACGGTCAAAAAACTGTTGACATGTCAAAATGAATAGCCTGTGAGGTAACTTTGCAATTACAAAACTCCAGGCCGACAGGGGCTATGATGTTGTGATGATAGGAAGCCATAAACATGCTTGTGAGACATTTTTCGAAACTTTACCGACACCGCTAATAAAAGTAGGGATACTGGGCAATAGTTATTACAAAATCGTTTGATTTTATGTGTGCAGAAGAGTTACATGAGCTGTTTTCCAGAACCAAGAAAATTTGGTTTCAGGTAGACTGCTGTTGAGGATAGCAGTCAAGGGTTTTAAATTGTCTTGTAGGGACAAAAATAACAATCTGTTTGTGAGTTTGGTCTTTCTGCTTTACTTTGTATTTAAACTAGAGAAAATACATTCCTTTTAACTGAACACTAGACAACATGTCATGCCAAACGATAGCAGAAACAAGTCAAAGTACAGAATAAATAGCAGACCATTTTAATAGTGAAAAAAACCCAGCAACAAAAAGAGCCTAAATAGCATGAATTCGTGAAGCTCTTTATAAAGTATTGGTATATCTGACAGTACATCATCTTCATTTTCCAAAGTAGATTGGAAAACGAAGAAATTATTGAACACATTTGCTTTATTTTTTACTCGTATTATAGTACACTTGTATTAGCTAAAACTCAGGGAAAATATTTGAAGCAAAACCTTTATTTTCGACAAACGAACTTACTAGTTTTCCTGTATTCTTCATTCCAAATTTTGTACAGCGATAAGATTCTGCATTAAAAATTTACATACTTTCTAAATTGGCCAGAGTGGAGCCAACCTTATGGTTTATACTTATTTGGCACTTCCAGACAAGCTGGTCTGGCAAGGACAAGAAAAGGTATTATACAATGTCTGCAAGGGGTTGTTTGGGTGGGTAGGTACAGCTATAGACAATGTTACATATATATAGATTATTGTAATTACAGCAAAGCAAGGAACTGGAAAGGTTTAGAAGTGTTTAGAAATGATATTTTTCCAGTTGATGCAGGTGCTTTTACACAACAGTAGCCAATGCTGGCTTGATATATATGATATAGGTCTGTGCCCATCTAAGTTATTGTACTTTGAAGTACATAGATAAAAAAGATAGCCAACTTTAAAAAAAGAAGATATACACGTGAAGATTATATCATGTCTGCCTAAACGGAAAACAATACGTTGAAAAAGCACATAGTGAACATGGAAACAGTTGATCATTCTGTTGCTAGGACCTAACAGAATAGTTTGTACAAGTAGTATTTACAAATAATGACGCATAGTGAACCATCACAGTATCGGAGAGAGAGAGAGTTACTTACCAAATAAGAATCGGTTCTCACCCACTACCTGCACACACACACACACACACACACACACACACACACACACACACACACACACACACACACACACACACACACACACACACACACACACACACAAGCAACAAGAAGAAATGTACAGCCCACTGGATCCCACACATCAGTTTTAGTCAAATTGCAAGGTTGATATTGTAACTGCTTGGCTATTCAACCCCACCCCACCCTTTTGGAAGAAAAATATATTGGAGAGTATTAATCATACGATAACAGTACCCTCTTTAAAATACAAGATCAAAATAATTACAGTGATGAGTGACAGTGCTGATGATGTGTTCTTTTGTTGTACTTTTTGTCATTGATGTTTGCATTGAGTTTTGCTGATGTGGTAGTTGTTCTTTTGGCAGTAAATGCCCATATAAAACACGAACATGAAGAGACTGACCTTGAGGGCTACCTCAATGTAAAGTGACCAAGAGCCGCCTTGAGGTCCTGCACTGGAGCCTCAGAAGTGACGTCCAGGATGTAGATGTGATCCTTGTGGGCAGGCAGGTGGAGCAGGTCACTCATCTGATCGGCCTGGGTCATGGTGACTGCGGTCACCAACAGGGCAAAGGTCACAGTCAACATGGCGATGGCTGCTCTCTATGAAGAATATGCAAATTGGGTTCGGCAAGACCTCAAAGGAGACGAGCGTGGATGTTATATATATGGGCAACATGTGAATGACATTCCATCATGCACACATGCACATACACAAGCATACACATAGCAGATACACACACTAAGTACATGCGCAGTATGTGCATGTCGGCATGCATGTAGGCACGCACATACTGACACTAATACACAGACAGAGAAAGACAGACAGAGACACTTTAAAACTGAGAGGAGAGCTTACAAACACTGTCAGTCAGTCAGGTGCAATGAAGAGAAACTGCAGATCAATCAGCCCAAATCTGAATGCAGTCCTGTGCCTCTGACTTGACAGTTATGCATTGCTTGAAAGTGATGGGAGGGAAAACATGAGGGTGGGTTGGGGAAGGACCTCAAAAACAATCATGTGATAGCTTTTGTCCAATCAAAGCAGCTTATTATTGCATGGAAAAGTACCTGTCATCTGGTGTAGATAAGCATAATTCTCTTGGCTAGGCAGCAGCAGGTTTGTGGTATGTTTTGTTGTATGATTACCTGATGCATTGTTAACTGCATCCTGGTTTGCCCAAGAATTTTACATGTGCATAAGTTGACTCAAGAGAGAAGAGAGAGAGAGAGAGAGTCCACTCACAGCCACACTGAGGCTGTTATGTCAGATGCACCTATAGAGGCAGCAGTTCATGGGAATACGACAATATGATGCCTACAGGTGCCACGTACCAGAACAGACTCTGCACTATTGTTGCTGTGTCATCGTGGTGATGGTCACTAGGCAGACTGGTCAAACACAAACAGGTCTAACTAGCTGGAGAGCCAACTAACACAGGGTACCATTTTCCAGGCCTCTTGTGCATGTGATGACAACGATGATCTATACTGCTCATGTCGGTTCACACAGTGTAAACCCCCGACATGACGTCAACACAGGCTCAGGGACGTTTTAGATGAAGGAGTGAAACTATCCAGCCAAAAGGGAGAATACTTGAGTGTGATCACTGTCTTCCCACTGAGTTCACAGCACTCTTTACTTTGGGGCCTAGATGGCCAAAGACTCCTGTTGTTCAGAACCTGTTTTGTGTATATACATATCCGTGATATTATGTTTACATGTTTACTGTTTTTATGTATGGCTTGTAACCCCTCTGAATTTCTCTATCTTTGAGAAAATACAGTCTTTGAATTTGAATCTGACAAACATCACTCTGATGAAGCTCAAACCCAGGCCCTCCCAGCATTATACCAGCCGCTGTGCCACGGTGGCAATGAAAAATAAGCTGTTCGACCATAACAGAAGTGGCTGATTTTGCTGACTGCACATGATTTATCATTCAACATCACGGTTATGAGATATAAAAGCTTAATCTACAAACGACTATGTGCGCAGTTTTAGTCAGTAATTTTCCACACGTAGGCTATCTGTCAGAGCAGAGGTAACAAATCATGCTTGAAAGATACTGCTCTGTTTGACAGGGAACGTGTGAATAATGCAGAAAAGAAGCTGATACTGTTTTGCCTTCTGCAAGTCATGTCATTAAGGAACTTCAAAGCAACACATGACTGCACGATACAGCCCATAACTCAGCTGTTGCAATATATATATATATATATATATATATATATATATATATATATATATATATATATATATATATATATATATTATATATATATATTATAATATATATATGTATGTATATATATATATATGTATAATATATATAATGTATATATATGTATATATATATATATAAATAAATAAATTATGCTAGCAAATAAATGATGGCTTAGTACGGAGGGCAAGCTGTTATCCATGCAGCAGAACCACCCCCCTTCTCCCCCCCTCTCCACGTCTCTGGAATGGTCCATTGGAAAGGCAATCGCTGATACGCATGGTTCCAGTGCCGTTGCAGGAGCCGCCAGAACCTTGCCATATAGGCCTACAGCCCCGAATCGCCCTGGGATTCCATCTCCCCGATTTTTCCTCAGGGGTGGTGTCTAAACACGACACCTGTGTACATGCTGGTTTTTGTTATTTTGTTGTCATCCACTCCTACTGCCACACACTGCCTGCTCTTCCGAAAGGTGTAACGGGTTTTTAACATGTACGCAGGATGTTCTCCATTCATGTTACTGGGTCTGCATCACAGGGTTTCATGGACCCAGTGAATGGTTAATGAAATGAAGAGACTGATGTATCAACCAGGATTGGTAAAGACACACAGTGCTAGAGACAGCTAGATAATCTGGCTTTGGCAAAAGTTTTTCGTCATTGACATTGGTGATGTACAAAGGACTGTATTAAAACGCTATTGTTCTGACAATAGTGATGTGCCAAGGCCTATGTTAAAATACATTTATGCTCAGAATATGCCCAAGGCGCTAGGCCTAAGTTATTATGCTGTTGTGCTGACAATATGCCAAGGCATATGTTAAAATGCTGTTATTTTGAAAGTATGCCAAGGACCAAGTTAAGATGCTGTTGTGCTTGCAGTATGCCAAGGCCTATGTAAAAATGCACTTGTACTGACAATACTCCAAGGCCTATGTTAAAATGCCACTGTGCTGGCAGTATGCCAAGGCCTATGTAAAAAACTGTAATGCTATCAGATGATGTATGAGGTTAGCCCTAAGTTTTCAAATATATATTCTACTGCTGTTATTATTTTCTTATTTATTTTGCAATTAGTGGTCTTAATGCCTGTCTTTTGGATGAAGCAAGAAGCAGATCTATATCATTTCCTATTTTCTGAATTGCTGTTAAAGACCTCACAGCAACAAAGACTTTCCCTGACAATTTTTTTATCTTTTATCAATGTTTATGTCCTTACTTCTATCATGTCTGTAGATAGTCATTTTTTGCATGTCATTATTTAAGTTTTGTTTTTGTGTCACTGTATGTTATTACTTTTTTAGGTTAAAAAAAAATTTTTTGTTTGTTTTTCCATGTCATTATTATTTTTTTCAGTCATTTGAGGTCTTTATTTCTTTCTAGGTTGTTTGCATCTCATTATTATATATATATATCTTTCTATGTGTTCATTACATTTCGAGAGGGTATTTTTGTAATCTTTTTTCTATACTTTTTAGAACTTATTTTTGTCAGTTTTTTTGTAAGGCGTTAGTAGTTGTATTCTTTTTTGTCGTTAGTTTTGTTTAGTTTTCTTGTATGTCCTTGTTTTAACTTTTTGCATGTAATCATTAAAAATGTGTATCATTTATCTTTTATTTGTTTTTTTATATAATTTTTTTTCTTTTTGTTCTATTTTTTGTATGTCGTTTATTTTTAGTTTCTATTAGTGTTATTATTTTTTAGGCTTTTTATATCACAATTTGTTTTGTTATTTTTGTTATTTGTTTTTGTATGTTGTTATTAATTTTATCTTTTGGGTGACATGTCGTTATGTTTAGTTTATTTTATGTGTCAGAATTTCTAAACGGGTTTTTCCAATTTTTTAAATTAAAATAAATTTTTTTACGTATTTGTTGAAGATGTAAATCTAGTTTTTTTTTTCTTATAGTGTTGTGCATGTGATATTTTAAATTTTTTGTATGTCATTGGTTTGTTTGTGGCTTTTGGGGAGGGGGGGAGGGGGTAGTTTTTTGTATGTCATGATTTGATCTCTATCATTATCTATACCATGTTTTTATGTCATTATTTTTCATTTTGTTTTTACGGTATTATTTTATAATAATGATTTCATCATTCATTGCTCTTATGCAGACGAGAGTTGATCTACTCCACACGGTCTGTTACCCATCCATTGGTATGGCTATCGTCGTCATCGTCGGCCCTGTCGTCATTGTCATCACTGGTGAGTTGTTAGTGTGCAGAGCTCTACCTTCTCTACGCATCCTGAACACACAAAAATTAAACTTCTCTGAAGTCAGACTGTGTGCTGAGGCCAGTGGGAAGACCACTTGTGAGAGTTACATGTACAGGAGAAGACCAGGCACTTATGTATTCCACCGAAAAATTAATAAGGATTCACATAGAAGAGAGAGAGAGAGAGAGAGAGAGAGAGAGAGAGAGAGAGAGAGAGAGAGAGAGACGAGACAGACACGGGCAGGGCAGACGGACGACGGACGGGCAGACAGACAGACAGACAGCAGGCAGCAGAGGAGCAGGCAGGAGACAGATGACAGACTGAAGAAGACAGGAAGAGAGAACAGAGACAATGACGAGAAAATGAGAGAGAGAGAGACAGAGAGAGAGAAGAGAATGAGAGACAGAGAGAGAGGAGAGGGGGGGGGAGAGAGGTATGTCTTTCTTTGATTTAAATCACCCTACACTGAAATGTAAATATCGGACACAAAAAAAAAGAAGGAAAAGTTTTAAAACAGTTTGACGAAACGGATTTATCATCATCTTCAAGAGAAGTAATACAGATAAAAAAAAAAAGCCTAAGAACTGTAAACGAAGTTATGTACCCTCCCTTGTTAATGTGTCACTATGACATTACATTATTTTTCATAAGGCCCCAGAGCCTTCAGTGATTGGTACCTAATGTAACCCCCCCACCTCCTTTCCCTTTTGTAGCCATTTTTTCCTTCTCACCCCCACCTCACGATTCTGTACCCCTGTCTACCATTATATATCTTTAGGACGTGTATGTGTCGTTTCTTTTTAAATCTATAGGCTTTGTGATTCTTTACCAAATTGTTGCTGTTACTGCTTTTTGTTTTATTTTGTTCATAATCACTGATTAATAATCGTTTTTCAGGATTTTTTAAATTAAAAAGGTTTCGACCTTATAATTTATTTGGTTTCCTTGATTACCAGGCAGTTTTCTTAAGTTAGAAGCATCCGAGCACAAAATTATTGCGATAGATTTGATTAAACGATAACATTCTGCAGGCCCCGTTTCCATAATACGATACTTTTAAAGTGATTTTGCATTTCTTTGCATCGGTTTGGAACCCATGCTAAGCGGGGGGGGGGGGGGGGGGGG
Organism: Stramonita haemastoma; assembly: GCA_030674155.1. NCBI lineage: Eukaryota > Metazoa > Mollusca > Gastropoda > Neogastropoda > Muricidae > Stramonita > Stramonita haemastoma. Next base: position 25,380,292 of record CM060319.1, read on the forward strand.
GGGGGGGGGGGCTTATGATTAAACATTGTATTATGGAGTGCTTGAATGGAAAATATTTGAAAGCATCTGTATAATATCAAAGTCGATTACATTCGAATTAAAGAAAGGGGGGGGGTGGGGGTGGAAGAGTGGGACAGAGGGAGAGAGGGAGAAAAGTAAGAGAAATATGCATCCAAGGTTGCACATACTTTACACAGTCAGTCATGCAAGGAACTCGAACAGAAACATTGGTCAAGTTTATTCATTGTCATTTTGGGCTTATTTGTAGTACATTCCATCAACCCCTGAAAAAGTTTTTCAAGTCGTTCGAAAGTTTCCATTCTATTTCAGCTGCGCACCGGCTACCCAACCCCACTTCAGCCTGTTTTCTGCTGTAGGGGGAGGTAGGCTTTTCCCAATGATCTGACCAGCAGTGACAATGACCCACCAACTTACTTTGAATCCTCACACAATCTTTTGAAATATCTCGGAGCACAATGTATTCAGTCGACTATGCTTTTAAAAACACAGAAGTGACAAAAAGTATAATTCCAGCCGTGCTATCTTCACAGCCAGAAAGCACAGATACCCGAGAAAGTATATGCACAATATCGGCTTGTAATTTGTGCACAGCTTGTATTTTTCTCAGGAAAGAAAGTTGGGTAGTCAAGTGCCAGTGGTGTGTGCTCACCACTCGACTTTTAAACTTTTTCAGGTTCATATTATCACTTTTGTACAAGGACGTTATGGAATGCGGAAAAAATTAATACTGGTTACAGGAAACATTTCTTGATTCTCTAAACAAACATGCAACATTTTTTTCCACTCATTCAGATGGGAAAGTTTGGAGTTTATCACATATAACGGAAATGAAATAGGATTGTAACAAGTTATCCCACCTTCGTACATTTCCAGTTGGGTTCTGGCTAGGGGCATAGGTATACTGAACAGCAAGGATACCACTAATACTTGCAATCATGAAGCAAAACAAAAGTTAAAACATGCTACTGGTAAATGGGTTTCCAATGCACTTTTTAAGGGAGTTAAAATCGTTAAGCAGCTTCAAATATATTAATAGACTTGATATTATACAGAAATATTAAAATAATGCATATAAAACTAATTTTGATCCTGGAGTAATGAAATAGGTGGAGGGGGCAGCAAACAAATGGAAGGCATTAACTGCATATTTTAAACAAGTCTACCAGATACCATGCATAACTACTAATAATTTAACACAAAAAAGGATAGGTTACATTAGGATTTAAGAAATGTCCTTCAGGCGATACAGGAAACGTGCTACATACATATAATTATACTATCCATTTGAAGGTGAAAAATGTAGGCATTGCTTGGAATTGTCACAAGCAGCTAAAACAATACACAACTACACTGATAGACTAAAATGCCAAAAAAAACTATCATGGGAAAACATATGAATGGAATGAAAATGTGGATTGGTGGTCTAGAGGTAAGTAATGCGCCTGACCTAAAAGCGAAAAGTCCGGGTGGGAGTGTGCGGTGGTTTGAATCCCATTTGGGCCCAAAACTTTTCCCCATCCATTAGACCAGGGTGGTGGTCTGGGTGCTAGTCTTTCGGATAAAGGCAATAACCGAGGTACCGTGTATTACATATTTAGCGCACGTAAAAGAACCCACGGTAACAAGAGGGTTTATCCCTGGCAAAAATCTGTAGAAAAAAGCCACTGTGATAGGGAACAATACAGTTGCAGACAGGAAAAAGAAAAAAAAGGGTGGTGTTCACTTGTGGCAACGCGCTCTCCAAGGAGAGCAGCGATTTCACGTAGAGAAATTGCTGTGACATGTAGATAAATAAAAAACATATTTTTTAATGTAATCAGAAGGATAAATATGCTTGAGAATCATGGTTTTAGGGTCAATAAGGGTTATTGTGCTTGCTGTTTATGTAGAAAAAAGTGAAAAGCAACTCGATGGAAGAGAAACCACACAATTAAGGCATGTCCATTACAGCTAGGGAACAAGCCCTAGACAGGCAGATGCTTCATGAGTAAAATCATGAAGTTACTACAAAAAATTTCAATGGGCTATGTTGGATTGAGTTCTATGTATAGTTGGTAACACAGTAGTTGATAATACCCAAATTCTACTAGTCACAATGAAAACAAGAATCAGCAATAACATACTTCACTTTGTGTTCAATACATCAAATTGAGTAGTCAAAAATGCAAGAAAAAAGGGTCCAATAACTAAACTATAACATACACAATGTCAATAAAATGAGGTGAAAAGTGAAAAAACACTAAAAGACTGTCACCAGCATTCCTTGCTGTAAATGCATTTTCTTCCACTTTAACAAAGTGATGCAAAACACACAAAACTAAATACAGCTACGGTTTTTATAACCGCTTGTTTACACATTAAACCATAAAAAAAAAAAATAAAAAAGCCCAACAAAAAGAAGCTAAACCATTCTAGATCTATAGTTTTAGATAAGCTTTTATGAAAGCACAAAAGTTTGCAAATTGCAAGATATGACACCAAAACAAAAAAACAAAACCCCCTCCACACACAACCGGCACCAGACTGCCTTTATCACAGCGATATGCTAGAATGATTATATAATCGTAACATTTATAGCCCTACCGACCACGAAAGCCATATCAGGGCTGTCACCCCATTCAGTTTCAGTGGCTCCAGTAACTTTCTCGACCCATAATACTTCAAATATTTAACACCATCCGCTGAACAAAATATTAAACAATTTAAAATCATTTCATTCCTTAAGGCAAATAAACCAGACTGTGCTGAGGACGCCAGCCATTCGCTTAATTTATCATCTCCAGATTACAAAAAAAATTGTAAAAAAAGGGAAACATGTTTAAGTACAAAAATATACATAAAAAGTGTCACATGGGCAAATACCACTGCAAATGGACATTCTGTGCCCATCGTGTGTAAGTCTCACTACCTAGTCGCCAGAATAAAAAAAAACAACCCCCCAGTCATAATAAAACAGAAAAATCAGTTGCTTGAAAAAGGTAGTAGAGTGGACTGGGAAGGACAGAAAATTATGCCAAGAAATGATAGAAGTAAGAAGACAAAAAAGAAGAAAAGTGGAAAATGTCTAGCACAGAATTTCCAGAAGGTGGGGGATGCTGTTTATACTGAAAGAGCCCCGGCATCCCCACGGGGCAGTCTGCTAGAATACAGTATTTTACACATGGTAATTTGAAATCACATTTGAAGTTAAGTTTTATACTTGCAGCGAAGCATACATGGACAGAACAGATGCAGCACGAAGGTTGGACAAATCCAAGAGAAGAGACCAGAAATCAGGCAGTAATGAGCTGATGTGAAATCTTTCACTTTAGTCTTGCCAAAACACAGGCTTTTTGTGGAGCCTCAGACTCAGACCTATTTACATTTCTTTTATATTTTTTTTGCCAGTTGTTCTCTATCTTTTTAAATAACGTTGGGTCTTCAACCTCTTTCCCACCATTTTTTTTTCAGATTAATTGAACAGACTAAATCGAAAAAGGCTGTGACATTTCATTTTTGCTGACAATGGAAATCGAGGACTACCAAGAGAAATGCACAAGAGTTAGTCTTAATAGGCTGGGAGGGATATGAATCGGGTAATGATCATGTCCGTGGCTGACCATACAGCAAAGCTAAAAATATGTAAGGAAACAATAAATATCAATATAAATAAACTGCAATACTGTACAAATGAAAGTTAAATGCAAACAGTTTTTAATACCATTTTTATAACAATAATAGGACAAATTTAAGCCTTTAAATGAAAAGGTGTAAGAGTACGCTGAATTTTTTTTTAAACGAAACAATGGTGTGACTTCCAGACTTTCTACACCTCCAGTCTTCAAAAAAGGCAATTTTTTAAAGTCAGTGTTGGCTACCCAGCAAAATCCAGCTATTTCTTGAAACCACACACGTACAGAACTAACGTCCATGTTACTTTAGTAACTGCTAATACCCACATACAACTACCCCCAAGATACAAGGCTACACACACACACACAGGTTTGCAACTTTTGGGCTGGTTGCACAATACAGACTAGTAAACACTGGTGATGACAAATACGTGTATTCCATTTCATAGATTGCCTGCATCAGAAATCCTTTTAAACACACAGACACAGAAATCCTTTTAAACACAGACAGAAATCCTTTAAAACAACAGACACGAAAGAAATCCTTTTAAACAGACACAGAAATCCTTTTAAACACAAACACAGAAATCCTTTTAAACACAGCACAGAAATCCTTTTAAACACAACACAGAAATCCCTTTTAAACACCACAGAAATCCTTTTAAACAACAACACAGAAATCCTTTTAAACACAACACAGAAATCCTTTTAAAAACACAGACCAGAAATCCTTTTAAACACAACACAAAACCTTTAAACACACAAATCCTTTTAAACAACACACAGAAATCCTTTTAAACACACAACACAAATCCTTTTAAACACACTCACACAGAAATCCTTTTAAACACAGAATCTTTTAACACAGAACAGAAATCCTTTTAAACACAGACAAAAATCCTTTTAAACAACGACACAGAAATCCTTTTAAACACACAACACAGAAATCCTTTTAAACACACAACACAGAAATCCTTTTAAACACACGACACAGAAATCCTTTTAAACACACACAGAAATCCTTTTAAACAGAAATCCTTTTAAACAGACACACAAATCCTTTTAAACACAAACAGAAATCCTTTTAAACACACAACACAGAAATCCTTTTAAACACAGACACAGAAATCCTTTTAAACACACACACAGAAATCCCTTTAAACACACACAGAAATCCTTTTAAACACAGACACACACACGACAATCCTTTTAAACACAGACACAGAATCCTTAAACACAGACACAGAATCCTTTTAAACACACAGACACAGGAAATCCTTTTAAACACACAACACAGAATCCGAACACACACAGACTAACAGACACACTTAATACACACACACACACACACAACTACAGACACACACAGAGACACAAACACACACACACACACACACACACACACACAACACACACACACACACACACCACACACACACACACACACACGACACACACACACACGTCCGTGGCTGACCTACAGCAAAGCTAAAAACAAAAAAAATATATAAGGGAACAATATACATTAATACAAGATATTTTTGCTGATAGATGGCTTGATAAAAAGTAAATTTATTGCTTAAATGTACATCTGGAAATAAAATTTTGACCGACTTTTGACTACACACACACACACACACACACACACACACACACACACACACACACACACACACACACACACACACAACACACACACCCTTACCTAAACAGACTATCTGCCCCTGCTTTTTAAGAGCGCCCTATCAATTCTGTGAACATTTTCACCCTCTCCAAGTACCTCCCCCAATGATTTCATTAAAGCAGTCTAAAACCAGGCCTCTGACTTCTGTTTTTTTTTAACAAACTTTTGTAAAATGCTTTCCCTTTGGACCGATTATTCAATCATACATTCTAAACCCAGCACCCTTTTTTTTTGTTTTTAGATAATTCTTGAATACTTCCACCACCCACCCCTGAACCTAAAGAGTTTGCTTCAAATTGCCGCCCCCTTATCCCCATCCTTAGTCATTACACCTCCCTTTTCCCCCATCCCTTATATAGGCCTACCACACCAGTCTAACATCCCTCCCCCCCCTTCCTTGCATATCTTTTTTCTAAAACTAGTGCCCTCCTACCCACTCCAAAGAAACGGTGTTTAGCCATTGTGTCAGCATATACCACTATCCACCTGCTCTTTGTGTCCACATGTGGGGCCAGGGTTAGGGTTGAGGTTAGCGTTAAGGTTAAGAGTTAAGAGTTAATAGCGGGTATGGGTTGTCTGTCAGCAGGTCGGTCTGAATGTTAGAATGCATGTGGACACAATAGCACATGGACAAGTGGTATGTAGCTGTAGACACATTGTTATGCACACGTTAAAACCTACTCCCCATTTCGGAAGAGTAGGCCATCACGTGCTGGTGGGAACGGATAATTTTATTTAACTGCATGTACACAGTGACTGGATGTAAAAAATAAAGACCATAGGAGCGCTTTTCCCATTAACCTCTAAGACTTCAGATAAACAAATGGTATGCAGCTCGCAATAGCTTGGAACTTTAAATCGGAATCACCAGTAAATTCTATCAATAGCCAAGATGCATTCGACTCCGATGTCCACAAATGTCCAGTTATGCTAGCAATATTTCAGGCCTCGGGTATTTTTAAATAAGTTGAATATATATTTTTTAAAAGCCCCAAAAACAATGCAAGAAAAAAATAGTGCAGCCCTCTGTATCCCTTCTGCTCTAAATGTGTATCCGAACAAGCTTCTAAACGCCCATTTCCCTTCCTTGCCTCTCCTTCCAACCTGGTGTCTCCTCCCCACAACTACCCCCTTTCACTCACCACTCACACACACACACACACCACACACACACCCACACACACACACCACACACCACCACACACACACACAAATAAGATTTATCAAACTAATTTTGGGAATTTGAAACTATAAAAATAATAAAAACCTATAACTACCATTAAATCTGATTGATGCACTTGATAACACACCGGAATGGTTACTACTGATTGTTCACAAAACTTGCTGCTCTGAGATTGTCAGTGGCAGTCAGAACATATTTTTCCAAAAGCAACGACTAGGATATTTTCCTAAATAGTTTTAAAAGGATTTTTAGCATATGTTTCGCTCTTCAAAACCAGTATTGTTTGCCATTTTCCAATTTTATTGAGGTATCTGAATTTAACTGCCTATGACCACATATGCTGAATTAATGTGGAAGCATTTAATTTCTAATGACTGAAAAAAGGTTTTCCCTTGTCTAATAAAGATACAAATCATTGCATTCATAGAGCAACATTGTATTTTTTAATCATTTGATCATAAAAAAACCACAATCTATTAGAATTGCCAGTCCGAAAAGCATAATTGTTAGGACAACAGTAATTTTATAACCAAAATTAAATCGAGTTCATTTAAAAAAAAAAAAAAGCAATGATAAAACAAATTCTAAATCTGAGTTACTGAAAATTGTCAAAACCAGAGTTTTTCAAACCACATCTAGATCAGTTTAGAAAAAGGACAGCATTCTCTTAAAACATTTTTTTTTAAAGAAACATTTCAAAAAGCTTTAAGCAAAAGTGGTTGTGTCAGAAATCAAACTTTCTTCAGATTTTCAAAAATCCATAAATGTATGCAAAACATTTACAAGGTATTCTCTGTCCCATGGGTATCAAGGGATATTTACAGAAATGTTCTTTTATCAAAAAATTATGTTAATTTGCTTAAATTTAATCTTGCCATCCTTCAGTGGTACTTTGTACACTTCATCTTAAAAATAAGCACATTTGCATTGATCGCTACTCTTGACAGTCAACTCTCTGCTCCCTCAAGTTAACATTTCACAAAAGTGGGATTGAAACAAAAACAAATCAAATTGCTCCTATCATAAATAGTAACAGAGCAATACACATTTTGTCAAGAACCACCAACAGATCCATGCATGGCTATGTGATTTGTGGCACGAGTATTAGCTAACAGCACAAATTCTCAGTCCTGCTACTAGCATAGTGAGTAGCCACTTGAGGTTAATCACACAATATGCACACACAAAAATAAGACCTACTTCCAGCTCGGATTTCAACAACCAGCGCAACACACAAACCCTTTCACCCCCCAAAAAAACAACAACAACAACAACAACAACAACAAACAAACAAACAAACCCCCAAAAACCAAACAAACCAAAAACACTAAAAAACGGATTTAAATTCAAAACATCAGCCATGTAACATACTATTCCCCTCGACCTCAAATATACAACGCCAACAGCAGAAGAAAATTGTAAAAACTTATGCAAAAAAACAATTACAATATGTTTTAATATTTTAAGTTTTCTTCTTCAAAATATGTTGTTTGTCGGCCATTTTAAATTCGTTTCCATGGAAATGGAAGGCAATACTACAAAGACAAACTAATTTTTCTGATTCTCAAGTGGTATTTGATATATCTAAAACAGCAAAACCCTTAAAAATATTTAAACAATTTTCACTTTACCGACCCATGTCTGGCCTTAAAAGTGCGGACTATTCTTTTGAAAAATTAAGTTAAAATATCATGAAAAAAAATCATTGCCACATGCAAATTGTAAGGCATCGCCGTTTTTCGGTGTTAATTAGAAAATTTCTTCGGAAAACTTGGTTTCGTTTTTTTGTTTTTAATTATTGTATCTCATCTTTTTTTTTTTTTTGCAACACCATTAATTTTTTCCATTATTCTTTTTTTTTTTTTTTTTTTTTTTTTTTACTCTTCTGGGCACTTGGTGCTCCCACTTGGTTGACAATGTCGATGGCTGGCGCCGTTCTCTTCCTCAATTGGGTGCGTTCCTGATGTGCGTGTTCCACAGTGACCACATCTGAACATTTCAAAACAATATTTAAGGGCGTTGATACGGATCCTACACTTTTCAGATTACAGGACATAGTAGTTTTACACATTTTGCTCATAAACTCGTTAAGACAGATCTCTGAAAATCTAATTGTTCTTTGTAGCAGCATGAAAAATGTATAGTTGAAAGTACTCGTGTTACTCGAGAGCTTGATGAAAAAAAAAGTCTTGTAACTTTATTACCCTCGTAAAATAAAACTGTTTTACTAATGGAACATGCATTGATTCCAGCTACAGTTCATTAGAGCAACAGTTTTCTCCTATTTATGCCTGCAATAGCACTGTACTTTTGGGGTGCAAATATTACAGGGGGGGGGGGGGGGAGGTCCTTTAAAGGTGATCTGAGAAAGTTCTTGAACATTTTTTTTCAAAAGGCATCATGCCGACTGTCACTAAGTTTGCATAAAACAAAATGGTGGCTGGTTTTTTGTTTGTTTTTTCCTTAAGCTGGATCTTTACACGAGTTTTCCCACACTTACTATAAAGTATCCTGTCCGAACAACTGAGCACCACGTTCTGTCTTCACTCACCACAGATTTCCTGTTTTTATTCGACTATTGTTATCAGAGTTACACAAACCTAGCACAGAGTATTGGTAGCGAGAGAAAAAAAAATCACAATAAATGAATTAAACCAGTCTGTAATATCCGAGAAATCCTAGTTTTACAAAAGTTTTAAGAGTTGGTTCTTTAACACAAATATTGCTGAAGTTATCATGCATCACCCTGTCCTCACAAACTGATGGTAAATTTGAAGCCCAAACAAGATACTTTTGAAAATGATGGCATACACTTCTGCTAGAATATTGCATACACATCACTGAATTATTGATACTAGTTCCACAGATTCGTTATACAAAAAATAAAGCCAAGGACCTATTGCAACCCCAACCCCAACCCCCGACCCCCCAAAAAAAAGCACCCCAAAAAAAACCCACAAAAAATCAAAAAAAACTATAGAGTGGTAGAGATCAGGAAAGGAGTAGACTGATGTACACTGTGATGCATGCAGCTCAATATCGATATGAAGTGTGGAATCGACCCACACCACAATTTTTGCTTAAAAATCCTGAATGGCTGTTAAAAAAACAAACAAAAACTACCCCCCCCCCCCTAAGCCACTGTGCAAGTAAAAATGTTCCAAGTAAGACCTACCTATAGATAACCCACACTGTGGAGGTCACCATAGGCCTTCAGCACGTCTCCAGCCTCCAAAGCCCTGAAAGCAATCTACACATGAGAATGAACAAGTGAAAATAAACATAAGGCAGGAGTGAAAATAAACATAAGGCAGGAAGAGAGAGAGGAGGGGGAGAGGAGAGAGAGAGAGAGAGGAGAGAGAGAGAGAGAGAGAGAGGGAGAGAGAGAGAGAGAGAGAGAGAGAGAGAGAGGAGGAGAGGAGGGGAGAGAGAGGAGAGAGAGAGAGAGAAGAGAGGAGGGAGAGAGAGGGAGGGGTGAGGAGGAGGGGGGGAGAGAGGAGAGAGAGAGAGAGAGAGAGAGAGAGAGAGAGGAGAGAGAGAGAGAGAGAGAGAGAGAGAGAGAGAGAAGAGAGAGAAACTCAAAGTTATCTTCATATTCTGAGGCTTTGCAGGGTAACTTTTGTCTCACTCTGCTATCAACTGGTCAATGTATTTCAACGGAACAGCCCGCTCATTTTCAGACTGCATGAAGGATTTTTTTAGGTATGAAAATAGCGAGTTTCTCACCAGTCATATCGGAAGCACGTCTTGGCCCCACCTCATGCAGGCAGTTGCAGCATCAGTGGTAGCCACAACGTGTTGACAGAATCCTCCACACAGCACTGGAAGCCCGTTCCAAGTGAAATGCAGGTTCTGAGAAGATGGCCACTCAAAACAAATGGCGCCTGATTCTTTTCTCTTGATGAACCCGTAACAGTGCCTGGCGTTGTTCATCTTCCCGTTACATGGTACCTGGTGAAACAAGATGTACATCACAAAGTTAATCATAGAGAAATAGGAAAAAAATAAAGAAATAATGGACAGAAAGACAGTGAACAGTTCATAAAAAAACAAAAAAGACCAGACCAGGAGAGAGGTCATTCAGGAAAAAGAAAGAAGAGAAGACACGAGAAAGAAGAGAGGTAAGATAAGAGAAAACGAGTAAGAATAGGTGGGTTTTTTTTAAGTGAAACTTTTTCAAGTCTACAGTTTTAAAAAAAACCTCGAAGTTTAAAGGCCAGAAAAAAGCAACAATTGACAAATGACTAACAGACAAAAACAGACTGAGCTGAAAAAAAATCCATTCAGAAAAAGACGACATAACATTGTAAAATGCCTTACCTTCTTTTAGAAAACAACAGGTCCTGATGGCTGTCACTTGTCATGTCACAGGCACTTGATAAGGCAGGTCCTGATGGCTGTCGTCACTTGTCAGGTCACAGGCACTTGATAAGGCAGGTCCTGATGGCTGTCACTTGTCAGGTCACAGGCACTTGATAAGGCAGGTCCGATGGCTGTCATTTGTCAGGTCACAGGCACATAGATTCCGGCTCCACAGCCCCTGAAAGCAATAAATTATCATCAATAATACTGAACACTCAAGTTGATATTCTGACTAAAATATCACGATTTTATCTTTTAACTATATTTCAGTCCCCCCCCCCCCCCCCCAAAAAAAAAAAAAAAAAAAAAAAAAAAAAATTAGCCTTGCACAATTTAGTCCCCCCCCCAAAATGGTCAACTTGCAGTGTTTAAACGCTTAGATACAGAATGGAGCATGTAGTTCTACAGGACTTTTTTTAAATTAAAAAAAACCTTGCAAATAAGGAGACAGTTCTTTCTAAAGGATATTCATTTCAGATGTAGATACCGCCATATATACAGCAACCAGAAAAAAAAACAGAACCCCAGCTCTTTACAAAATGAGTCAAGAAATGTTTCAAGAAAAAACTTTCTGCTAAACACAAACATAGCTAAGAACTAAACCCCTTTGTATATATATATACTGAACTGTCGCTATATCATTCTTTATATACTTACACACGCAAGGTCTTGAAGCAAACTTCCCCCAGACAGCCAGGCATTCGGGAGGAGTCGAGGCACTCTCGTATGACCACATGACTTTAACCACCCGCTAGGACCCTTGTATCAATGGATAAGGAGGAGGAGGGATAAACCCCAAGGAAATTGAAGAGAATGACAAGAGTCACAGCCCCTCACATGCCTGTGAACCACACAGCATATCTCCGAAACCACACTCTCCGAAACCACCTCTCCGAAACCACCTCTCCGAAACCACCTCTCCGAAACCATATATCTCCGAAAACATATCTCCGAAAACCATATCTCCGAAAAATATGAAGCATAGTGTAGCTCCGAAAGCTAAGAAGCACAACATATCTCCAAAAACATATCCGAGAACTCTGAAGCACAACATTTCCCGAAAACTTAACACCAAAAACAATGAAGCACAACAATCTCCGAAAACTATGAAAAACATATCTCCGAAAACTATGACCCACAGCACATTTCCAAAACTAACCACAGTACACCTCAAAAATATTTCTGAAATCTATGAAGCACAACATACCTCCGAAAACATGCCGAAAATCATGAAGCGCAACATATCTCCAAAAACCAAGCACAGCATAAATATCTCCGAAAACAATTTAGCACAACTCGTCTCCGAAAACTATGGAGCACAGCACATTTTTAAACTCCAAGATCTCGTAATTATTCTAATATTCCAGATCCAATGAAAACCAAATCCTGAGGGGTTTGTTCAACATTTCCTTTAACCTCCATTCTTAATCCTTCGATAACAAGGGCCCGATACGGTTTGATTATCGTCATGTTTCACAAGGTACAAAATAGATGGAGGTATCTGGCAAACAAAACCATGAATGTGTAACAAACATATGGAACTATTGCATAAAAGGGAAAGTGTGTGTGTGTACGTGTGTGTGTACGTGTGTGTGTGTTGGTGCGCATGTGTGCGTGTGTGTGTGTGTACAATTTTGCGGATGTCTATGTGCAAGTCTCAAAGAGAGAGAGAGAGAGAGAAGAGAGAGAGAGGGAGAGAGAGAGGAGAGAGAGAGAGAGAGGAGAGAGAGAGAGAGAGATCTAACTTGTTAGCATAATTTTACAACTTTAACATGAATACACACAATTTGAGCAATATATATTTTTTTTAAGCAAAATGAGCACATTTATTCGTTTCACCTTTAATACTACAATTCTGTGTAATCTCAATCCAAAATCTTTATACACCCATATCGTTTCTGTAAAGTAACTTTATACAAAAATATGTAATCAAAGTTTGAAGCTTGCATCCCTGTTTTCCAACTCGGAACTTTTCTGATGTTTTCTAAGCCTGCCACAAGCCCATTTTCCTCCTTGTATCTTTTCACATGGCTTCAACAACACTACTCCGGGATACTGTTACAATTTTTTGGTTCAAAACCTAGTGAAGGCAAAAGCAAAACTAGAAACCATAAATACTTTGATTCCATTATCAAGCGACTGAGCTGCTTACATACTGCACTAACATTGAACCAAACACAGACTATCTTATGGACTGAACAGTGGCTTCAACTCACTTGTCATAGGCGAAAAAGGATGTTCCACAAGATGCTTGCAGACGAGATGACTTATTTCAGATACAGTAGCAGGAGAAGCTTCGGTGGAACCAGTTCATACTTCAACAGTAGACACCGCATCTCATGAGGGCCGTTTCCACCTGAACACAAGTCATTTACCGTGTTTAATTTTTCTTACTTTATTTCATATATATTATTTATATTATATATATTATATTTATATATTATATTATATATATATATATATTTGATTAAGTAAATCAAATGGCCGGCTTCTTTAGAACTTGAGACTGGTATGCTTAAGGAAATGATGTTGAACACGCATGTTCTGAATAGAAAACAGTACGCACCGTAGTATGGAATTAAGGATTTTCGTGCGAACAGCTCCATTACATTCGTAACTTTCCGAAAAACCGCAGAGAAGACGAACCGGCCGTACAAATCGGTTTCAATAGCGGATACAAATGGATGCCATCTTCGCGCGCTCAAAACATACGGGTCCGAGTCCGGGTCACGTCCGAAGGCAGGTAATTCGGAGTCTCGGAATAGTCTGTACCCATCTTATGTTGACCTATCAGCAAGGAACATTGCATGCTGGAATTTTTCCTACAGAAAAAGCTGCTTGAAAAACTATCAGCACGGCACTAAGCATACGGTCATTTTAATTTGCAGATTTTTACGGGAACATTGTTACATTTTTCTTTTCCCTTTTCGGGTATTCTTGGGGTAAACGTTTTATCGTTGGTGATACTTCAACTCTCGGGAGAAATACTAGCCCGCTCAACAAAACACCGGCACTGTAGCTGGAAGGATTCGGGGGGGGGGGGGGGGGGGGTAACCTATTATTAGATGTAGCTTAAGTACATATCTCATCGTCCATCCGATATTCTTCAGTTAAAGATTTTTTTAGTCAAAAATTTGCAGTGACGAGGAAAGATGTCCTATTTCGCCAGTCCATTGCGACTTTCTGCTAACAATAAGGTTTACTTTATTCAGCCAAACTATAGTCTAGACACGCAAATAGTATAAAAAGGGAAATAAAGTATCGAGCTTGTTTGTCATTGAAAAGGAGAAGAAAAAAGTTCAACACTTACATGGCACTCGCGAAGAATTTAATGCGGCAATGATTTCCAAAGAAGTTCAAGTAAAATTCTAGTTAAACCAGCTGGAAGTGAGAGGACGCGAAATATTGCCCCATCATAATTATCTGCTTCCTGTGGTTTTGACCCTGGTATTTAAAAAAAAAATCACAATCCTCTTGCTTTTCTATTTTCAATATCCAAATACGTAAAAATAGTTAATGAATAACTAGACGAAGTCATAAAAAAAAGCATGGCACCACCACCTACCTGTGGCCTGTAGCTGTGTCAAAACTGGCTGGGGGCAGTAACAATGCAGCGAATTTAAATCTGTCCCGTCAGCTGAGCAGTCAAGTTGCGCATGCCAGGAAACTTGTCAGTGCACTCTGTGAGTGAACACAGATCTAGCCTTTTCCTCGTGCATCACAGGCCACATCCCCGCTGTTGGGGGGGGGGGGGGGGGCGATAGCCTAGTGGTCAGAACATTGCGCTCGCAATCTGACGACCGGGTTCGATTCCTGTTCGAGGGGATTTTTCCCCATCGGTGCTACATCACTCTCCCTAAAAGTCTTCGGATGAGACTATAAACCGAGGCCCCGTGTGCGAACGCATGCAGAACATCTTGCGCACACGTTAAATCCTGTTCCACTTTTCGTAAGAGTAGGCCATTGTGTGCCGGTGGGAACAAATGACAAGATTTACAAAACTGCATACACACGGGGACTGGATGTAAAAAAAAAAGCACATGAGTGCTTCATCCCATTATAATCGATAGAAAAAAAATAAAATAAATCGATCATGCATTTTACGTTAGAAGTAATTCCTCTTAAACAGTGATATTATGGACCGGACCATAACGATTATTTCTAGAAAGGAAAATACGATCACAGCTCCTGTGTTAGGCGTATTGATCGATAATCCATTTTAATCATTACAAGTTTTGACACATCGATACACCAGAGACGTAATTTATGAACGCAACGCGCGACTTGTCAAGACAGGACTTGTGTAAATGACACCAAACAGACATGGAAAGGGAAGGTAGAGGCTTCCATTGATTTGGATGATCTAGCAAAATCTCACTCCTTGACCTACAGAAAAGAATATGGTGCCTCCAATACAGCAGTCACTCAGACAGAAGTCCTGATATTCCGTTTGAAGATGTGTATGGACTTCATTTGATTGAAGTGAGTCACAGCCGCACTGAGCACACAGGCTATAAACTGCCGTGGAAATTCATCATGAATTGCATACCTGCATCTTTTCAGCCGTTGTGAGGTAGCTACTTCTTGTGGTCAATGCTTATTCCTCAGTGTTGATCACTGATACGTGGCTGGTGTCAGCGGCTGTCCAATATCTCAACTTCAGACAAGCACATGTGTTTTGATGGTAATTGACCAGCCACTCTTAGCCTTGCTGAAAGAAGTTCAGTGGTACTAGCTAGACATTATAATTATTGATGGCAAAAACTACGTCGTCGGGTATGGAGGTCTTCGCACAGAAATAGGTGAACACTGTCTTGATTTCTGGAAGACTGTCTTCATATCCAGAGGACTGTCTTGATTTCCACAGGACTGTCTTGATTTCCACAGGACTATCTTGATTTCCACAGGACTGTCTTGATTTCCACAGGACTGGCTTGATTTCCACAGGACTGGCTTGATTTCCACAGGACTGGCTTGATTTCACAGGACTATCTTGATTTCCACAGGACTATCTTGATTTCCACAGGACTGTCTTGATTTTCAAAAGACTGTCTTGATTTTCAAAAGACTGTTTTGATTTCCAGAGCACTGTCTTGATTTCCAGAGCACTGTCTTGATTTCCAGAGCACTGTCTTGATTTTCAGAGCAATGCCTCGATTTTCAGAAGACTGTCTTGATTTCTACAACTGCAGCATGGAGTTTGGCAGAGGAGCAGCCATTGTTTGCGTACAGAGCTACAACTCTGTACTTCAAGTTATTTTCCAAACATGAAACCCACTAGAAGTAAACTCTAGAAGTTGTGGCACCATCCCTGTTTCCTGTGCCGGGTAAACCCTGTACACTCTGTGTCACGTCTGTACTGGCCTGTCAAGAACAAAAAATATCATAATCATATTAAGTTTTATCAGTTATAGTCACTGACAAAAGAAAGATAGACTCTAAAGCGAATATAATTATACTCTTAAAAGATAATGTACCCCCCTCCCCTCCTCCTTCTTTGAATGTGCATGACATTGCTTGCTTATAAATATCTATGTAATATGAATGTCGTGTGTGTGTGTGTGTGTGTGTGTGTGTGTGTGTGTGTGTGTGTGTGTGTGTGTGTGTGTGTGTGTGTTAGTGACTTTGCGTGCGCGCGCCTGTTCGTGCGTGCGTGCGCCTGTACACGTGTGTGTGTGCGAGCGTGCATGCGTACACGCAAGCCAGCTATACACATCCCAGTATGAAGCTATGAACAAAATATTCTGCGTATTGTACAATACTCTGAAATAACAAGTTTGATTCTTGTGGTAAAAAACAGAAACAAAAACAAAACCAGTATAGCTACAATTGTTTATTGCTTGTTGCTGTTGTCATTATACTCACTTTCACGTGATATTTTTTTATTATTCCTTTTTTCTCTCCAGTTGTTATGGGCACCCTTGCCCTGTTTCAAACATCAGCGGACCTTATGTGATGATGGTGGTGTGTGTCATTTTACTCTTCGTTTGGTCGACAACTTCACTGACTGTCTGTCTATTGCCTTCCAAGTGTGTATTCATCACCTAGCGTTGAAGTATTCTTTGAAAAAAAAAGAAAACAACCGATTACATAACAATAAACAAGCAAACAAGAGAATAAACAACAAACAACAACAACAAAAAACATAAAAAAAACCGCGAAAGATCTTAACGTTATGTTCGGTGGTTAAAGGGGAAGAATCCACGTTTAGTGAAATACGTTACTTTTTACTTCCCTTGAATGACCGTTGTCTGCTTCAAGTTGATACCTGTTGCAGACTTGTAGGTTTGTTCGCACACAAAATATACACATATTCAATTGTTTCCATCTCTTTACTGATTTACTAATTTTTTTTACATGCTCCAGTGACGAAGCAATCAGAAGAAGTCCAAAGGAAGATGATAATTAGGAGGAAAAAAAGTTGTATGCTAGTCCAAAGAATTACACTTATTTTCCAACCTAGACCTTGAATTTGATCTATTAAGGTTTCCTCTCTTCTGTTTGTTGCAATTATTTTTTTAGGTTTTTTGTTGTTGCTTTTTTGCTCTCACCAACATATTTTAAAATTAAGGTTAAAAAAATTCGTCTGAATCGCCAAAGGAACTTTTCCACTATCAGTCAATGTTTGACATCAGTATAGTATGAAACGGAATCAGTATACCCACTACAGTCACGTAATACCAGCTTGGATAAACCGGATATGAATACTTTTTTACCTCTCCACACAAAAGAGCAAAGTCGTGTGGACACGAAACTTGATCGTGATAAAAATGCTTGATGTGTTTCGGTCTCCCTTCCCTCACTCAGAACACAAGTGAATTATATCCGGTTATGCTAATGACACTTTAAAATAATACCACTCGTGCAGAGAAAATGTTTTAGTCTAAAATTACAAATGTAGGCCTTATGGTGTCTGTAATGTGGGCCGTGTGAGTGGGCGAGTGTGTAGTGTCGAGTCGGAGTCAAAAACACTTTAATCATCCCTGAAGGGCAATTACAATACTGACAGGCATATTGATACGAATCATAATCAAAGACACAAAAGTAGCTACATTTCATATTTGTTCAGACATTATATGATAGCTTCAAATAAAAATGTTACAAACACTCACACTCGTGCGCGCACGCACACACGCAAACGCACACACATGCACACGCCTATGTATGGATACAATGTTATTAAAACCATTGACTAGAAAAGACATAATGACCACTACTGTTTACGCTTTGTACGCACGCACTCGCACACGCACGTATACACACACACACACACACACACACACACACACACACACACACACACACACACACACACACACACACACAGACATTATATGATAGCTTCAAATAAAAAATGTTACAAACACCCACTCGTGCGCGCACGCACACACGCAAACGCACACACATGCACACACCTATGTATGGATACAATGTTATTAAAACCAAAGGAGCGCATATCAGAAAGGTCTTCATACACTGTCCCTGATTTAAAGGTTATAGATCGCTCTGAGATCAATACAAGTTTTTTCACGGCAAGAAAGGTCAGGGCTTTATTTTTTCGGATAAAACTGAATGCGTTCACCACTAAATATAGCAAAAATACAAAATGTTTGTGCGGTGAGAAAATCACAAACAGTCACATAATTTTTGAATGTAAGAGTCTAAAACCATTCTTACCTTCTTTCTCGGAAAAATCCTTGGATAAGATTTTTAAAATCTGAATTTGGCATTTCGTATAACAAAATCTTTAATGAATAGTCCTTTAGGAAATTTGTTATAGTTTTAAGTCATACTAGCAATTGTTATGTATTTACTTGTTGTTATTACTGTTTAGCCCAAATTTATGTACTGTATACTTTATTAAGAAAAAGACACCCATTTTACTGCACACATCCATCAACATACTAGACCCTCCCTTCCCTTCCCATCGTCTAATATCACTTTGAGTGAACAGACGTAAAATCGAAGCAACAACAACAACACACACACACACACACACACCACACACACACACACACACACACACACACACACACACACACACACGTAAGCCTAATAATGGTAAGCCACTTAAGTCAGGCTTACTAAGAATTCAGTCGAAAGAGAGGAGCTGCTAGGATGGTCCCTAAAACGGGTAACTCCGCTGGGACTAGTAGGCCTATATATTATTTCGTCGAAGACTCAGGCATCAACTATTGTCTGTTATGTGAGCGAAAATGTATCACGCTGCCGTTACGCGCCTGACAAGTCAGACCCAGTGTATCCGACTTCGGCATAGGTAATAGAGAATTGTCTTTTAAGTCTTTCTGAAAAAAAGGCAGGAGAATGGGCAAGAAGGCAAAAAACAGACAGGGAGGTGAAAGGAAGAACAGGAACAAGGCAGAAACAATGAGAGGGATAAAAAAAAGTGGAAGTTTCTAGCCATAATCTCTAGAATGTGGAGGTGCTATTTATACTGACAGCCCCGGGCATCCCCACGGTATCGATCGTATATAATCAATAAACAAACGTTAATTTTCAGACCAATGACGTACAAATATTTTTTTGTCCTGTGCTGCATGGATTATCAATGTCTATGTCTCACCTATGAAAATTCCCGGGGCATCATAAATATTTTCCTGTAATTCCAATTCACATTTTATTTCAATTTACAAATGATTTATTGCCATTGACTCTTGAGCTAAAGGGACACAAAATTGTATCTCTTAATAAACGAATGACAGGTTAAAGAGGAAGAGCAGAATATAAGTACACACAATACAATACTGATAATAATGAGTTATGTATGGTTATACAATGTCAGGGTTGATGAGAGGAACGGTTTTGTTTTGTTTGTTTTTTGCAAGGGGGATCAACGTGTGATGCCTCTGCAGTTCTCTCTAGAGGTGAGTTCCAAGTTCTTACACAGATCTACGGGCCTATCATTATCATTGTATTCCTCAGCTGGCTCCGCAACTGAGCTAATACTGTCGTAAGTAGGAGGCTTAGTGGGTGGTGTCCTGCATATGTTGGCTCAGAACAGGCACCACGGAACACCACCGAAGTGACCCAGCAGCAATGCAGGGCTCCACTGGCTGGTGGCCCAACGGCGGCCTAATATTGATGAGCTCCCTGTGGACTCCCGACCCTGAGGATGAGACATAGAGAACCTGGGGTATGGCTGTGGCGGGGAGATTGAAACGAGCGGCGTGGGAACAGTCGGGATAGAAACTACACAGAAGATGAGGCAGCAAAAAAAAAAGAAAGAAAGAAAAAGAAAAAAAAAAGAACCCGGGACTTCTTACGTCAGTAGGTCTAGCTCTTCAGCTTTCCCATTCAGCTGCTGTACGTGATGTCATAGCACAGCGTGTAGTGGGTTATTTCCCTTTCTGTGTCCATTTTTTGTTTTGTTTTTGTTTATTGAGTTAGATTTTATTTTCGATCCTCGGTTAGAGCTCCGAGGTTCATCAGTAGTGAGATTTGTGCGTGTGAGAGAGTTTTTATCCTCCAACATTAAAGTAGCTAGCCGCATTCTGACTTCGGAGATAAGAAGACATTTGAATCTTATATTGCTAGCACAGTCAGCAGGTGCATAAGTCCGTAAGCACACGGGCCTGACTGGTTTAGAGTCACCTCCGAAAGGCTGGACATTCATTCTGATTTTCCTGTCAAACTGGAAAGAAAGGGCAAGGCCGGGAATTGAACTCAGAACCTCACGGTTTAATTGTTAGCAGGTAAGCGTCTTTAAAAAAAAAAGTTTTTGGTTCGACGATAATGGAATAGGTACTCTTGTGTTTGTTTGTTTTTTAAACATCCAGTCCCCTTTGTGTATGCAGTTTTATAGATTTTGTCATCCGTTCCACCGGCACTCAATGGCATACTCTTCCAAAAAGCGGAACAGATTTTAACGTATGCGCAAGATATTCTGCGTTAGTTTGCACATGGGACCTCGGTTTTTCAGTCTCATCCAAAGGACTTGAAAGGGGGGGGGGGGGGGGGGGAGTGGAGTCGGCACTGATGTTAATTCTGGATGAAAAATCCTCTTGAGCAAGATTCGAACCAGGTCAACAGATCACAAACGCATCACTCTGACCAAGTCTTAACCATCCCGCTTCTTTCCTTCTTACTGAGTTAGATCATGACGTTCACATCACATATGAACCTCCGCTAGTATATCATGTTCAATAGTAAAAGTACTAGCAGCTGCAGTATTAAGAAATAATGGGCACAATTAGACCTCGGCTTATAAGGGAAAGCACTGCGTAACAAAAGATAATTTGTGGTAAATTATTTCCCTTGGAACGGTTATCTCTGTCTTCAGTACACTTTTTCTCGCATTATTGAAGAAACGGCCGGTTTTATGAGGGATTTGTTTTCGTAGATTGAATGATGCCCTTTTCTTTTGCTTTGTGTAATTCTGAACAAACTTTGGCCATTTTCATCATAAACTAAACTGAAAACACACGCACGCACGCACACACACGCACGCACGCACCACCACGCACCACACACGCACGCACACACACACACACACGCAGCACACCAACGCACGCACACGCACGCACCACACACCACACACACGCAAAACACACACATTGATTATTTCTTTGAAATAATCAATGCCAATACTAACTTCTGTTTGTTTAATCACTCATTGTTATACAGATTTCCATAGTTGCTAAATACCCATTGATAAACATGGGCACGACGTAACTTTTTGTTGTTATTTCAGCGTATGTGGAATGTTTCGCTTGTTGAAACACCACATCAGGTGAAGCGAAAAAAACCAACCCAACACTGCTAATGCTACTTTGGGCACAGTTTGTCCTTTTCCTCTTCAGCTTTATTTATTTATTTATTTTATTTATTTTATTTTATACCACTTTATGTCACAGCAGATTTCTCTGCGTGAAATTCGGGCTGCTCTCCCCGGGGAGAGCGCGTTGCCACAAGTGCAGCGCCTACCCATTATTTTTTTGTTCCTCAGGGATGGTATCTAAACACGACACCTGTGTGCATGCTGGGTTTTTACCAAAAATAAAATAAAAAAATTGTCATCCGCTCCTACCGGCACACGATGGCCTGCTTTTCCTAAAGGCGGAACAGGGTTTTAACGTGTGCGAAAGATGTTCTGCGTGCGTTCGCACACGGGGCCTCGGTTTATAGTCTCATCCGAATGACTTTGGATGGTAGTTTAGGCAAGCAACAACAATAAAAATCAATTTATTCTCATGAATGCGAATGACACTTCTGAATTCTGAAAGTGTCTCGCTGTAAGGTACCACCAGAGCGAAGCTTCAACCACTCTGCCAGGACCTCTATAGAGTGTGAAAAAGCATAAATATTATGTAAAAAAGTATAAATATTATGTGAAAAAGCATAAATATTATGTGAAAAAGAATAAATATTATGAGAAAAAGCATAAATATTATGTGAAAAAGAATAGATATTATGTGAAAAAGCATAAATATTATGTGAAAAAGCATAAATATTATGTGAAAAAGCATAAATATTATGTAAAAAAAGTATAAATATGATGTGAAAAAGCATAAATATGATGTGAAAAAGCATAAATATTATGTGAAAAAGCATAAATATTATGTGAAAAGCATAAATATTATGTGAAAATACATAAATATTATGCAGAGCGTGAAAAAGCATCTGAAGTGTGTGAAAAAGCATGTATGTAGTGTGTGAAAAAGCAATTATGCGGGTGTAAAAAAAAAGTGCCTATATTTTGTGAAAAAGCATACATGTAGTGTGTGAAAAAGCCTCAGTAATGTGTGAAAAAAATATAGCGTGTAATACAGTGTCTGGAGTGTGTGACAAATTGTTTAGTGTGTGAAAAAACGACTGAAATGTGTGTGTGTGTGTGTGTGTGTGTGGGGTGTGTGTGTGTGTGTGTGTGTGTGTGTGTGTGTGTGTGTGTGTGTGTGTGTGTTGTGTTGTGTGTGTGTGTGTGTGTGTGTGTGTGTGTGTGTGTGTGTGTGTGTGTGTGTGTGTGTGTGTGTGTGTGTGTGTATACGTTGTATTCTCATCCAACAATGTGCCGGAGATTAATGAGATGGGCTGCCAGAGAAGTGTGTTGCTAAAGCGCTATCTCCTCCACCCCTTCCCCCAAATTTTTATTGGTCTCCAACTGGAGTTGCTGCATGTGTTTTCCATAACATATATATATATATATATATATATATATATATATATATATATATATATATATATATATATATATATATATATATATATATATATATAAAATTATTTCTTCTATCTTTTTCTGTTGTGGTTGTTGCAAGTTGTTTTCCATGTGTGTGTGTGTGTGTGTGTGTGTGTGTGTGTGTGTGTGTGTGTGTGTGTGTGTGTGTGTGTGTGTGTTTTGTTTTGTTTTGTTTTGTTTTGTTAAATGTCCATTCACCACCTGGTGATTTAGGCACACCCGCAGTCACAGCAATATACATATACATCTCTCTCTCTCTCTCTCTCTCTATCTCTCTCTCTCTCTCTCTCCCTCCTGTGTGTGTGTGTGTGTGTGTGTGTGTGTGTGTGTGTGTGTGTGTGTGTGTGTGTGTGTGTGTGTGTGTGATATTATTTGTACCTATTTATTCTGTTATATCGAGGATGATGGAATAAGCACTCCTGTGCTTTTTTTTTTTTTAACACATCCAGTACGTCCCGGTGTGTATGCAGTTTTGTAAATTTTGTCATCTGTTCCCACCGGCACACAATAGCCTACTCTTTTCAAAAGCGGAGCAGGATTTAACGTGTGCGCAAGATGGTGTGTGTGTGTGTGTGTGTGTGTGAGTGTGTGTGTGTGTGTGTGTGTGTGTGTGTGGCGCGCGCGCGCGCGCGCGAGTGCCTGTGGATTGAAGGGGGGGGGGGAGGGGGGGGTTGGGGGATGCAGTTGATCACTTGGACAGAACGCCAATCCATCATTGTGCATGTGTCATTGTATTGTTGCCTGGCTAACCAGAGCGTCAGCGTTGGTAGGAAATGAAACGTCAGCATTGGTGGGATATGAAACGTCAGCGTTGGTGGAATATGAAACGTCAGCATTTGTGAGAAATGAAACGTAAGCGTTGGTGGGAAATGAAACGTCAGCGTTGGTGGAATATGAAACGTCAGCATTTGTGAGAAATGAAACGTCAACGTTGGTGGGAAATGAAACGTCAGCGTTGGTGGGAAATGAAATGTCAGCATTTGTGGGACATGAAACGTCAGCGTTGGTGGGAAATGAAACGTCAGCGTTGGTGGAATATGAAACATCAGCATTGGTAGGAAATGAAACGTCAGCATTGTTGAGAAATGAAACGTGAGTGGTGGTGTGGTGAGAAATGAAACATCATTGTTGTAAAAACGTCAACAATGGAAAGTGTCAGCGTAGGTGGGAAATGAAATGTCAGCATTGGAAAAAATCAGCGTTGGTGGGAAACGAAAAATCAGCGTTGGTGGGAACTGAAACCTCGACGTTGGGTGTGATGGGAAATGAAATGTCAACGTTGGTGGGAAATGAAACGTCAGCATTCTTGGGAAACGAAACATCAGCGTTGGTGGGAAATGAAATGTCAGCGTTGGTGTGGTGGGAAATGAAACGTGTTGGTGGGAAATGAAATGTCAACATCGGTTGGAAATGAATCGTCTCATGCACAACAGACTTCACAGTCCTTTTTTGAACAGACTACGTTCAGATGGCGGTGTTGGAAACTGGTGCATGCTGGGTCACCGTCTTGTGGAAGAGGAGAGATTTTGCAGACCAACCTTTTCTCCCCACACAATCAGGCTGCTGCTTCTTTTTTGTGTGTGTGTGTGTGTGGTGTGTGTGTGTGTGTGTGTGTGTGAGAGAGAGAGAGAGAGAGAGAGAGAGAGGAGAGAGAGAGAGAGAGAGAGAGAGAGAGAGAGAGAGAGTGTTTTTATTTTATTTTATTTATTCTTTCATATCGAGGATAGTGGAATAAGCATTCATGCGCTTTTTTACATCCAGTCACAGTGTGTATGCTGTTTTGTCAATTTTGTCATCTGTCCCCACCGGCACACAATGGCCTAATCTTACAAAAAGCGGAACAGGATTTAATGTGTGCGGAAGGTGTTCTGCGTGCGTTCGCACATGGGGCCTCGATTTAAAGTCTCATCCGACAGACTTTTGGGGAGAGTGGAGACAGCACTGATGTTAACTCCAGAGGAAAGATCCCCTGTGGTGTGTGTGTGTGTGTGTGTGTGTGTGTGTGTGTGCACGCGCGCATCCATGAGTGTGTGTGTGTGTGCACGCGCGCATCCGTGAGTGTGTGTGTGTGTGTGCGCGAGCGCGTGCGTGCGTACGTGCATGTGCGTGTGTATAAGTGTGTGTGTGTGTGCGCGCGCGAGCGCGTGCGTGCGTCCGTGCGTGCGCGTGAGTATAAGTGTGTGTGTGTATGTGTGTGTGTGTGAAAGACAGAGAGAGAGAGAGACAGACAGACAGACAGACAGACAGACAGACAGACATTCGCTGGTCACACACACACACACACACACACACACACACCACACACACACACACACACACCACGCACGCACGCACGCACGCACGCACGCACGCCTTCCCGTCAGCTCGCACGCACGCACGCACGCACGCACGCACGCACGCACGCACGCACACACACACACACACACACAAAGAACTTCAAACAAGAGAGAAAAAAGGGTTCCAGTTATTTGCCTCACTCCAGTTTCCAGATCACAACAAATAAGCATGTTCATTATCATCATAATCATAATCATCATCATAACAACAACAGCGATGGTTTTCAACGTCTTCAAGCATTTCAACCTTTAGTAATAGACGATAACACAGTGATGATGACGATGATTTTCTTAGCATCTTGTAACATGCACAAGCCCGAAGGTCAGACTTTATATATATATATAAATATATATATATATATATATATATATATATATATATATATATATATATATATATATATATATATATATAACCATTTACAAAATAAAAGACACATAGAAAAATAAAACGGTTGGCTTTTTCTTTACTCCGTTTACATTAATAGTCAACATTCTTCCGAATCAGTTGTACTTTAAACTTGGACGAAGATCTTTGAATTTAATTCAACTGATGCCTTCCAAGAAAAAATTATCAACCAAAATGTTGCTGGAAAAAGCCAAGCGTTTTCATCTCTAGGGGTGTCTTTTATTTAGTAAATGAAGAATATTCGGTCTCACAATATGCAACACAGCAGAACTTCAGTGCGTGTCAGTTTTCCCCTCTATATATATATATATATATATATATATATATATATATATATATATATATATATATATATATATATATATATATATATATTATATCGTAATATTTTGAACATATACAAACCACGTATCAATACGATAAATTTCGGTTAACTCCAAAACGTAAACGTCATTACGAAGACACTCATGAATCTTTACATTTGAACGCCAATGAAAACAAAATCACCACACACACTAGCCATCCATGAGTCAATACAATTAATGCGATTTCGGTACAACAGTGCATTTAAATATTATCTTAGAAAATAAACACATCAGTCAGCAACAGTACAATCATGATTATTGTTTTTATTATTAGTTCATAATCATAGCTGCTCAGTTGATGACAACAAAAATAAGACCAAAAAACAAAAGAAAATAGTGGAACAGTATCAATGGACCAATCTACAGTATTATGTCAATATTTCACACACACACACACACACACACACACACACACACACACACACACACACACACACACACACACACACACAAACTGACATGTCACATGTACAACAAAGAATGAAGAAACACCAGTTACCATACATACGCACAGTGAAAAAATTCATCCACAGAGAAAGTTAAAAACCACAGGAGACTTGAACACGAATTTCATGTTCCGTTATGCGATGAAAAGAACACACACATTACGCGCGCGTGCACATACGCGCGCGTGCACATTACCGGGTTGAATAACATTCTCCTGAGATAAAAGGACGTTGAATTATTTCCAGAATGCACTGATGTTAAAGCTGCTAACCGCCATAGCGATACTAAAGTAATATCGAATCGCTTTATTCCAACGATTCCAGTCGTTCTAGTTCTCCCTCCTTTAAGAAAATCGTTTTCTGCCTCGGCGTTCTCAGTGCTGCTATAATAAGCTTTACAACAGTTTGACGTAATCACGGTAAATTTTGACCCATTATATATATATATATTATATATATATATATATATATATATATGCTATGACGAAAAAAAGTCAGTTGAATTGAAACTAGGGGCAGGAGTGGAGGGAGCGGGCTGTCTAAAGTATCATGCACAGAAATTTTAGCTTTTTTTCCCCTTCTTTATTCATCTGCCTGTACATCAATGGTTTGTCTGCTTTATTTTTTCTATTTCATTCCCTTGTAGCATATTTTTCTAGCTGTAAAATTCTTTAAGGTCACGTCAAAAACCCACACGCAATCTTTAAAAAAAAATGTTTATCTTCCTGCCTTCATTCTTATCCCCCTTGGGTTTCCAATATATTCTACAGCATCCATTTACATTTAAAAACTCGAGCAAACAATACCAGGACAGGTTTTGTTTGGTAGGGGGGGGGGGGGGGGGTTGGGGAAAGGAGGTTTACTTTAGACTGATACGGCAGAGAGAGAGACAGAGAGAGACAGAGACAGACATCTCAAAGCTGCCACTTTCCCGCTCAGCAGCAAACTCTTGCAAAATAAAATAAAATAAAAAAACGTTCACGGAAAAAGAGTTGCCTCTAACTAAAGCAAATCCTTAGAAAATATGTATAAACATTTTTTTTTCAAAAAGAATAAAAAATCTAAATCATTGCCGTATTTAAATTCACAGTTAACTGCACAAGTGACAATGAAGTCTACACACAAAAAGCTCAGGCCCGCCAGTAATTTCCGCCTTGGCGAGGACGCGTGATTATGATCCATAAAATGTTGAGCTTCCCTGAATTTTAAGATACAGTTGCTCGCGCGGGTGCGCGCGCACACACACTACACACACACACACACACACACACACACACACACACACACACACACCACACACACACACACACCACACAAGTGGTGAGCCAGTCTGAGATAAGCATTTGAAACGTCTAGTTTAGAAAAAAAACAAAACGAAAATAAAAACAGACTCCCTACCCTCAAGAAACATTTTTCTTTGAAAGCTGTTAGTGCATGAACCGCAAATAGTGGAGGAAGCAGGTTACAAAATCTTCAGTGGTGCCCGAACGGTCGACAAAATTACTGGAAAGGTGAAGGTGAAAGCGCATAAACATGAAGGCAGCTCTATAACTATGTAAAAGAAGTCCTAAGAGTTGAAAGGTTCCTTTCATAAAACGTGTCTTATCTTTACAGTAACGGGGCGGGGGGAGGGGGGGGGGGGGGGAGTTTATTAGGGCTAAGGTGGACATTTTGCAGGCAGTGCCAATTTAACACTTTCCAACAAACATGGCGGAGATCTTTTTTAAATTTTATTTTATATAAATTCAGCTGAAAAAAAGTTTTTTTTTTTTTTTTTAATCGATAATATTGGTGAAAAGGTTTCCCTCTCCCTTCCTACAAAAGAACAGCTTCCACTCTGTCAAAAACTAAGGGTAATTTATGCCGCACCATGTCTAACACACATTCAGATCCGTATTTGCCTTTCGTTCTTCTTCCAAATTAAAAAAAAAAATTCAACGGTAAGCAAAACTTTTTGAAAAGGATTGGGAATGCAAACAAAAATCTTACCAAAATCTCATTAACCAACACCATTTCGCCAACCCAAAAAACCAACAACAAAAAATCAAACTCAACAACAGCAAACAACCCCCCCAAAAATGCCAAAAGAAGGACAAAACCCCAAAGCAAATCCACGAAGCAAAGAAACCAATCTGCCATTCAGAATGCCCTCCTTGTTGCTGAAAATGTCCATTTCACATCATTCCTCGCTCAGCCACCGCAACAGCTGCTGTAAGCTAGGCCTGCCACAAAGAAAGGTCATGTCCACAATGCTGACCTCATTTACACCATTCACTTGGGTCTCCTCTGTTTTGATGGCAATCCCACCTTCTGCAATTTATGAGCAAGGAATTCCCTCTTTTTAAAAATCTCTCTCTTTGTTTCTGCCTTGTTCCTTTTTTTCCTGTCACTCCCTTTTTTGTCCATTTTCTGCCTTCTTGCCCATTCTTTATGCCTTTGTTTTTACAGAAAGACTTAAAATACAACAACTCTCTCCCAGACTGAAGTTGGATGTGCTGGGCCTGGCTTGTCAGGCGCTAAACAGCAGCGTAACACATTTTTATTCTTATGACAGACAACAATAGTTGCTGTCTGAGTGTTCCATGAAGAAGAAGAAAAAGGAGAAGAAACCCTTCACAAAGTCGGAAGATTACGATCATGATCGATTCTCTCCCCTTTACTCAATGAGAGGCGTTATCACCAACCTACACGCAATACAATTCCTTTCTTCTTTCCAAGGTAGCTGACCTAAGCGGTTA
The DNA here is from genome assembly GCA_030674155.1 of Stramonita haemastoma. Lineage (NCBI taxonomy): Eukaryota > Metazoa > Mollusca > Gastropoda > Neogastropoda > Muricidae > Stramonita > Stramonita haemastoma. The sequence continues at coordinate 25,409,643 of CM060319.1, forward strand.
AAAATTGCAGAAGACAGGATACCAGCTTCATTTAATAATTAGTAACACTACTGGCTCAAAACTTTACCCCATCCCAACACGGAACGCATTTTACCATCAATCGCTGTTCGTGAGAAATGAACGGATAAGTCCAAAACATTTTCACTGGACACTGTCCATCATGTTTACCAGGAAGATTTTTTATAAGTCTTTGCACAACTCTGTGTGCACGTCAAGTGCGTATACATCACCAGCAGACGAGGTTGAGTAAATAAAACCCCATGAACTCGAGGTTTACGAGAGTGTACAGTTAGACTGACCATTTTACCTGAACATTTCCCGACATTATATACCTGTTTTTTTTCAATTCCTTTTTTTTTCTTTGTCAGTGTTTAAAAATAATTAATGTACTTTTACCGCGAAAAACTGATTTAAAAAAAAACGGAACCAAAAATATCTCAACCACACCAATACAACATGACAAAAAACGAAAGCTCTGAAGAGATTAACCAAGTTTACTATTGGAAAGAACGAGCATTTGAGAAACCCATTCCTGTAACTTGGCTATTTAGCTTAGATGTCATAATCACCTTCTAAACACGGGGTCTTAGCAGACGGCTAGCATAGTTAAAAACACAATTTGTATTTTCATGTTTGCAGTCCAGCTGATACAGACATTTCAAGCTGTCATTCGTCTTATGCTTTTTAGGGCCAAACATGAAACCCACAAACACATTTCAGTGAGGTACATGCAGATTGGGAAAGCCAACACACGGCAGCATGAAATAAGTAAACGAAAAAAACTGAAATAATTCATGATACACAGACTGAACAATTACCGAAAGTGAATGAAATACAAACCCAAAACTAAGTCGGTCAGTCCACAAGAAACAGCGGGAGAATGAATAATTACATATATTTTCTGATTAAACTGGCACACAGATCGTTTCAAGTCATCAATAAATAATATGGATAACAAAAAAGCAAGCAAATTGATTGATATATGATTTTCTAATTGAAAAAGGGAATATTTCTATTTTCAATAATGTAAACGAAACAAGCTGGCAAACACTGACAAAACAGATACCATATCAACAAAATTATCCTTTCATATAAAACTGATATAGGGCTAGCTACAGTTTCTTTCTGTTATTTCTCAAATAATGAAAATTAGACATACACATGAAGTCTACTGTTGTAATGCACAGAACACTCGTATCGGCAAACAGGACACAGAAACAAGAAAAATGCTGCAATTATGTTTCGGCAAATAAAAGCAAAGAAAAATCTGCTGCAGTGACGGTTTGCCTAACAAAACAAACAAAAAATACTGCCGCAAAGAGGTTTTGACAGATAAAACCTTGTAGAAAACAATTTTTGCATAATGTCACGACAAACCAAAAAAAAAAAAACAAACAAAACAACACACAAACAACATGAATTACACAATAATCAAAAATGACATATTTACACCTTTTTTTTTATTCTTTTTTTTTATATGCTTTTATACACATGATGTGTGTGTATGTGCATGCAGGAATGTGCGTGTGTGAAAAAAATCTTACACTAAGCTTAGTTGTTGAACCTGAATCCAATTGACACGAATGTATGAAACCATTATGAGGACGAGCTACTGTTATGCATATCATTGCCATAGAGATGTAATGTTTGTCTGGATAAAGGAAGAGAAGCAACATGAAGTTTTAAGCTCGGTCCCCTTCCAACTCTCCCCTGCAGCACACTACAGGATGTTAGCTTGTTGTTACTCCAAATGGATTCGTTTTTGCACGATGTGTTTCTTTTCTAAACAAACATTTGTTTCAACCATTTTCTCACCTCGTTTCTCTGTCTCAATACTCTTCATGGAGACATAATAACCATCACGAAATCTGCACTCGAATGATCACATTATTAGCACTGATTCCAATGCTGGCATCTTTGGGGCGATTCTATTCTAATCTTAGCTCGGTTAAAACCAGCAGCAGTAACATTAGCTATGAACAATATTTATCACACACATGCACACTCGTGCAAGCACTTGCTAAGAGACATTTTCACTCTTGTCCAAAGAGAGAAGTAATAAAATCAAACTTAAAAGTAAAAAGAGGTAAATGAATACATCAGGCTGATAAATGTACGAGGGTGGCTGTGATGACCTTAGCACACACCACTGCAGTGTGTGCTATTTTAGGATTCACGCCTGCAGTTTGTGCATAGCAATACGGTTTGCTTCGAAACTTGAAGGCTGTAAAAGGTCCTTACTACATTCTTTATTAATTTTAAGCCAATGTTGAAAGTATTTTCATGAAGCTACTACGTACACTGCTACTGTCCTCTTTGTGCTAAATCCCCAGAAATGTTAAAGAATCGCTTGGACGACTCCGAAGTTCGCCTCAGTGCGTAAGTAGCTTACCCAATTCTTTATACCGATATATCCACATGCAATAGTAAAAAAAAAAGATGATATAGAATTAATAATAGCAAAAATGCATTTCTTTAAAGTGAGAGAAATGTAAAAACGTACCCTCCCCCGCCCCCGCTTAAATACAAATCACGGATTACGTAAATATTTTCATCGCAACAAAAATGCATCATGCATAAGACATATTTGAAAACGATTCACAAAAGTACAATATAACAAAACGAACATAGCACACCCAACAAGAAAACAGGAGTTGAATTGGAAGAAACTAAAGAAAGCCAACGAACCTGAATAAAACAACAACAAAAAACCGTACACACTCAGCAACAGAAATCACAGCCCCAAAAAGACAGGAGGGAGGGAAAGAACAAGGAAAGAAAGCAAACAAAGACACAGAAATGAAAATGAGGTGTGACAAGAGAAAATGAAAGGGAAAAAAGGGCAGAAAAAGCCAGTTAGAAGAGAGAGAAAAAAAGATGAAGTCACCGGTAAGATATTCTAGATAAAAGATGATCTGCTAGCTTCCCTGAGACCAGTCAACAAACTCTGCCACTGCCCTCCTCCCATCACAGCTTCAAACCACCACACACGTAACAACAAAATAACAACGATAATAAAAAAAAAACAGACAACAAAAGAGAAAAAAGCTGGGACAGAAACAATACATGATCAAAACATTCACAGAAAGTCCACTCTTTGGAGGAGTTTTAGAAAAGCTTGGACAAATTCTACAAGCCTATTTCTAAAAAGTCTTGAACTCGACCCATGACCATAAACTAAACACGTGTAACGTCAGAAAAAAATATGGACATGTTGAACAGCCCTCTATCTTGGAACTAAAAGGCAAGCACATAGAGAGTTCTGTGTTCCAGTATCCTTTACGTTTTTGTTGTTCAGCTAGTTGATGGAACACATAAGTACGCATACACGCAAACACGCTCGCATGCATACAGGTAGATTTACAACACGCAGAAAGATACGGGCAAAAGAATACATGAGACATGAGAAAGTAATACAAAGCGGGAGGGGGGGATCTGTTCCCTCTCCTATTTCTGTTTTACAGTCTAACTCCATGCCGGCAACGGGTGACGCTCACAAAAGAACACAATGGTAGAGGAGGAAAGTTTTATTCAAATAAGGTTGCAATGTTAGAGTTTACATTGAACAACACAAAATATGATTTTATCCTCTCCCCATTTTAGTCAGTCACTTGAACAAACAACAACCCAGTCAAGATGAACAGGCCGACAACTTGTTTACACAAACCGAGTCAAGAAAACAAAGATATGCCCTTCACAAGAGAATAAAACCAAAAAAAAAAAAGAAAACCCCCTCCTCCCAAAAAACACCCCCCCCCCACACACACACAAAAGTACACTTCAGTCTGTGTCCTCGTATTCTACATTCCCTAAGCGCTTACATCGTTCACAAAAAAATTCATGTTCGCTTATCAAATATATCAAAATGCCATTTTTTTAAAAGTCTTTACTGAGCGTATGTAAGTATAAAAACCAATACCGTCCACATGAAAATAAATTACGTGGCAAACATGAAAAACAAATGAACCCAGGAATCTGCTACGGGCAAATGATTAAAAAAAAAAACCCACATAATATCATTCACACTGAATCTACGCACAGGGTTCACAGCATATGGAAATCAAGAACGTAGATTCTAATGAAGACAATGACACGTTCATCATGATTACCTTCATGAAAATAAATCAAATAAAACTGATAAAAATGTCCACCCCCTTCCCCCACACACAACACTACACAAAACAATAAAACACAAACCCCCTTCTCCAGAGCCCTCCCCCCAATAAAAATCAGCAATAACAACAATTAAACATAAGTCCAGTCCAACAATCTTTGCTTACACACACACACACAAACACACACACACACACAAACACACACACACACACACACACACACACACACACACACACACACAGAGTATGTGTATGTATATAAACATATCAATATCGACACAACACTCCCAAGCACACGGAAATGTAATTTCTTAACATATTTTAATAACTCACCAAACAAACCAGACAGACAGCCAAACAGCCAACCAACCAACCAATCCAACAACCAGTGACACCTTAATCAATCCAGCAAGCACTGTACAAATCAAAAGGAAGGGTACCTTTGTTGAGCATGGATTTGGAAAGGCAACGCTATGTTGCCAGTTTTTGGTTTCTGATATTTTGGCGGACAAACCCCTGACATTATTCTGGAGATGATCATCGGAACAAAATCACTTTTCTTGGGTTTTTCAGAGGCTTGCATTGGTTGGGTATACACAAAATTTAATATGCTGAACTGGCAAATTCATCCTACAGTTAAGCAATGCACATGCCAGTGTGTGCGTGCGCGCGCGTCCACACACACACACACACACACACACACACACACACACACACACACACACACAGAGTACTGATACAGGACAGGGAGTGGGGTGGGGCAGAGGAAGTGAAAATAAAAGAGTTGTCTTTCCATGCATTAAAAAAAGACGACGAAAAAAACAAAAAACGACAGCAAATTATTCAGTCTTGGAATGAGGCCACCGCACATTCGCAAGCACATTGGTGAATGTACACATGCACACACGTGTACACGACACAACGCACACACACACTCTTCGATCTTTCACTTCGCCGGAACTATCCCAGTACGTGAGCATGTTCAGTTAATGGAAAGTACACCGAAAACAGCAGCCAAGGACTGCAGTCACAACAAACATCACGAAAACCAATACAACAAGCAAATATAACAAGCTCAGCACAGAGAGCCAAACAAAACAGTACAGCAACAACAAACATACCAAGCACACCACAGACAAACGAAATCATACCACAACAATATGAAAAAAAATTCAAAAAGAGTTGACAACTTCTGGAAAGCATTCCCAGTTGTTTATTTTTTTAGCTGATGCAACATCAATCTTTCAGACTCGTCAGAAAATGATGCAAACCTTACAGTACCAGGGCAGAATGCGTTTTAGTTAGAGCTAGCGGTAAGAACATCCAAGTCCTACTCTCACTGACGATCACAGAGGGTTTGGGTTCCTTTCTCCGCTGCTGAAGTGTCAGTTCAATGGGACTTTTTCTTTATTGGGATAACACTGGTGCTAACTCCATTCCCCTGAACGTGTTTCGAATGAAGACTATCAACCGAGGTCCTGCATACTGCATAACATCTTTCTTTTAAAATGGCCAGCTGTGGTTTAGGGGGGGGGGAGGAGGCATGAATGGCAAAACATGCCCAGCATGCACCCAGAAACCTGGAGGAGGATGGGCTCCGCCAGGATCAAATCACCCACGACACACTGCCTGAAATACAAACAAACAAACTTGGAGCAGTCCTCTTCCAAGTCCTGGAGGAGTTAAGGGAGAAGTGGGCCGGTTGGTTCGCTAATCACGAATGTCACAGACCAGAAACTGCTGCAAAAGGCTAGGATAGGTCAATTTTTTTTTTTTTGGGGGGGGGGGGGGGTTATATCTGTTGTACAGATTTCTCTTGAAAAAAGGGTAAGTTTTCAATCAAATAAGAATCAGCTACACACACACACACATACACACACACACACACACACTCTCTCTCTCTCTCTCTCTCTCTCTCTCTCTCTCTCTCCTCTCTCTCTCTCTCTCTCTCTCTCTCTCTCTCTCTCTCTGTGGATTATGGCCCAAGGCCAAGGTACATTAAATTTCTGAGTTCTTCTGTCTCTCTCTGTCTGTTTGTCTGTCTGTCTGTCTGCCTCTTTTCTGTAAACTTTTGAGAAGGTGAACGAGCCTGATATTTGGAACACACTCAACAAAACATAAATGTTTTAACTATAGTTTTAAGATTTGAACGAAAAACGGTCTGACCTGAGGAAAAAAACGAAGAAAATTCAGGACAGCTTGATCGAAAACCTTCAACAAGCATGCAAACAAAGAAACAAACAGAAACAAACCACCAGCTGTCACCCCAATCAACAAAGCAAATTATGAACAAACTAAACAACAATAACAAAAATATAACTGCCGACGACACAATAATGTGTATGTATCATGCTGCTCCAATATAAAATTCATGTGATGATAAATTTTCTCCCATTCACAGAAAATATTCTGGAAGTTATTATTCCCACCTTTACGAATGTCAAAAGGATGATGATTATAATCATGACAATTATCCTCTCATTCACAGATACCACGGGATCATAATTATAATCATTCCATCACACTGATCAGTATCACTTGATGATAATGATTCTCTCATGGGCAGATAATTCTTTCATATTTCGTGACAACAAGGCAAAGGGAGGCAAGAGAGGACTGGAGAGAAAACTTTACACATAGAAAATAAGAGCACAAAATATTGACAGTATACCTACATACATACAACAAATACACATCAACCAACGAATAATGACCCTCCCCCCCCACACACACACACCTACACACCTACATCCACACACAAAAGACAATAAACACATCATCAACAACAGTCAATACATCAAAAATATGAATCAATGAAATAACGGAATACAAAATCAAAACGATATAATCGATATACAATCTATAAAACACAGCAAACATATTACCAACAAAACGCATGATTAACATACAGTATACAGTCAAAGAAATAACCAACCAAAAATAAACATACACAATCATAACAAGCACAGAACCAACCAACAAAAACATCAAAACACATAACAATGAAATATCAGAGCGTGTTGTAATTCACCGGCACTGTTTTATTAGTCTGGAACATAAACAAACACAACAACAAACAACACAATATCAACACCAACACGAGCAAGTCTGAGAGCAAGTTGTAATTCATAAATCACCGGCAGTTAAACCCTCAGACTGTAACAATAATAAAATTCCCACATCGAGAATGATAAGCTGCTTATATCCTGAACAATAACAACAAAAAACATAACAATAACATGAGGCCACATGTCTGTAAGTCATCATGAAACAAGAATGAAGCAGTATTATCATAATACACTATAGATCAAAGTCTTGCTCTTAGAGGGTTTTGTTCTTTGACAAGATGTTTTTAACACTCCAATCTTCACTTTCTTGGCATACAATGGTTGCTCACAAAAATTGTACTTGCCTTATTCTATGTCGGATTTGCTAGCTTAACTGAAAAATAAAACAAAAAAGAACAAAATTAACTAACAAAAATCGATCACCACCCCCACAAAACCCACCCCCAAAACAAATAGATAAAAATGCACAAGATTGCATATGCCTCTTTCATTAGGCTAAAAAGTGTATGCATGTGATTCATTGTAGGTGTCTTTTTATACAGTCACAAATCTCTGACTTCTTTCCTTTCCTTGTTCTAACATGACATGAGGGCAAGTTAGCTCGGTGGATGAAGCATTGAACCCGTGGCCTATCAAGTTACAGTAACTGAGGGTGCGAGGACCACTTTCTGCTGATCTGTCCAACTGGGAAATTTTCAGTTTCTACACTTCACCTAGTTCTGACCCTATCCCTTTGAAGTTGTTTTCGGAATAAAACTATAAACCCATGTCTCAAGTGCATAAAATGAAATGTCTACTTTTCAAATGAAACTATCAATTGAGGTCTTGTGTGCTGAAAATGTGCAACTTAAGAATAAACTGTAAACCAAGGTCTCTTGTGCAGAAAAAGCATACTTTTCTAATAAAGCTATCAATTGAGGTCTCGTGTGCGTAAAATGCATAATAAAGTATTTTGAATTTGAATACCTTTTGGATGAAACTACCAACTGAGATCTGGAGTACATAGAATTCGCATCTTTCGGATGAAACTATAAACCAAGGTCCCGTGTGCTGAGAATGAATATCTTGTGCAGATAGTTAAAAACAACAAGAACAAGAAACGAACAACCCCCAAACCATGTCCATCTGTCATGTAGGAGGAGGCCATCTATGAGGGGTGGCACTGGATGACATAAACATCCATCTCTAAAGTCTGCCAAGGTCAACATGCCCAAGGCACACTGCCTGAAGGTGTGTCTGCGGTGTGCTGGTACCATGACCCTTTAACAGCACAGAGAGATGCCCAGTAAAGTCATCATGACAGCGTCCTGGCACGTGAAATCAAGTCTGAAGTGGCCATGACAGCACCGCTGCCTTACTGCGGTTTGTAAAACTGTTCATCACGGAAGATCTGCTTAACCAGCCTACTAACCCAATCTGCCACCACCTGACTTCCATCTTTCCCCCACCCCACCTTTAAAAAGAAATGATAAAAAGGTAATAATGATACTAAAAATAATGATAAATCTTAAAGAGGTTAAGAGCCACATCTGATGAAACTGAATACGTCATTGCTGCTAGGGTGGGGATGACTATTCTGCTTCAATATCTCTGGACAAAGTGCCTGCACAGGTAAACATGGAACAATCGGCCAGAGTGACGCTGTGCAGGAAGTTTAACATGCCATCTTCCAAGACATACGAATGTGTGATTATGGCTAAACTTTAACAGTGAATCTAGCTTCACTCCTTCACAAATGAGGCGACAACATTTGTGAACAACCATTCTGTAAAGCCAACCTTCCTTTCTTAGTCTTAAACATCAGGCCCAGGGTAAACAGACATCTGCAGTCCTCGCAGGTGTTTTGAATGATAATGGAAAAGCTGTTGGAATATGGACTGAAACAGACCCCACAACATCTCTAGTCAAGCAGTCAGTAAGTCAGAGCTCCAGGTGACAGCCATGACGGCTGAAGTCAAGGTGTTGGTTCAGTAGAGTATCCGACTTATGCTTTTGTTCCTCTACCTCATTATTCTTAGTCATTGTCTGTGGTCTTTGGATTTCTCATGCAAAGCTTCGCTGTCCTCTTTCATATATTTTTTCTCTATCTTGTTGAATCAAAACTTGACTGTAAGGTATTTTCTTTTTTTGTTTTGCTCTCTTTTGCAATGATAAGCTTTCAATTTCAGAGAGTGTCCTAACTTAAGTACAACAAATTTACAATAAGCCAACATACCTGACAAGGGAACACATTCTTTTATGTAGATCCAATTTTCCCCCTTGTTATAACTAGCAAAATGATATTCTCCAACTTCGAGGAGTTCATGATTTTGATCAGGGATTTCTCTCCTATTTTCTTTTCAAAGATAATTTCAAAAGCTCCCAAAGAATAGTGTTAAAAAAAAGAGCAAGATCCTGTTCTTTAAAACAGCCAATTTCCAGTAATAGCAAAAAAAATCTCCTTGACATGAAAACTGAAGATAATGATGCAATGAACTGATTGTTTTCAAATTCAGCTGCTTTGCAGGTATGTTAACCTGACAGTAGTTAGAGACTCCTGTATTTTCTTTCTCAATTCATCAGGCACGAGAGATGCAGACACGTGGAGGGTCAGTCTGCTCACCCACACACTATCTATGAAATAGATAATCCAGTACTTTGTGAGCCCCTATCTCTTCTACTTCATGCCATATGCAGTCTAGGTTGAGACCAACCTGAAAGAGACCGAAAAGAGATTTTATTCATAAAATATATGGAGGGAGATGAAGTCACTGCTTTTAAGTCCATGAGGTATACAACTATTTTACAGTAGATTTACACAAAAAGAAAAAAAAATATGATCTTACAATTCACTGTCATATCAAAACTCTAAAAAGAGAATGACAGCACAATGACACAGATCAGATGTATCATGTACATACTATGTCTTTCCAAGGCATTTAACAACAGGGATGTTAATTAAACTGGAGCAGAATATACCCTCACACATATTGCTGTAACAAAACCACTCCCACCCTCAACCCCCTTCAAACTGGCCCTTATAGTGAAGACTCCAACGGTTATCTTTGTATTCAAGGCAGCTGAACACTGACATAAAGTAACAATAACAGCAACGTTGGTTAGAACACCGGACTAACTCAAAACACACACGTACACACAGAAAAACGTTTGATAACCATTGTCACTGGGATGTCTCACACGGGTACAAAACAAAATCTTGGTGTTCGTACTTGCGCAGCAATGTCACCGAGTTCTTTCCTCAAAGGCTGACAAAAAATTGTGGATTCACTTTGTAGCTCCATGAAATCAAAGAAGAGAGAGAGAGAGAGGGAGGAGAGAGAAAGAAAGAAAGAAAGAAAGAAAGAAGAGAGAGAGAGAGAGAGAGAGAGAGGAGAGAGAGAGAGAGAGAGAGAGAGAGAGAGAGAGAGAACACTTATTACCTGAACTTTTTTTCTATTTCTTGAGGATAACAGAACTTCAACACGCGAGCTGCACACATCGTTCACAATCACAGTCTGGCAGATCCTGTTCCACAAGTGATCCCTCTTTCAGCAGGCATCCCTGGTTACTTGGAAAAGGTCACTCCACAAAGCTGCTTGACACCTCCAGAAAATTCCCTTTGCCATCTCAAGACAGAACCACACCATCTGTTAGTAAAAGCCTCGGCTGCAGTACTACTACTATTACTACACCACTCACGTTCTTCTAACATCACTCCATAAAGAAGACCCCTACCCCACCCCCTTTACTTCATCCTCCTACCCCCTCCCTCCCCACCCTCCTTCACCACTTCGCTAGCAGTGAGGTTTTCCCCCCCAAAAGTCCCAGGCACTGCTGACATGAGTTCAAATCCCTGAAGACATTGTGCTGGCTTGTTTGAGCATCTCAAGAGGTGACCCCCACCCGTCATTGAAGTCCTTCCCTGCCCACCACTACATTCGTTCATCCCAATCCAAAGCATTGGCTGGTATGCCGAGTCCTGGTGTTCCAATATCAAGGCAGGACTAACTCCTGTAGTTGGACAAGCAGCCAACACACACCAAGCAAAGTCATGTTTCTCCTGCAGCAGTTAAGTCCTGTTGTTTAAATACCACATCAAACCATTTTGGTCATGCCCTGTTTTGAACATCAAGAATGGACCGGACCATGGGATGAGTCCTGTTGTTCGACCATCAAGGCTGGAGTTCAGTTCTGCTGTTTGGAAAAAAATCAGTAAATACATTCATTACAGCCAGGTTCTGCTGCTGTAACATCAAAGCTACCTATACTGGAACAAGTCTTTCTGTTGGAATTTAAGCACAGCTGACACTACTGGCCAGATCTTGTTATTTGGACACGAAGACAACCCATTCCGAGCCAAAGTCCTCTTGTTTGAACACCATGACTAAACCATGGACCAAGTCATGTAGGCTGGACATCAGGCCAAGTCCTGTAGGATGGACATCAGGCCAAGTCCTGTAGGATGGACATCAGGCCAAGTCCTGTAGGATGGACATCAGGCCAAGTCCAGTAGGCTGGACATCAGGCCAAGTCCTGTAGGATGGACATCAGGACAGCCAATGGTGGACAAACTCTTGCTGCATTCACATCAAAACAGCCAATCACAGGTGGACACGTCACCGGAACGTCGTTTCACCAGGACATAGTATTGAGGTCAACAAGGTCATCAGACTACAGTATAACTAACTATAAGAGGATGTAATGAACAGGCAGGACGATCCCTATCGCCCAACGCAACGTGAAACAGTCACGGGGATGCAGAATGCGCGATGCTGTAAATGACATCAGCAGTTGTAGCTTAGCAAAGAACAACAATAAAACAGTCATAGGGGAGGTTTCCTTCAACTGTGTATGAAAACAAACAGAGAGAAAAACAGTGCCAACCATCATGAGAGAAGAACAGCAACAGAAGTTCAACAGCACAGTCACTGTGTGTTTTGTCAATGATAAGTTGGGGCTTTTTTTTTTTTGCAGATACCATGGTGTCTTACTGCTTTCACAAAACCCTCCTTCCTATTTTTGTTCTTTTTCTTTTCATTCCGGGACCTGATAAATTTCATTCAACAAACTCTTGACGCTACGATCATTCCTTCACAAGAATGAACAAACACACAACAGCTGAACTGCACGACAAGTCTCCTGTCATTCAGACCTGATCCATTTTTAGCCATTTGCGTTGTGAAACTTCACATCCTTTTTTCATGCAGTACAAAACGTCGTCACATGGATATGTTTCTCATCTTGTAAGAAAGAAAGAAAAGAAAGTGGCGAACTGAGCGTGTATGATCATCACATCCAACAAAATGAGCCAGAACAGCAGATGAAAGAGTGTCCAGACCACCCCACTTTATACCCGTCATTTCAAACCCCACCTCCTTACCAACGCTACAACAAGGGAGCAACACACACACACAAACGAATCTCCCCCTTTTGCACGAAGGCAACATTCTCACTGTCAGGTTTGTGTAAATCAAACAAACACCTCAGCTTCTTCTTCTACTGCATCCCCTACAACAGCTCATCTAAAAGTGCCCGTTTCTCCATCATGTGTCACAAGCAAGTTCTTCTGTTGGAAGAAGTTTAGTTGGCTCTTCAGGTTGGAAGTGTACTGTTTATATACGAAGTCTAATTTTTTCTGTTGGAAATATAACCCTCTCAGTTCAGAGTCAGGTTCTTCAGCTGGATCACAAAAAGTTCTTGGCGTGGATGACACCCTCCTCCACCCCCACCCCCCTACACAACAACGACACACAACCCTCATCCTGGAGGACAGTTCTGGCAGCATCCTCAAGGTGGCCCCCAAATCCCTTCCTCTATCCACCCACCCACCCATCAACCCAGCCAGCTTGCTAGCTTCCCTCAGGCGGCAGGATGTAGACCTCGGTCATGAGGCTGGGGAAGTTGGAGCCCACGCTCTGCAGGTCCACCAGCAGACTGGAGTGCTCCAGGGAGATGGACCTCAGGTCGGACAGGCGGGTCAGGAACTTGCCCAGGGCGCCCCGCGACCTCGGCCTCTTCACCTTCTGGTAGGAGTTGAGGGCGTTGATGTACGTGTACTGCAGCTTCTCCACCTGCTCCGGGTTCTTCAGGCCGGGGCGATCTGGTGGGCAGGAAGACAGCGTTTTGGGGTTAGGTACATAGTTTCTGGTTTAAGTTAACAGATTATGGGGTGAGAGAGAGAGAGAGAGAGAGAGAGAGAGAGAGAGAGAGAGAGGAGAGAGAGAGAGAGAGAGAGAGAGAGAGACAGACAGACAGACAGACAGACAGACAGACAGACAGACGGAGGGAGGGGGAGAGGGAGGGAGGGAGGGAGAGAGGGGGGGGAGGGAGGGAGACAGACAGACAGAGAGAGAGACAGACAGAGGGAGGGAGGGGGAGAGGGAGGAGGGAGGGAGAGAGAGGGAGGGAGGGGGAGGGAGGGAGATAGACAGACAGAGAGAGAGAGAGAGAGAGAGAGAGAGAGAGAGAGAGAGAGAAGAGAGAGAGAGAGGAGAGAGAGAGAGAGAGAGAGCGAGAGAGAGAGGTGATTACAAGAACAACTGACAAAGTACATGGCTGGTAGGAAGTATGTTGCAGATGAAAGACACATAGCTGGTGGTTAGTATGTACTGGCAGTGGACAGTACACAGATAATGGACTGAAAGAGATATAGAGAATAGGATAGAGACAGTTAATGGGTAAATTGTGATCTTTTACACACTTTGTTAAACAGGGACCAATTTTCAGCTCTGAAGTCAGATTATAGCTGCACATATTGGAAGGATGGACAAACAAACACATAAACAAACAAGCACACACGTACACACACACCAGAACACCCCATTCCCTCCTTCACACACACAACTCAGACATAAATACAGACACACACACAGACGACCACAACACAGACGAACACACACACACAACAAACACACACACACACACACACAGATGCAGAACATCTTGCGCACACGTTAAATGCTGTTCCGCTTTTCGTAAGAGTAGGCCATTGTGTGCTGGTGGGAACAGAGGGCAATATTTACAAAAACTGCATACACACGGGGACTGGATGAAAAAAGCACATGAGTGCTTATTCCATTATCTTCAATATAAAAGAATTAAAAAAATAATAAACACTCACACACACGAACACACACACATAATTATATATATATATACACACAAACTAAACAACCCCCCCCCCAAAAAAAAACTTCCCCCATTCCCCCTCCCCCCCCTCTCTCTCCTCTCTCACACACACACCACCACACACCTACACACACACACACACCTACACACACACACACACACACCTACACACACACACACACACACACACACACACGCACACACCTCTCTCAAAAAAAAAAAAAAAAAAAAAAAAAAAAAAAAGAACACAGCCGCCAGAATAGAAGACCCCCTCACCAGAGAAGATGCAGATGGCAGTCAGCAAGCCGTATTCGGCGTTGTCGGTCTGCAGACGCACGGTCATGTTGTGGCAGAACTCGTAGATGAGCTCGGCGTACTTGCCCAGGCCGATGTCCAGCATGTTGTCCAGCGTGCAGGGCTGACCGTTGGCAAACACGATGGACTTGCTCTCCATGTCGTAGCAGCGAGCCGCGCGGATGGCCATGATTTCAGTGGAGGCCGACTACACAAAATCGAATCAAATGCAATTCTTTTATTTTTTTGAGGATGATGAATAAGCAAGCAATCATGTGTTGGTGGTGTTGTTTTTTAACATCCAGTTCTCCGTTCCCAGAGAGAACAGGGGACCAAAAATTTAGTGTTTTTAGGAATGGTGAGTTGATGATGTTGCAGGATCTTGGATGGTGCTATACTTAGTGCTTGATAATAATGACAGTGATGATTAATGTATGGGGTTTTTATGGCGCTGAATCTTGAAAAGCAAAAAAAACCACAACAAAACCCCCCCAAATCACAAAAAAAACCAAAGCGATTCCTATAAAAGTCTCATGATCATTTTCTGTTTCTCTGTCTGTCCTTTATCTGAGCACACATACCCACGCACACACACATATGATGTACGTACGTACACACACACACACACACACACACACACACACACACACACACACACACACACACACACCCCACATACCCCCAATATATTTATGTACAAAATAACAAATATACATGTCACTTGTGCTCACGCATGCACATATCTGCACGCACAAAAAACACTACGCACCCTCCACAGACCTTGCAAAACATCACATAGGCCCCCCCTCAGGCTCTGTAGAGCACTATACACACATCATACACTATGAAGAACACAGACATACACACACAATAAATACCATAATACATTGTATAGTTCTACAAAACACCACCTAAAATACTATGCAGACCTACCATAGACCACACACAACACCCACAACACAACACCTGTAAGCCAACCACACAGACCCAGCACACACAGTCCCTGCCGGCAAACACCCCGCTCCTCTCCCAGACTCTTTCGGATGAGACTATAAACCGAGACCCCGTGTGCGAACACATGCAGAACATCTTGCGCACACGCTAAATCCTGTTCCGCTTTTCGAAAGAGTAGGTCATTGTGTGCCGGTAGGAAGAGATGACAAAATTTACTAAACTGCATACATGCAGGGACATGATGTAAAAAAAGCACAGAAGTGCTTATTCCATTATCTTCGATATAAAAGAATAAATAAATAAATAAATAAAATCCCAGACCCAATGCAACACCCCCCCCCACTCAGTAAGCCAGCTACACAGACCCGGCACAGACAGTCCCTGCCGGCAAACACCCCAACTTCTCTCCTTCTCCCACACTCAGCACAAGGCCAGCCTGTCTGCCTGCCTGCCTGCCCCCGTACCTTCAGCAGGATGATCTGGTCGTCCTTGTCCAGGTCAGTGAAGCCCGGCAGACTCTTGGCGAACTCCACGATGAGGTGAGTGATGAGCACCGTCATCTGCGCCATGGCGTTCAGAAACCCGTCCGCCGTCACCTCGTTCTTCGCCGCCTTCTCCATGGATATGTCCTCCTGAAAAGGAAACAAAAACCATTCATGAAGTTCAGGTATTGTCATTTGAAAACAGTTCCAGTCCAAGGCGGTTTTCGAGCCAAAGCAACGGCGCCCTTTAAAAAAAAAGAAAACAAAATAAAACTGCAGCGCAACAGTGTTGTAGTTGACACATCAGACAAAGATTACATGAAGTTAGCATGTACTGTTTTTCTTCACTGCCTCATCTTAACACACAAACATTTCTTTTAATTCTACAGATAAATAGAAGGAATTTGGAAGGACATACACATTTTTAAGCTATCAAAGACTTAAAGATTTTTCATTTTTAAGCTCATGAAGACATCCAAGATGTTAAGGGCATACACACTTCAAAGATTTTAAAGACATATAGACTTAAAAGATTTTAAGGGCATACATATTTCAAAGATTTTAAGGACATAGAGATTTCGCAAGCTTTATGGTCATAAGATTTCAAAGATTTTAAGAACGTAGACTTCTGTAAAATCAGAAAAAAATCCACAAAAAATGGAAACAAATGCATCAGTAACCATACTTCAACATTGATCACAATAGGTTAACATACACGGTCTTCTTTGCCTTCTTCACAAAGATGTCTCTGTAAACACATTTTTTTACAGATGCTAAGAGATCAAAAAAAATAAACAAACAAATTAATAAATAAACAAATATTCTAAGTGCATGATAGTCTTCTGCACGAGTATCTGCGTACTCATAGTAACAAACACACACACACACACATACACACACACACACTAACACTAACACACACTCTCTCTCTCTCTCACACTAAACACACACACACACACACACACACACACACACACACACACACACACACACACACACACACACACACACCCCTAACAACCTCCCCCCAAAAAAAACACACACACACACACCAACAAAACCAACTAACCGTGGCTTTCTCCACGTCCTGGTCGTCAGGAAACTCAAACTTCTCCTGCAGGATTATGAGGGCCTTCACCACCTTCTGGTGCTCCTGAGGCATCAGCAGCAAGGGATTGTCCGCGGTGGTGTCCCCGGCAGAGGAGGAGGAGGGCCCTGAGGAGGAGGAGGAAGAGGAGGAGGCGTTGTGGAGGCCCAAGGGCGGCTTGACGTCGATGTCCATGTTCTGGTTGCTGTCCGGACTGGCCACGGAGGAATCTTTTCGGTAGGAGGAACCTTTCTGCTTCTTGCGCCGCTCCAAGCGAAGCTGGCATTGGTATTCTGATAGCAAACCTGTCAGGTAAAGATTCAAAAAGTCTGTTGATTCCTGTCGTTCCTTTTTAGGGATATGGATGGAGCTAGGAGAATGATGTAAAATATCGAGAAACGGAAATCATCACTGGACAACTTAAGGGACACGCACTATTCAATCGAAGTATTCCTACACACTATCATAGGAATTTTTCTTCTTCTTCTTCTTCTTCTTCTTCTTCTTCTTCTTCTTCTTCTTCTTCTTCTTCTTTTTCTGCTAGATCTTTTACTTCTTGGTTGTCGAATGCTCAGTCAGCAAATGTTGCCTGTCATAAGAGCGAAAATGCGTTGCGCTGTCGTTAGGCGCCTGACAGGCCCTGTGCATCCGACTTCGGCATGATACCCCAGGACAAATATGGGGATTAATCTTCTGTTTGCCTAGTCTGGATTCCTTTGACAGTGTTTTATAATGTATTAAGTTATGTCTAACAGCATTTGCCAGTTGAACAATATCTAACAGTCTTCACTTGTAGAAGAGTTGGCTCATACTTCAAGTATTTAGATATTAAGCTTAACATTTCAATCTTCAAAAAGAGTTCCCTTAAACAATACACAAAGAAAAATATGATAAAATTTGTCACCAATATCACCGTTATTGCGTTTTGTCGGATATGAGGAAATAGTTGATGCTCTATCAGAAAGGAAGAGAGAACAGTTAGACACAAAAACAAACACACGCTCTCATGCGCGTGCACACACTTCCCACACGCACGCATATACATATATGAGTGAGAGAGAAGAGAGAGAGAGAGAGAGAGAGAGAGAGAGAGAGAGAGAGAGAGAGACAGACAGACAGACAGACAGACAGACAGACAGACAGACAGACAGACAGACAGACAGACACAGACACACACACACACACACACACACACACACACACACACACACACACACACACACAAAGACACACACACGCACACAAAGCGTGTGTAAAAAAAAAAATCCAAGGAAATTTCTAGCCCTGAATACGGCAATAATTCAGATAATATACGTTCATCTAAAAAGAAACCCGTCACTCTCTTTATTCCCTTAAAACAGAAACCGTCACTCTCTTTTATGTCCCTTAAAACAGAAACAGTCACTCTCTCTATGTCCTTAACAAAACCATTCACTCTCTTTTATGTCCCCTTTGACTGTTTAACCCTCCACCCCACCCCCCAACCTCTCCACACCAACTGTTCTCCTCTCCTCTCCTCACCACCACCCCTCCTCTTACTCCTAACAGGGACAGTGCAATGGGGGCGACCGACCGCCTTTAGACAGGGAACTAACCTGCCTGACTTAAAGACTCTCATCTTTAATTCATGGCTGCGTTGCGTTTAGTCATGCAAAGAAATGGGCTGTTAGAGACACCACAACCCTAATACCACACACCGTCATTACTGCTACTGCTGCTGCTTGCTGTTGGTGTTGCTACTGCTGCTCCTGTTGCTACTGCTGCTGCTGTTACTGTTACTACTGCTGATGCAACTAATACTACTACTGTGGCAGCTGCTACTCTTTCTGTTCTATCTAGGACTCCCTGAGGAAATGTTGGGGGGTACTGCACTGAACATTTTCAGGCTTGTGTCTCATGGGCAGGTTGAACCTGGCGGAGCCCATCTATTTCCATGTACACAGTTCATGCTGGGTACGTTCACGTTTCTGATGCCCTCACAACGTTGACATAAATGAGAGCATCCTTAAATCGTCCATGTCTGACAGTCTGCAGGCACGAGGGAGATTAAAGTACTGGCAGGTCTGCATTGCAAGAAGACCTGGGAGATCGTAAACATTCTACCCCCCCCCCCCCCCCATTATCATTCACCAGACGTCGCCGCTGTCGAGATTCGAACCCATGATTTTATGATACATAAGGGGGAAAGTCAGGCGATCCGTCCACTTAGATGGGGTGTCTTTCACTATTTTTACTTTTGCTGCTGCTGCTGCTACTGCTGCTACTACTACTACTACTGCTGCTGCTGCTGCTGCTGCTGCTGCTGCTGCTGCTACTACTACTACTGCTACTATTACGACGACGACTACTACTACTACTACTACTACTACTACTACTACTACTACTACTACTACTACTACTACTACTACTACTACTACTACTGCTGCTGCTGCTGCTGCTACTACTACTGCTACTATTACGACGACT
>CM060319.1:25434215-25446715 GCA_030674155.1 Stramonita haemastoma
ATCATCATTACTAAAGTAGAATTGTTTAAACCATCTAAGTCTGTTTTGTTTCTTGATCAGATACCAGATAGAGACTGCTGCATTATCTTTTAATCATGGATTTTGCAGTAAGGACACAAAAGTTATCTTACGGAAATACGGCAAGCAGTCAACAAAGTGGTGTCAGCAGTGCTTCAATCGGCAATGTTGTACATGCTGGCTGTCGAGGAGACTATTACAACAGAAATGTTACAGCACAGTGTCTATGGAGAGGACAGGCTGATAAGTCTCCACAACAAAAACTTGAAAAAGGAGACTTCTGACTGCAGTTTCCACTTTCAGTCATGCAACTCAGTGTCTGTTCTGCCTGAAAGAGAAAATTGGTCAGTAAAGGTGAACATGAGGACTGCATAGATCTCATAACAGGGACAATAACAGGTTCAATACACAGTGGCTGACTCATGTAGCAGCAGGAGTGGTGAAAGCCAAAGAAAGTTACACCTAAGCTGGAATGTTTACAGGACTGCTTCGCAAGAGATGGTGCTTTCCACAATGTCTGTAATTTCCAGACCAGAAAACATATCCCTAAAGTATTTTCAGACACTGATCATGAACCAACAAGAAAAAAAATTGAGAAAGCCAGCAGACCAAAAGATGACACATGTTTTGCTGCATTTCAGGATATTGTTACCTACCTGGAAAACAATGTCGCTGAACACATCACTGTTTGAGACCTTGTTAGAATGATGGAAGACACCCTAACCCACTATAAGTAATCTGACAACAATGGCTCTGCGCATAGTGCAATCAACATGAAGAAAATTGCTTAGACATTTTGGTGACAGTATAGCAATCTCAGCTTCAGACGGAAAATCAGCTTATACGACTCTAAAGACAGCAGTCTCTGCCACCCTACTCAAGTTCGAAAGAACAGACAAAGGCTGACAGTGACTGTGAATCCATTTGCCTGATAAAAACAGCAGCTACTACTATGAGGTGTCATTATGTCCATATGTTGCAACAAAGATGAGTACATGACTCTAGCCAACTGTCTAAGAATTTACAGTGCAGTTTTTTGCCCTTGAGTCTTCATGGATAAGTACAGAACTGAAAACCACATCTATTTGTCAGTGCCTTGTGTAGGCTACAAGACCAAAAGCATACACTGCTCCACTTCAAGTTCATTTGGCTGTACAGATGCACAAAACATTTGGATCCAGATCTTCCTTGAACACACTGAACAGACTTACATTCTGTTCTTCATACTTAATATACAGAAACTCTATCTCAATGCAGCTGTCAGCCAAGGTGCGAGCATTTCCCAAATCACAGAAGGAAAAACTCTTCAGTTTGTAACAGACAATGCAGACCACAACTCAGCTCATTTTAGATGGGGTGGCTCTTTTCATGGAATGGAAGCAAAAAAGAACAGGAGGGTATCCAGGGAAAAAAAGATGAACAACAGGGAATCCAGTGCACTTGAGAAATAAGGTATGTTAAATCTTGTGCATGTAAACAACCCCTCAACAACAAAACAATTACTCCAAGTAAAAATATGATTACACAAGTGTACAGGCAGACAGAACTATGTGTGGCACGGTACTGCTAACAAAATCTCATTGGATAAATCAGCCTGAACTTTACATAAATAATTCTATTGTGACAAGAAGTATATTTTTTGGTAAGTGTGGTTATGAGACAGTCACATAATTATACAAATTCTGAGACTGTAAGGAGGCGAGTGAATAAATAGTGGTTTGTGGTATGAACTGCATTAATTCTTAATTACAAAGAGGCAGTACAATCTGCAGTTCAAGCCTACGCTAATCCTTGTTGTAGTTCTTGATAAAGGTAAATTATAAAATTTTATTTTGCCAAATTTCAGAGTGAAAGTCAAGTTTACTGCAAATGCTTATGATGAAAATAACCTTATATATCTACATTATCCAGATACATTATGTTAGGAATGTAAAAGAAAACATCAACGTTTCGTTGCAGATCTGACTGGAACACACTGGGTTCTTTGTGTTTCAAGAGCATTTCGGACATAGCTGCTGTTGATAATACTGCATATCTTGATACACCTTAAAAGATATCTTGGCCCCTGAAGTCTTCTCAACCAGCAGGGCATAGGTTGATGCAAGCACCTCATGATGGCGTGCACCCAGGGAAGTCAGGTGTTTTTCCTGCCCATGACTGCTATGAGTTCACACATCATGCATCTACTTTACTTTGATCTTCATCTCCAATCAAGTACAAAAGTTTGCAGTGATGTATGTGGTAACTTTCTATCAGTCACTGTACATGGAAGCCCAGGCAATTATAAATAGTGATCCCTCTGACAGTTTCATCAGATCTGTTGTCCTTCAGCTGGGATACTTCCACACTCAGATGAGTTTCCTAGGAACCACTGGACATGTACTGAAAGGGTATGAACATGTGTACACCTCAAATGCTATTTCTCATAATTATTATGAGTGGGAACTCTTACTCCCGTGCTGTTCGAGCATACTTTCTCACGGATGCTACCCTCAACACCATCTTCACAGCTCCTGCATACTACATGCCATGGATCCTGGTTTACCATGATATCCCATCACCAGACTAAATCTAACACAGCATGATTCAGCCAGTGTGTGACTTCCATCTTAGTGTTAGTTTTTGAAGTATGATACAAGGTTGTACCAACAGCACAATTTCCTTTTCTGAAAATTCCATAAGAAAACGCGACAACAGCCGAAATCTCCATCACTTCACCAAAGTGTATTACAGTCGCATACGTATACGCGCTCGCGCATGTGCGCACGTGCGTAAAATTTGTTAGCACCATTTGTGGTTGGTATTATGTTCAAGAATAGGTTGAATGCAAGGGTTTGATTTGTTTTCACAAGATGGGGGGAGGGAGAACCTAGTGGTCAGAACACTGCGCTCGCAATTTGACGTCCAGGGTTCGATTCCTGGTCGAGGGGATTTTTCCTCTGGAGTTGACATCAGTGCTAACTCCACTCTCCCTAAAAGTCCTTCGGATGAGACTATAAACCGAGGCCCAGGTGCGAACGCATGCAGAACATCTTGTGCACATGTTAAATCCTGTTCCGCTTTTCGTAAGAGTAGGCCATTGTGTTCCTGTGGGAACAGATGACACGATTTACAAAAACTGCATACACACGGGGACTGAATGTAAAAAAGCACATGACTGCTTATTCTATTATCCTCGATATAAAAGAATTTTTAAAAATTGTTTTAATATAGATCTAGCGCCATATAGATTCTATAATTATAATATCATTGATAATAATGATAATAAACAATACTCAAATCTCAAAGAAATAGTAGTCTTAATCAACAATCTTCTATTGTTTATATAATAGATTTGTCCCACCACTGTGCAGAAACAACTGTCACGGATACAGGCAAAACTAGGAGTTCGGCTTAGAATACGGGGTCTCTAAAAATTTAGGGGGTAGGGGTAGAAAACAAGCAATATCTTTTTAAATTATTTGTTGATTGCAACTGTTCTTGGTTTTTTATTTACAGAAGAGGTCATACTAGCTTTCTATGATAAACATGTTTTATTAATCGTGTATGAAACACATACAAATGGGAAAAATATAAGCATTTTGTTCAAATCAGCAAAGAATATCAACTATTTTTGTCCCCAAAATGTACAAAATTGATGAATTTCCTGCCTAATTTTGTTTTTAAAAAACATCTATGACCTGTCAGTGATTGTAAATAGTTGTTCTATTGATTATTTTGTCAAAATCATAGTCACAATAGTAGTTTGTCATAATTTTTTTAGTCACAGGAATTCAGTGAGGGGGTACCTCATTTGAAGTGAAATATCTAATTCGTTGAACCATATATTCTTTTAGATTTTTGATATGTTATCCGTGGATGTCTGACGATACCGAATCAGTTGAGTTTGCTTTCGAAGCAGTTTGTTTAAGGTTCGGCCAAATATGGGGCTTATTTGACTGGACTACAGCAACAGCACAATTTTTGTGGAAAAGGGCTTTCATATAGGGAAAACTATCAGTGGGAATTTGCTTTTAAACTGGGAGGCGTCGCCCTTTTGGCTACATGAGAAGAGCAGCCGACACTTCCTCAAAGAAATCTGCCGAGACAAGTGGTAAACACGTCTTTTCGGTTCAGGTCATAAACCAAAGTCCTGAGCGCGAGCGCACCCAGTAACCTCGTGAATACACGTTAAAATTCCATCCATCCATCTTTGTCACAAGAGTTGGCCAGCTATGGTCGGCGATTTGGATGACGCTCGCAAAAAAACAACAACCCCAGCATGCAGCTTTCAACAAGGAGGGGGAATGGGCTGCAACAAGTTAAACTCGCTCAACGCACACACAACGCGAACGTTTAAATGGTATGTTTAAAAAAAAGAGAGAGAGAGAGAGAGAGAGAGAGAGAGAGAGAGAGAGAGAGAGAGAGAGAGAGAGAGAGAGAGAGAGAGAGAGAGAGAGAGAGAGTTTATTCTTTTATTTAAAAAAATAGAAGAGAGAGAGACAGAGAGATAGATAGAGAGACAGAGAGAGAAACAGAGAGACAGAGAGAGAGAGACAGGGACAGGGACAGAGAGAGAGGGGGGGACATGGACAGAGAGAGAGAGAGAGAGAGAGAGAGAGAGAGAGAGAGAGAGAGAGAGAGAGAGAGAGAGAGAGAGAGAGCAAGAGACACAGCTTCAGAGACAGAGATACACAAAGAGAAGGGGGAACGATTTACAATGATAACAAAAATAAGTTATGATATCAGTAAATACACCCCCACCTCCTCCCTCTCTTTAAAATAATGGTGATAAAGATGATGATAATGATGATGATGACGCTGATGATGATCCTTTAGTCCATCCCTATAAAATGATGGTGATAAAGATGATGATAATAATGATGACGACGATGATGACGATGAGGATAATCCTTGAATCGGATAGACAGACACCTATCAGACAGTGCAGCGTAACCGTTTTTCAGTGCACGATGTACCCTGTTCACCCTGATCACCAAACTGGCCTACTACCTCTCTCACCGATATTTATCAGAAAGTCGTGAAGACATGACAGTCGCCGCTGTATGTCTGATTAAAGATGTCTCACCGACAAACAAAAAGGTGCCAGAGGCCTTACAACGTTCGAGAGGTTTTTATTTGTGATTTTTTGTGGTGTGGGTTTTTTTCCCCCACAATGTCTGCTCTGTCGGCTTCTTCAAGATCATCAAAGGAAGATACTTTGCTAACTTTTAACAAAAATCAAGTTTATGATCTTTAAAGGGGGTAGGGTAGGGTAGGGTAGGGTAGGGTAGGGTAGGGTAGGGTAGGGCAGGGTGGGGTGGGGTGGGGTGGGGTGGGGTTGTCCTTGGTTGCTTTTTTTTCTGTCTTCATCCTTCTCTGTGTCGGTGCGTATGTATTTATAGAATAGATGAAAGAATATAGAGGGAGGGAGGGAGATAGAGAGACAAAGAGACAGAGAGAGAGACAGAGACAGAGACAGAGACACAGAGAGAGTGCAAAAACTAGTTGCTACTTCAAAATGTGCTCTAAACCATTAAGTGGACGGATCCTTGTTTCTTTCTTTTCTTTCAGGAAGGTGGGTGGGTCATTATTTCTTTTTGAAGAAATATTTTTGATTCTCGTTTTTTTTCTCTCTCTTTGGTATGTTACTGGGTTTTGTTGTCTTTTAAAACAGAATTTTCAAAGCATCCAGCGCAGTCCTGTGAGCAATGAGACGAGCTGACTATTAACAATTAAAGAAAAGGAAGCGATAAGAAAGAATGAAAACAGACAAAACAAAAGATCCAAAAAGAAAGGCTGTGTCGCCATCATGATGCGATTTACTGACAAAATTAATATGTTAAATTATTCGCTCGATTTCTTCCTGTAGAGTAAATTTTGTGAGATTTAATCTGTACAAAATCAGCCTTCAATCTCTAATAGACCGGTCTGGGAATGATTCCTCACTGGTGAGTGATTAAAGTCAAGGTCTTGTTGGGAGATCGTTATCTGCAGCCTCGTTAAAGTTCCACTACCAAGGGGATTTAGAGGTAACCAGTGCAACAGAATGGCGTTACGTGACCCTGCCTCATTTCCCTCCGCGGCAGACGACCTGCTTGCTGAACTTGTAAGCTGTTTACAGATCAGTATCAAAATAATTGCCACGATCGAGGGAAAAAATCACTACGGAAATAACGACTTCAGTGCTTGTGGCCTTTAAACAGGTATCGCCTGATTGTTCTGATATCTGTTCCAGGTCTAAAAAGCATCAGCGACAGTCTGACAAGTGTCATGTAACAGTGAAAGGTTTTAATATCACACAGAATAACTGACAGACTTTTTCAACACTGTGTTACTGCCTCAGATACCCCATGATTTGCTGTCTAAAAAACAAAGTACGACAGCAGGCAGCCACTCAACCGTCACTTCATTCCAAAAACAAAAGAAATGTTCAGCATATTATCGCATGAAGTCCTTCACAAAACAGCTCGATCAATGCAGATTTTTTTTTTATACAGCTACTACCAAAAAAATCTTTGATCCTTCTGCATTGTCTCAGTATCTGTGAAAGTAGCAGTGGTGATGAAAAATGTGGAACAGAGCAGATCTTAGAATGACGCACTGTTGTAAACCTAATTCCATAAATAAGGAGAGAAAAGAACAGTCTCCGTCAGAATAAACTGAATTCAGTCACGTCATAGGAAGTGGGGGATTCAAAAAATTTTCCCACAATACCCAAAAGACTCACCCCCCCAACTCTGTCAGAGGGACCAGTAACGCAATGTATGTCAAACGCTAAGCTGATATCAAACAAGGTCACTGGGCTACAACATTGTCTATCAGCTGGAAAGTTGCAAGCTACTTGAAACAAGCTACATAAATTTTTTTTTTTAAACCCATTAAAAAACAACACAGTAACCGCCACGTGTGCTAAGATCTTAAAAACAGATACAACAAGAGAATTGGCGATAATGTCTGAACTCATTGAGTCATTTATAATATGATGTTGGTCTGGAAAAAAAAGTCAAAATACATCACCTTCAGTTTGGAAACACTCGGCACCACACACACACACACACACACACACACACACACACACACACACACACACACACACACACACACACACGGACGCGCGCGCGCGCGCGCGCATATAATGACCCAAAAAAGGTTGATAACAGACACAACAATAACAACGACAGCAGTAACAAACGACAATGATGTCAACAAACAACAACGACAAATCCTCACAATCTCTCACCTTTGCAGCCCTCACAGCTGAGGGCGTTGTAATGATAACCCGAGGCCCGGTCACCGCAGATCCGACACAGCTCTTCCTCCAGACTCTTCCCCGCCACCATCCCCCCTCCCCCTAGACTGCTGCCGGATTTCCGTCGGCGGGGATCCATGCCGGAACCGTAGGCTCCCTCCACGCTGTAGAAATCCCCTCCCCCGGGATCTTCCATGGTGACGTCACTGCCGGAGCTGGTTCGGCTAATGGCCCCCTCCAGTAGATATCGCCGGGTGGACATTCCCGCCCTCTCCGTGGAGGAGGAGGAGGAGGAGGGTAAGGTGGAGGAAGAGGAGGAGGAGGGGGAGAGGTGACGATGGTGATGACTGCTGCTGCTGCTGCTGCTGTCTGGATGAGGGGGCACGCTTCCATCGGGTAGAACTGCAACAGCACAAAACACAACAAACACAAGTTAGCTGATGTGGATGATCAGAGGAGCAGCGTTTTCGTTCTTCACGCTGTAAAAAAAGTGAAAGGTAAAGGTGTTTAATAAATATAACAACAACAACAATGATATAATAATAATAATAATAATAATAATAATAATAATAATAATATAATAATGATAATATGATAATAATGATAATAATAATAGTAATTATATAGCGCTAAATCTTGTAAAGCAAACAAATCGAAGTGTTTCCATGATCTATAAAGTCATTGGGGAGCGAGATGTGACAGAGATCGCAGCTTCTCCAGGGGCCAGCATATTGAGGGCGGCGCCCATCTCCTCTCCCTCGCTGCTTTACCTTCCCTGTCCCTTTACAGGGAAGGAACCCATTAACAGCTGGGTGAACAGGGGGACTGTACTGAAGCCAAAGCGCGCAAATGGTCACCCATCCACTTGGAAACCGCACTCAATGCTGCTTTTAACCTTAGCTTGGGGAAAGCGAGTGCTCTGACAACTGAGCTATCCCGTACACTAAACATAAACATGCAAAGGGAGTTGCGGATATTGTCGTTATCATCAGCGAGCAGACAATTTTATTATCATTTTTACTTAAGGGGAGTCATAAGGTACATTGTTTCTCGTGACTAACGAACATGAAAACAGAAAAACAACTGGGAAACAAACACATGTAGCCACACACGCACGCACGGAAAACACACGCACGCACGCACATGCACACACACACACACACAACGCACGCACGCACACGCACGCACGCACACACACACACACACACACCACACACACAGAGGCATACTGCAAAGGAACAAAACTTCAGCACAGAAAACCCTCTCTGTCTCTTTCTCTCTCTCCCTCTCTGTCTGCTGTTGTCTTTCTCTCTCCCCCCCACTCCTCTCTCTCTCTCTCTCTCTCTCTCTCTCTCTCTCCCCCTTCCTCCCCCCCTCCTCTCTCTCACTGCTGAAGTAAAAGTCTGTCAACAGCAGGGCCAACACTATCTACGGCAGCAGACATACAAGTGTTGAGGAGAAGACAGGACAGGTGACAGACATGCTGACAAAACAGTGAGCAATCAAACACACACAGGCCAGAGAGAGAGAGGGAGAGACACACACAGACAGAAAGAGACAGAGAGACAGATAGGGAGACAGAGAGAAACAGAAACGGATATAGAGAGACAGAGTGACAGGACAGACAGAGACACAGAGAAATGGACAGAGACATAGAGACAGACATAAAGACAGACACAAACAGAAATAGAGCGACAGGAAGGCAGACACACAGACAGAAAAAACAGACAGATAGAGAGAGAGGAAGGTAGACACACAGACAAACAGACAGACAGAAACAGAGAGACAGAGAGGAAGGCAGACACACAGACACAGACCGAGAGGAAGGCAGACACACAGATAGAGATAGAGAGACAGAGAGGAAGGCAGACACACAGACAGACAAAACAGACAGACAGAGAGCTAGGAAGGCAGACACACAGAAAAAACAGACAGCCATTGGAAACATTCGTATTTCCTGACGTTATTGTTGTTGTTTTCCTTATGTTTTTGTGTCTGAATTACTCATCGCCTTTACGTGGCTTTCAGCAGTCGTTAAGACTGCACCCCCCCCCCCCACCACCTCCGCCTTAACCCCCTCCCCTCTGTACCTCTCCCTTTTCTTTCTTTCTCTACCAGCCAAAACCGTCTGCTAACTGTGAAGAAACTACAGCAACACCACTACGAGCGCGAAGAGAAGAAAAGCTGACACGAGAAGTGAAAGACAGAAAATGAGAAAGAGAGAAGAAAAGAAAAACAAAACAAAAGTGAACTCACCAGTACACAGAAAAGAGAGTGGGGAGGAGAGAGGAGAGGGAGGAAGAGAAGAGAGAGAGAGAGAGAGAGAGAGAGAGAGAGAGAGAGAGAGAGAGAGAGAGAGAGAGAGAGAGAGAGAGAGAGAGAGAGGAACACACACACACAGACAGACACAGACATGCACACAGACACACAGACACAAACACACACACACATAGAAACATACAAACACACACACACGCACCACACAACACACACACCACACACACACACACACACACACACACACACACACACACACACACACACACACACACACACACACACACACACACACACACACACACAACACACACAGAAAGTCGGTGAAAGAGAGACGAACACGCAGAGGCATACTTTACTAACAAACTGACAGACACACAAAAAATCCGACAGACCACACAGACAGACAGAGAGGGAGGCACAAGGCAGGGGTGGACAAAACAAAACATGACAGAGTGGAGATTTTAACGACGAAGATCAAAACAAACTGCTTTATGCAAAACATCGATTTTGTTCTCTTCTCTGAACTGTCCAGCCGTTGTCCTCCTAACGGCAATCAATACATGCACCCCTATTCCAACTGGTAATGCCACATTTCGCAAACGATTTTCAAAGCTATACCTGATAATTGCTCTAACTCTGGCAAAGCTAAAGAACCACTGACCATTGTATTTTATAAACGCATTGTATTGCAAACCACTTTCAGCCAAGGCGTGATTGTTTCTCTGCACGGAATCCGGGGCTGCTTTCCTGGAGACAGCCTGTTCTCCTCCCACAAGAGCAGCGCCACCCATGACAAAGAAAATTTCTCTGTCTGTGGGATTTGTTTCCTTATCAGAACGGTTTTCTACAGAAGTTTGCCAGGAACAACTCTCTTGTTGCTGTGGGTTCTTTAACTCAACGTGTGCTAAGTGCATACCTGTTGCAAGGGACTTCTGATTTTTACCATCGCATCCGAAAAGAACAGCACCAGACCACCACTCAAGGTCTAGTGGGTTGCGACGGAGGTGAAGGATGGGCGGATGGGGGGGGGGGGGGGGGGGGGGGTTGGGTTAGATCTCGGGATCTGAAGGGAATGGAACACGCAGCCCCTGGCTTTTACTTCTCTTATTTCATGAAGGACGATGTAACACAAGTCAACCTTCCTCACCCCGCCACATAACCCGAAAAATTCCGAGCTGACTGAAGTGCCCCACCGACTTCCCAAACAGTTATGGAAGAAGTCAAGTCAAATAGAAAAGAAAAGAAAATCTCTCTCCCCCCTTCCAATAAAGACAGAGTCAGGGAAATAAAGTGGGACGGCAGACGGTTTCTCCCCACTGTGCATTAACCTGAAGATCGGCCAGTGCACCGGTGAAGCTTTATTTCCTTGTGGAAGCTGTTACGACTGAATAACAGGTTGGCCCCTATCCAACCCACCACCCTTTTGTCTTTAGGAAGGAGAGAGCGAGAGGGAGCTAGATCGAGGAGAGAGAGAGAGAGAGAAGAGAGAGAGAGAGAGAGAGAGAGAGAGAGAGAGAGAGAGGAGAGAGGGAGAGAGAGAGAGAGAGGGGGGGGAGATGTGGGAGGTGTGGGGGGTGAGGACAAGATGAGAAAGAGGGAAGAAGGAAGAGGAGTGGGCGGAGGAAGAGGAGGAGAAGTAGTGAGAGAGGAGGAGACGAAGATGAGGAAGAAGAAAACAAAGAGGAGGAGAGAAAAGAAACCCCCCTGACAATACCACCATCAACAACGATGATGACAACTAAAAGAAAAGAAATCAAGAAATAGAAAAAAAGAAGCGGTAAAAAGCAATATGAAATATAGCAAAAGAAAGAAAAAAAGGGGGTTGGAAGAGAAGAAAAGAAAGAAAGAAGAACGAATGAAGAAGGAATGAAAAAAATTAATAAGAAACAATACAAAAGAAAGACGCTATGGACTGATCACACATCTCACATCATTCTCCAATATTTCTTTCTCTCTTTCTCACTCCCTGCCGCTCTTTCTGTCTCCCTTTCTTTGCCTCTTTCTGTGTTTCCCTCTCTCTGTCTGTCTGTCTGCCTCTGCTGTCTCTCTCCAGTCTCTGTTTCCCTGTCTTTTATGACGTGACAGCATCGATATGGTCTCTGTGGTCGGCGGGGCTATAAACAACAAGACTGGATTGGTCTCTCTTTCTGACTGCCTGTCTCTCTGTTTGTCTATCTCTGTCTGTCTGTCATTCAGTCATTTATTCATTCATTTCATTCATTCATTCATTCATATCATTCATTCAGTCAGTCAGTCAGTCATAAGTCTGTCTGTCTGTCTATCTTTCTCCTCCTTCCCCTTTCTCTCCTCCCATCTCTTTCTTTCTTTCCCTCTCCCCCCTCTCTCTGTCTCTGTGTCTCTGTCTTGTCTTTCTCCCCCTCCCCCCTCTCCTCTCTCTCTCTCTCTCTCTCTCTCTCTCTCTCTCTCTCTCTCTCTCTCTCTCTCTCTCTCTCTCTCTCTCTCTCTCTCTCTTCTTCCATGCGGACAAGAAGACAATCCATCACACCCCTATCCCTACCATCGATTGTCTTAACACGCCACGCCACGCCACGCCATGCAGAAGGTCGTTGCAATGATCGATACTCATTATCAGCACAACCCGCGCCACACACCTCACAACTGCTCTTCTTCTGTCCACTTTTTTGTCCTGTCCTGTCCCGGCCTGTCCCGTCTTTGTTTTGTCTTGTCTTGTCTTGATTATGCCTTTTCTTCATGTTTTGTCTTGTTTGACTTATCTTGCGCCAGTGGCCTGTCAGTCACCTATCCCGTAGTCTATCAGACCGTTAGGGAGCCACTGAAGACTTTGCAACCAGCTTCCTCCACGCCCCACGATTTTCAGTTTTCTGTAGCAAGTCGTTCCACTGACTGGGTTATCAAGGCGCAACTGGTGAATTATCTGCTGGGTGTATGTTTTTTCAGATGTGCTGGTGTAGCGTTTATGGAATATTGCGCCGTAAAAACACTATCTTGA
>CM060319.1:25451715-25462400 GCA_030674155.1 Stramonita haemastoma
AGTATAAACATAAACCTGGGCTGGAAAATTACATTATGTGGATTTACACACACACACACACACTCACACTCACACACACACACTCACACACACACACACACACACACACACACACACACACACACACACACACACACACAATGTGCACTCTCTGCTGCTTCCTTTACATCAGAATAAAGAAAAAATAACATTCAAGAACAACAACAAACCGATAAACCGATAAACCGATATATATATATATATATATATATATATATATATATATATATATATATATATATATATATTACACTAAAAGTATAAAACATAAACCTGGGCTGCAAATTACATTATGTGGCTTTTCCACGCCAAGCTGACAGCAATAGCTCTGTTGTTGTTATTGCGAAATTCCAAATAGCTGCGGTGTGAGTGAGTGAGTGAGTGAGTGAGTGAGTGAGTGATGAGAGAGAGAGAGAGAGAGAGAGAGAGAGAGAGAGAGAGAGAGAGAGAGAGAGAGAGAGAGAGAGAAGAGAGACAGAAGGAAGAGAGAGAAGAGAGAGAGAGAGAGAGAGAGAGAGAGAGAGAGAGAGAGAGAGAGAGAGAGAGAGAGAAGAGAGAGAGAGAGAGAGAGAAGAGAGAGAGAGGAGAGAGAGAGAGAGAGAGAGAGAGAGAGAGAGAGAGAGAGAGAGAGAGAGCGTGCGTGCGTGCGTGCGTGTGTGTGTGTTATCAGGGTTGCATTAATTAAAACGTCCACCAACAAGAGCAGGCCTACCCCACACGGCTAATTGAAAACAAGCGGTAACAATCAAGGCCAATTTTCGCTTTATCTCTCAGTGTTATTTTTGTTTTTGCTGGGGCTTTTTCCTCACCTGGGGTGGGTGTTACTGGGTGCGGAATGTTCCATACACTCATAAGTCTCTGTCTCCTTTTGTTTCTCTGTTTCTGTGTCCTGTCTGTCTGTCTGTCTGTCTGTCTGTCTGTCTGTCTGTCTGTCTGTCTTCTTCTCTCTCTCTCTCTCCTCTCTCTCCCCTCTCTCTAATCCGTGCATCAAAACTTTAAGTAAAACATCGAGTACAACCGAATACTAAATAGCAACCAGAAATACACACACAGATAGGAGACAGCAACATGAAGCTTTGTTTATTGAATGAATAAGGAGTTACAGAATAAGCATTGAGAGAGAGAGAGAGAGAGAGGAGAGAGAGAGAGAGAGAGAGGAGAGGAGAGAGAGAGAGAGAGAGAGAGAGAGAAGAGAGGAGGAGAGGAGAGAGGAGAGGAGGAGAGAGAGGGAGGAGGAGAGAGACGAGAGAGAGGAAGAGAGAGAGAGAGAGAGAGAGGAGGAAGAGAGAGAGAGAGAGAGAGAGAGAGAGAGAGAGAGAGAGAGAGGAGGGAGAGAGAGAGAGAAGGACAGGAGAGAGAGAAAAGAAGAGAGAGAGAGAAGCGAGAGAGAGGAGAGAGAGAGAGAGATGAGAAGAGAGAGAACGAACAACACACACAACACAACCCACACACCACACCACAGAACGACAGACAGAGACAGACAGACAGACAGACAGACAGACAGACAGACAGAAGAGGTAGAGAAAGGGAAATCTGAACAACGCATTCATTGTAACCACACAACCCGCCTCCCCCCCCAAAAAAAAATCAACAACACAAAAACAAAAACCACAACAAATAAAACAAAACAAAAACAAAACACCAACAAAACACATTAATTGCCACGCTCGTGAAGTATATGCCACAAAAATTTTCAGGAGACTCCTTTTTTCTTCTTCTGTTTCTTTTCTTTTCTTTTTTTTTTTTGTTTCTCGGCAAGAGCTGCGGAGGTTTTACAAGTGATGAATGGAATGGTTGGAATTTCTCTGTTTCAGAGAGATAATAAAGTAGTTTGAATTTGAAATTATGCGTATGCGACCGTACACACACCCACCCACCCACCACTAAGATAGCTGTATTCCGACTTCGAGGAAGAAGATTGTAAATCCGTATGATAATTCTCTCTTTTCCTCCTTTCTCTTTCAATAGCTTACATTACAATGAAGAAGCACGGCTCAGGTGGGATTTATCATCTACAAGTTATTCCTGAAACACTGAAACCCAATCTTGGAAATCAGGAAAGTATGGGGGTGGAGAGGGGGGGGGGGTGAGGTTTATCTTTCAGCTAAACTCACTTCGCTAGTGCTGGTCTCCCAGCCAGTGGGGTAAGTTTACACACCCTTGTGTTTTTATAGTGTGCGAATGTGTGTGTGGTGTGTGTGTGTGTGTGCGCGCGCGTGCGTGCGTGCGCGCCTGCGCGCGCACATGTGTGCATGTGTGTGTAAGTGAGTGGGTGTATGCATGTATGTGTGAATGTGAGTGTGTGTGTGTGAGTGAGTGTGTGCGCGCGCACATACACACACACAACCTGAGCGTGTGTCCATATCTATGAATAGGTGCGCGCGACGAGAGAGAAATTGGTGGAAAAAAAACAAAAAAAACCAGCACTCCCTCCTCCCCCTCCAAATAAAACAAACACAGACCAACAACAACAACAAAATAAATAAAAAAAACAACAATACCAATAACAACAAGCGACAACAAGCGAGCAAGCGCACACACGCACGCACCACACCACACACACACACACACACACACACACACACACACACACACCACACACACACACACACACACACACACACACACAGAGTAAAAAGGAAAAAACGGAGAAACGAAACCAAAAAAATATACGGGAAAAGAAAAAAAAGCAGACAACAAACCAACCTACTTCACGCCACGCGGTTATACGATCAACATAATCATCATATGGTCATCTATACGATTTAGGAAGAAGAAAAAAAATCGTGATCTCTATTAGCCACAAAAAACTCTAACAAAAACAAACAACAAAACAAACAAAAAGATCCCCCCCAAAAAAAACAACAACAGAAAAAACAAACAAAAAAAACAACAAAAAATCCTCAAGCCGGATATTCAATATCGCGTCACGTCAATTTCTTGACGTCTCAAATAACTCGTCAATGGTATAATCAGAAATATTCTGCTGAGCTGACAAACCGGTTGAACGAGACTGTCTTGTATGACACTTGTTAGTGCTGTTTTGCTGCTGTTGTTGTTGCTGCAGTGGTGGTGGTGATGGTGGTGGTGGTGGTGCTGGTGAGCGTTCCCCAGCTTAACATTACGGAGGTCACTCGTAAAGTGCACTCTCGTCTCACTAGTCACAAATGGGAATTCCCTTTTCCTTTTTATTTTTCTTTTATTTCGAGGATAATGGAATAAGCACTCATGTGGGTTGTTTTTTTTTAGTTCAGTCCCTGTGTGTATGCAGCTTTGTAATTCTTGCTATCTGTTCACTGTGTGCGTACGTTTATTTGTTCGTGTGTGTGTGTGTGTGTGTGTGTGTGTGTGTGTGTGTGTGTGTGTGTGTGTGTGTGTGTGTGTGTGTGTGTGTGTGTGTGTGTGTGTGTGTGTGTGTTGTCATAACAACTGGGAATCACTCTGTGCGTGCGCGCGTGCGAGAGAGAGAATGTTTCATTTTTAAAATTTTTATTTTATTTTATTATTTAATATCGAGGATAACAGAATAAGCAATCATTTGCTTTTTTTCATCTGGTCCCCGTGTGTAGGCAGTTTTGTAAATATTGTCATTTGTTCCCATCGGCACACAATGGCCTACTCTTACGAAAAGCGGAACAGGATTTAACGTGTGCGCAAGATGTTCTGCGATGTGTATGTGTGTGTGAGTGTGTAGTGTACATACTGGATGAGAAGTTTGCGTGTACGGCTGTTTGTCAAGTACTTGGTCGTATACCGCACCCATACTCCGAATCATGGGGATTTTTTTTTACTTTAAAGAAGAACACAAGTTTGTTACGCAAACAGCTTGTTGTCATGGCTGAAGACCGGAATTATTATGGACAGAAGGTTTCAAAACATAGCAGCATTCTAACGTATACCTCGGCATTTTGTTTTTATCAGTGACAAAGCATGAGAGAGAGAGAGGGGGGGGGGGGGGAGGAGACAGAAAGAGGGAGTTAGAGAGACAGAGACAGACAGACAGACAGTCATGAGAGAGAAAAACAAGAGACAGATCGAGACGCTAACAGAAAAAACACAAATTAATAACGACAGAGATAGACAATCAGACCACCAACTAGCCATCCAATCTGACAGCCAGCCACAGCCAGCCAACCAGACAGACAGCCAATCAAACAGCCTATCAGACAGACAACCTATCAGACAGACAGCCATTCAGACAGCCAACCAGACAGACAGCCAATCAGACAGACAGCCAATCAGACAGCAAGCCAGAAAGACAGACCGGCAGACAACCAGCGAATCAACCAGCCGGTCAGTCAATCAGGTAGACAGCACAGACAGACAGACAGACAGACAGACAACTACAAAAGAAACTCAAAACTAAAGAAAACGATAAGCAATAACTCTCTCTCTCTCTCTCTCTCTCTCTCTCTCTCTCTCTCTCTCTCTCTCTCTCTCTCTCTCTCTGCAATTTATGTGACCAGATTGTGTTTTCCCACAGCGCTTTTCTTCGTGGTGTCTGGCTAAATCAACAGAACAGGGAGGTTTTAATTCCTTCCTATTTCCCCCGCCCATCTTTCCTTCTTGTTGCTGCTGTCAATACTGTTGCTGTTGACGCTGCTGCTTTTACTGCTGAAATCATCATCATCATCATCATCATCATCATCATTCATCATCATCATCATCATCATCATCATCTATCATCATCATCGTCGTCGTCGTCGTCGTCGTCATTGTTAGTGTCAGCAGGAACAGCAACAACAACATCATCATCATCATTAGCAACAGCAGTAGCAACAACAATAGCATCATCATCATCATTTTCACCATCATTATCATCAACATATAATTCTTGCTGTTATCATCGTATCGGAGCTGCTAGGATTGTTGTTGTTATGCTCGATGTTGTTGCTCTGCTGTTATTGTTGTTGCTATTTAGTAGTTATGACTGTAGATTTTCCCTTGCTGTTGTCACTCATATGTTGTTGTTATTGTTGTTGCTGCTACTCCGCTGCTGGAGGAGGAAGGAAGGAAGGGGCGGGGAGGTAAAGAGCGTTTGTTTTTTTTAAAGAGAAAAACAATAAGAAGAAGAAAGATTCCACAGAAAAAAGCAAAGAAGGAATGAAGGAGGAAAGAAAGAAAAAACGAACCAGAGAAGCCAGCTGAAGGAGAACGGGGGAAGGGGGAGGTTTGCAGAGAAGAAGGAGGAAAAAAAGAAAATGACAAGAAAGAAAGAACGAAGCGAACAATGAAAGAAATGTTTTTTTTAAAAATATTAAAAGGGCATATAGAGGATGAATGAAGGAAGACGAAGAAAGAGGAAAGAAGAAGAAGGAGAAGAAGAAGAAGAGAAAGTAGAAGAAGAAGAAGAAGAAGAGAAGAAGAAGAAGAAGAAAGAAGAAGAAGAAGAAGAAGCAAAAGAGGAAGAAGAAGAAGAAGAAGAAGAAGAAGAAGAAGAAGAAAGAAGAAGAAGAGAAGAAAGAAGAAGAAGAAGAAGATGATGATGATGATGATGATGATGATGATGACGATGACGACGACGATGATGATGATGACAACGACAATGAGACGAAGAAAGAAAGAAGAAGAAGAAGAAGAAGAAGAAGAAAGAAGAAGAAGAAGAAGAGAAGATGATGATGATGATGATGATGATGATGATGATGACAAAGGGGAAAAAAAACAAGAGGAAGAATAATTAAGTAGATAAACACGAAAAAAGATAAACAAGAACAAAAACAAGAAATACGAGAAGATGACGACGACAACGAAGAAGCACAAGAGTGGCAGAAAAATCCCCTAAAAGAAGAACAAAAAAATCGATGATTTCAAATCACTAGCAGCAGCGGCGTGGTGGTGTATTGATTGTCATCAATATGATCTGTATGCAGCCATTATCTTTGAGCTGGGAATCTACAGCTGCAACCTCAACACACCAACACACACACACACACACACACCCCACACACACACACACACACACACACACCACACACACACACACACGATGCACACAGAAAGAGACAGAGAGACAGGGAGAGACAGAGAGAGACAGAGAGACAGAGACAGAGAGAGAGAGACAGAAGAGACAGAGACAGAGACAGAGAGAGAACAGAGAGAAGAGAGACAGAGACAGAGAGAGAAGGGAGGAGGGAGAGACAGAGAAACAGAAGACAGACAGACAGAGCCAGAGACAGAAGGAGAAAAGGAAGAAAAAGAAGATGAAGTGCGGAAGGAGAGACAGAGAGGAAAGATGGATGGAGGGAAAGAGGTTGTGAATGATGGCCAAAACTACATTCTATCCTCTCTCTCTCTCTCTCTCTCTCTCTCTCTCTCTCTCTCTCTCTCTCTCTCTCTCTCTCTCTCCCTCTCTCCCTCTCTCTGCGCGTACACACAGACACATACACAAACACACGACACAACAACAGACAACAGACAACAGACGACAGACACAGACAGACAGACACACACACAGACACAAAGACAAAGACAGACACACACACACACACACCAGCGCTGAACTTGGAACCACTCTACCCTGACAGCAATCATGTCTGGTTTGTTCACTGCTGTTAGTACTAGTCCTTCTCTTTTCTGACTGATGAAGAAGAGGAGAAGAAGAAGATGATGATGATGAATGATTGAAAATGATGAAGAATTCAGAAGAAGAATTCCGACGAAAAAGAAGAATTCAGAAGAAGAAAAAGAAGAAGAAAAGAAAGAATAACAAGAATAAGAAGAACGTCATAACCGGCAGACGGAGAGAAGGGTGGAGGAAGGGGGGAGGAAGGGAGGATCCTGATTTTGTTCATTATAACATTATTACACGGGATAAAACAGCAATCTCCCTTCGCCACTTTCTTGTTCTCTTTTCCTGGTTCTTAAAGTCCCTCTTGACCCACAGAAAACAAAAACGAACGAAAAAAAATGGAGACACATAATCGAGAGATCGAGAGATCGAGAGCGAGCGAGAGGAGAGAGAGAGGAGGAGAGAGAGAGAGAGAGAGAGAGAGAGAGAGAGAGAGAGAGAGAGAGAGAGAGACAGACAGACAGACAGACAGAAGACAGCAGACAGACAGACAGGACAGACAGACAGACAGACAGAGACAGATTTGTACTTCAATCACGTCTACGTTTGACATTGCGTGTCTGTGTGTGTCTGCCAGTGCGCCTTCAGACCAAAAAAACTTCCTGCTTCTATTTTCATAATCTTTAAAACAAGGCACGACACGGAAAAGTGAAAAGGAGGGGAGGGGGGGGGGGGGGGGGGTGTTGGCGAGAAAGGAGGAAAGAGAGAGAGAGAGTGGGGGGGGGGTGTTGCAGGAAGGAGACAAGAGGGAGAGAGGAGAAGGGAGAAAGAGAAGGGAGAAGGAACGTCAGACAGAGCATGAGCAAACAAGACTTATACGTCTTCTTAATATTGTTTTGAAAGTTCGGTGCAGGAAAAACTTTTTCCTGCCCCCTCCTACACCCCCCCCATAGCACCGTCCTACTCCCTCCCATACCTTCTCTCCATCTCTCCCAAACTCTCTCTCTCTCTCCTCCCTCTCTCCTCTCCCCCCTCTCCTCTCCTCCCTTACTCCTCTCTCTCCATACTCCCCCCCTCTCTCCCAATCCCTTCTCTCTCTCTCTCTCATTACCCCCCCTCCCCACCCTCTCTCTCTCCTACACCACACCACTTCTCACACACACACATTCACACACACACACACACAAGCAAGCGCGCACGCAGGAACGTACGCATGTACAGACACACACACCACCACCACCACCACAACAACAAAACTGAATGCATGGGCGCGAATCGAAGCCTCATATTATGTGGATTACGAATATGGAAACAGGTTTATAACGAATGCATTGCAACCAACAGCTGAGGGGAGAAACTGGCAAAGAAGGAGAGAGAAGAAGAAGAAGAAGAAGAAGAAGAAGAAGAAGAAGAAGAAGAAGAAGAAAGAAGAAGAAGAAGAAGAAGAGAGGAGGAGGGAGGAAGAGGAGGAGGAGGAGAGGAGGAGGAGGAGGAGGAGGAAAAGAAAGAGGAGAAGAAGAAGATAGAAAAGAAAAAGGACCACCACCCACCACTGTCATCATCACCACTATCACCACCCTTACAACCACTGTTGCCGCCGTTGTCACCACCACCTCACCATCATCAACATCCCCCCACCACAATCATCATCATCACCACCACACACCACCACCACCACCA
This sequence comes from Stramonita haemastoma, assembly GCA_030674155.1. NCBI lineage: Eukaryota > Metazoa > Mollusca > Gastropoda > Neogastropoda > Muricidae > Stramonita > Stramonita haemastoma. Next base: position 25,459,943 of record CM060319.1, read on the forward strand.
CCACCACCACCACTATCACCACCAAAACTGGATCGAAAGAGCCGTGGAAAAATGATGGTGATGGTATTGGTGTTGTGGTATTATGCTGTAGCGATAGGGAGAGAGAGAGGGGGGGGAGGGGAGTGGGGTAACAGGCTGTTGAAGAGGTGATTAAAATAGAAAAAAATACCCCTCCCCTTCTCCTCAAACAAACAAACAAAACCTGGGGTTGGGGAGTGGGGAGTGGGGAAGGGGACGGAGGGTGAGGGTGGAGGAGATCAGTATATATGCTGCCAAGCTGTTCATATTACATGACCTTGTCCGCTTTGTGTGTGTGTGTGTGTGTGTGTGTGTGTGTGTGTGTGTGTGTGTGTGTGTGTGTGTGTGTGTGTGTGTTTTGGTGTATATATATATATATATATATATATATATATATATAATATATATGTGTGTGTGTGTGTGTGTGTGTGTGTGTGTGTGTGTGTGTGTGTGTGTGTGTGTGTGTGTGTGTGTTTGTTTCCAATTTAACGTCTGTTCACTCTCAGTGATATTAGACGAGGGGTGTGGTAAATGTAGTGAAAGTGAAAGTAGGGAGGAGAAGGGACAGAAAATAGAAAGGTAGCATGCTGTGTGTGTGTGTGTGTGTGTGTGTGTGTGTGGGTAGTGTGGTGCGCGTATGCGTGCGTGCGTGCGTACGTAGGTGCGTGCGTGCGTGTGTGTGTGTGTGCGCGCGCGCACATGTGTGTGCCTACGTGGATGCATGCGTGCATGCATATTCATGTGTCTGCGTGCATGCGTACCCGTATGCGAGTGTTTGCTTGTTTGTGGGCTGGTTTCAGCGATTGTTTATTTGACCCCCTTTTACTCTGTTCGTGCATCCAAGTTCTTCCCTCTGTGTGCAAGCTGTTCTTTAGTGTCAGCTCTGATTGCTGGTTTGTTGTTCAGTTAGTTTCCTGTCCGTCTGTCTGTCTGTCTGTCTGTCTGTCTATCTGTTTCTCTGTCTTTCTGTCCAGGATCTAGCACGCCCTTTCTTCGTGTTTCTGTCTCTGCTTGTCTGTGTGTCTGTCTTTCTTTCTGTTTGGCTTTGTCTGTCTGCCTGTCTGTCTGTCTGTCCAGGATCTAGCACGCCCGTTCTTCTCCAATTTCTGTCTCTGGTTGTCAGTCTGTCTTCCTTTCTGTCTGTCTGTATGTTTGTTCAGGACCTAGCACGCCCTTTCTTCTCTTATTTCTGTCTCTGGTTGTCAGTCTGTCTTTCTGTTTGGCTTTGTCTGTCTGCCTGTCTGTCTGTCCAGAATCTAGCACGCCCTTTATTCTCTTATTTCTGCCTCTGTTTGTCTGTCTGTCTTTCTGTTTGGCTTTGTCTGTCTGCCTGTCTGTCTGTCCAGAATCCAGCACGCCCTTTATTCTCTTATTTCTGCCTCTGTTTGTCTGTCTGTCTTTCTGTTTGGCTTTGTCTGTCTGCCTGTCTGTCTGTCTGTCCAGAATCTAGCACGCCCTTTATTCTCTTATTTCTGCCTCTGTTTGTCTGTCTTTCTGTTTGGCTTTGTCTGTCTGCCTGTCTGTCTGTCCAGAATCCAGCACGCCCTTTATTCTCTTATTTCTGCCTCTGTTTGTCTGTCTGTCTTTCTGTTTGGCTTTGTCTGTCTGCCTGTCTGTCTGTCCAGAATCTAGCACACCCTTTATTCTCTTATTTCTGCCTCTGTTTGTCTGTCTGTCTTTCTGTTTGTCTGTCTGTCTGTTCATCTATCTGACTGTTTGGGATCCGGCACGGACTTTATTTTATTTCTCTCTGTGTTTGTCTGTTTGTCTTTCTGTTGCTGTCTGTCTGTCTGTCTGTCTGTCTGTCTGTCCAGGATCTAGCACGCCCTTTCTTCTCTTATTTCTGTCTCTGTCTGTCATCCTTTCTGTTTGGCTTAGTCTGTCTGTCTGTCTGTCTGTTTGTCTGTCTAGGATCCAGCACGCCCTTCCTTCTCTTATTTCTATACATGTGTGTTTGTTTGTCAGTCTGTTTGTCTCTCCGTCAGTTTGTCTGTCTTGCCACTTGGTCTGTCTGTCTCTGTGTCTCTCCCCCTACACCCTTTTCTGTCTGTCTCTCTATCTCTGTCTGTATTTGTCTTTCCGTCTGTCTGTCACTCTGTCTGTCTTTCTGTCTGTTTTTGTTTATCTCTCCATCTGTTTGTGTTCTTGAACATGGGTTTTAAAGAGTTCAGGTTTCAAAGGACAGATCCGAGCCACTGGCTTCCTGTGCCTCTCTTTTGAGAGGCAGACGACAAACAAACGCTGACTGACAGACACACAGACACACAGACGGTATAGAGGGCAGTGAGGGAAAGAGGAAGGAAGAAGAGGAGGAGAGAGGGGAGGGAGAGAGAGAAAGAGAAAGAGAAAGAGAGAGAGAGAGAGAGAGAGAGAGAGAGAGAGAGAGAGAGACAGAGACAGAGACAGAGAGACTGACAGACAGACAGAGAGACAGACAGAC
>CM060319.1:25470000-25485678 GCA_030674155.1 Stramonita haemastoma
TGTGTGTGTGGTGTGTGTGGTGTGTGTGTGTTGTGTGTGTGTGTGTGTGTTTGGGATGGGATGGGGTGAAGGGGGTCGTCTAAAAACGATCTGTGAAAAGACATTGAATAAAAGATCCATTCATTCATTTGTCCATTCAGATCAACCCAGCTGTAATACTGCCTCGTCACAAAAAAAACAGGACAGACACAGAGTGACAGCATACATACAGAGTAAGACAGACATACAGACGGACACAGAAAAACAGAGTTACAGACCGACACAGAAAAACAGACACCCAGACAGACACAGAAAATCAGAGGTACATACTGACACAGAAAAGACAGGTCGGCAAACCGGCAGGTGGGCACAGACAGGCAGGATAGACAAAACAAACGTGCAGGCAGACGATCAGACAGATGGACAGGCGGACAGATAGATATGCGAGCACACAAGCAGGCAGGCTGGCAGACCATTAGACAGACAGGCAGAAGACAGACAGACAGACAGGGAAGCAGGCAGACAGAGAGAGACAGACAGACAAGGAAGCACACAGACAGACAGGCAGGCAGGCAGGCAGGCAGCATGCAGACTTATGCAACAGCTGGTCAATTTGTCGTGGACTTTGGCTGACCTTTTCACCTCGCCTGACCCGTCCGCCGGTGTCGTCACAAGTTTGAGTTACCTCCCCTGTGTGTATCCCTTCAGCTCGGGTGGTATGGTGATGATGTCAGTGATGATGTCAGTGGTGATGTCAGTGGTCGGTATTTGGACGGCTGGAAATACTCCACGTGGTAAGGGTCGGGCGGGGCTGGGTCGGCCTAGTGGTTACGAGAGCCGGGAAACTCTCATGATCTGATGGCGTGGGGTTCCAGTCTCCTCCAGTCAGCTGTTCCCTTTCTGAGGATTTGCCCTATCACGTTCATACTGATCTCTCATGAGGATTTGCCCCTATCACGTTCATACTGATCATCAGTGAGGATTTGCCCCTATCACGTTCATATGATCGTCTAGTGAGGATTTGCCCATATCACGTTCATATGATACCTACATGAGGATTTGCCCCTATCACGTTCATACTGATCGTTCAGTGAGGATTTGCCCTATCACGTTCATATGTGATCGTCACTGAGGATTTGCCCTATCACGTTCATACTGATCGTCAGTGAGGATTTGCCCTATCACGTTCATACTGATCGTTCCAGTGAGGATTTGCCCTATCACGTTCATACTGATCTTCAGTGAGATTTGCCCTATCACGTTCATAGTGATACGTCACTGAGGATTTGCCCTATCACGTTCATACTGATCGTTCAGTGAGGATTTGCCCTATCACGTTCATACTGATCGTTCAGTGAGGATTTGCCCATATCACGTTCATACTGATCATTCACTGAGGCATTTTGCCCTATCACGTTCATAGTGATCGTTCACTGAGGATTTGCCCTATCACGTTCATACTGATCACTACTGAGATTGCCCCTTTCACGTTCATACTGATCACCACTGGGATTTGCCCTTCACGTTCTATGATCACCCACTGAGGATTTGCCTATCCGTTCCACACTGATATCATCCACTGGGATTTGCCCCTATCACGTTCATACTGATCACGTAGTGAGGATTTGCCCCTTTCACGTTCATACTGATCGTCCACAAAGTGGGAATGTGGCAACTTAAATGGTGCGAGGGAAAAAATGGCCGGACACGCCAAAAATATATATTCTCACCAGTGATGAGCCTTGGAGCACCAGCCGAGGAGCAGAAGAGAAAAGATCTGACTCCACTCCCTTCAAAGATTGAATTTAATATCGATGTTCCGCGTGCCAACACGCACACACGCAAAACACAGCAGACACACAGACACACACACATCAACAGACACACACACATATACACACACCATTTGCACACACACATGCACGCACGCACGCATGCATGCATACACACACACACGTACGCTATAGTTGCACAGTTTTAATCTGAGATTTTTCTTTACAATTGCCAAGGTGACAGCCCCGATATGGCCGCTGTGGTCGGTGGGGCTATATGGAAGATTGGATCGGATTGGATTGCTGCTAAAGGTGTGGTGGTGTTCTTGTGTGGTTGTGTTGTATATGTTTGACTGCTGTCTGTCTGTTTCTCTTTGTCTCCGTCTGTGTCTGTCTGTTTCTCCCTCTGTCTGTCTGTCTGTCTGTCTGTCTGTCTCTGTCTTGTCTCTTCTTCTCTTCTGTCTTCTTCTCGTCTCTTCTCTTCTCTTCTCTCTCTCTCTCTCTCTCTCTCTCTCTCCCCTCTCTCTCTCTCTCTCTCTCTCTCTCTCTCTCCCCTCTCTCTCTCTCTCCGAAACAGTCTACGTTCAATATTGTGGTTTCCACCTCTTTTCTTTGTTCATTTTCCTGAATAAAAAACACTCTCCACTTGAATAACCTCCCCCCCCCCCCCCCCCCAAACAAACACACAAAAAGAACAGAGAACAAAACTGGATAAGAGAAGTATAAAAGGTTCGGGATCCTACCCTCGATAGAAAGACGTGGTGCCGTGATGTGACCCAAATAAAAGAAAGAATACAGAAAAGAAAGACAGACACGAAGAACACAAACAAACAAACAAACAAAACACGAGACAACAACTAAAGATGAACAAGAACTGGTTCAGGATCGAAATAGTTTGTTGGCAACCTATGTTGTGTGTGACACTGTGCTTTAGGCATTGATGATGATGATGATGATGATGATGATGATGATGATGATGATGATGATGATGATGATGATGATGATGATGATGATGACGACGACGACGACGACGACGACGACGACGACGACGACGACGACGTAGCACGATGAAAGAGACGACGATATGATGGATGGAGGGAGGATGTTGATGGTATGATGACGACGACGACGACGACAACTACGGCAATAATGGTGGCGATTATCTTAAAATCGGTTTGAAACAATCATCATTTTACCACGGGGTGTGTTTTTGATGGGGGGAGAGAGACTTTGAACGAGAAGAAGTGACACAGTGCCGTCATCGCAGCAACAGCAGCAGCAGCAGCAGCAGCAGCAGCGCCGCACGCATGCTGCGACTGGACTGACTGGTGTGTCTACATGTGTGTGTGAGTAGTGTGTGTGTGTGTGTATTGGCGCCAAGTAGAGAGTGGACACTGGTGTTTGTGGTACAGAATACATACACTTCACACTTTTCGCCCTGTAATGGGTAGTGACTGTATCTGTTTCCTCCGCTTGTGCGTTGTGCGCGCGTGTCCGTGCGTGGACGTTGTGTGAGGTTTGTGTGTTTATGTGTAGGTTCTGATGTGTTTGCTGAAGTGGTGGTGGGGTTTTTTGGGTAAAAAAAAAACTGACGGAAGAAGTGGGTGGGTGTTTTTTTTTAGGTGTGCATGTTTGGAGTTATGAGTTGGTCAGGGTCCTTTGTTGTTGTTAAGAGTGCTTCTCGTTTTTTCCTTTCTCTTGTTCTTGATCTTGTTCCTGTTCTTGTTCTTCTTGTTTTTGGTTGTTGTTGGTCTTCTTGTTCTTCTTTCTTTGTTGTGTTTTGTTCTTCTTCTTCTTCTTCTTCTTCTTCTTCTTTCCTCTTTTTCCTCTTTTTCCTCATCTTCTTCTACTTTTTCTTCTGTCTTCTGTCTTCTTCTTCTTCTTCTCCTCCTCCTCCATCGTCCTCTTTATCTCCTTTAGCTCTTCCTCATTCTTTTTCCTTTCCCTCTGTCTGTCTGTCTGTGTTTGTCTGTGTCTGTCTGTCTGTCTCTCAATCTGTGCCCCCCCCCTCTACCCCCCCTCTCTCCCTTTCTCTCTAACCAATCGCTATCCAATCATTGTGAATAGCATTGTGAGATGTGTTTCTTATCGAATGAAAATATTACGAATGAAAGATTATAGTTTGCCAAAGAAAGCATATTATATGTCATATTATTCAGATGAAAGGGGGAAAATAAAATGGGTATCAAAAATGAGGAGTAAATTATGTGAGTTAGGCTTTGTTTATGTATGGCTGAATTCAGGGAGTAGAGGATATAAATAGATTTATTCGAGCACTTCACAAAGATTGATAGATTGTAGGTGGCAGGAGTAATGGGGTCATATTCAGGAGATTGATCGTTTTAGACTGTATAGGCAGTTTAGTTTAGTAGGTAAACTTCCTGTATATTTGTCGATGAACATGGATAAACATAATTTATTGTGGCAAAATTTAGATTTTGGGGAGGTCTGAATTATTTGTGCATATAATCGATCTTCGATACAGGCAACACTGTGATGCAGATCGTCTTCGTCCATTCTGTAGAGGGTATGTCGAAGACAAAGTTCATTTTGTATTTTGTTGCCCTACGTTAGAGGATCTCAGAAGTCAGCTAATACCGCAAAAAATTTGAGAGGTGTTCTTCCCTATTTAGTTTTTATATACGTATGTCATCTTCTAACGAATGTAATTAATAAGCAACTGGCAATTTATTTGTATAAGGCATTTAATTAGAAATACTGTGTTCCTCTGTTTCTTAAGTTTCTTATGCAATATATGTTATGATAATTATGTAATATTTGTGGAATGTTGATTATATTCACACCATCCGTTCTTAAGGGGCCTAGGCTTATTTTGAATAAAACATCCACTTCCTTCTCTCTCTCTCTCTCTCTCTCTCTCTCTTTCTCTCTCTCTCTCTCTCTCTCTCTCTCTCTCTCTCTCTCTTCTGTAGACAAAAAGGATGTATTATCAGCTTGCGGTGAGACTCCCACCTTTGAAATACTGACTCTGAAATGCAATTTCTGTAAAATCCGTAAGCATTATGGATTATATCGTGTCATGTTACTGCTGTTACTGATCTGTCGATTATGATTCTCTGTGTTCGATCTCCAAACTGAAAAGAGAAAACTGCTTGATTTTCTTTCGTGTCTGCATTTCAGTCGGTCATCTGTCTGTCTGCATGGCTCTCTCTCTCATTCTGTCTCTGTCCGTCTCTCTCTTCTCTTCCTCTCTTCTCGTCTCTTCTGTCTGCTCTGTCTGTCTCTGTTCTTGTTCTTCTTGTTTTTGTTGTTGTTGTTGTTGGGTCTTCTTTTCTTCTTCTTCTCATTCTACTTCTTCTTCTTCTTACTTCTCCTCTCTTCCTTCTCTCTTACTACTTCTTCTCTCTTACCTTCTCATCTTGGGGTTTTTTTTCCACATTAGTTGGCAACACTCAATAACTGGCGAGAAATAGCATGCTAGTCTACAAAGGCAAGAACAAGACAAAGGTTATGTGATCCCCCCCCCCCACCTCCACCCCTTCTCTCTCTCCTTATTAGAGGGACATGAATGTTGGACTTCATGAACTACTGAAATAGAAATGTCTCAGAAGAAAGGTCGACTGGGTTTCAGAAGGTGTGTGTGTTGTGTGTGTGTGTGTGTGTGTGTGTGTGTGTGTGTGTGTGTGGTGTGTGTGTGTGTGTGTTGTTGTGTGTGTGTGTGGTGGGTGGATGTGGTCGTGTGTGGTGCGTGGATGGTGTAGTAGTGAGCGGTGTGTGTGTGTGTGTGTGCGTGATTTTTTTTTCTTCGGGAGGAGGTGTTACTTGTAATAGTAACACGGCAGACAATATATTGGCTTCTGCCAATCTTTGGAATCCCTACTAGAAGCCCTATACATTAAGTGACTTTTTTTCTTTAGGGAGGCGGAGGTAGACTGTGGTTTGGTGGCCTACGCAGGCCTGAAAAGCGAAAAGGTTCTTAGTTCCAATCCCATTTATTTGAAGGGGTTTCTATATTTGTTGTAGTGTGTGTAGTGTGGTGTGGTGTGGTGGGATGGGGTGGTGCTAGTGTGTGTGTATGTGTGTGTGATGGTGGTGGTGGTGGTGGTGTGTGTGTGATGTGTTTTATATAATATATAACTATATAAACTATATGTATGTATATATATATATATTATATTATATATATATATTATATATATTATATTATATATATTACCACCACTATCTTCAATGTTATCATTACCACCATGATCCTCATCGTCACTACTACCACCACCACTACCACACCACCACCACCACCATCAGTATCGTCATCGTCGTCGTCATCACATCATCATCATCATTCATTCATCATCATCATCATCATCATCATCATCATCACCATCATTATCGTCGTCGTCTTCGTCGCCGCCGCCACCATCCTCCTCCTCCTCCTCCTCCTCATCATTCATCATCCACCACCACCTTGTCATCGTCTCTACCACCAACCATCCTCCTCCTCCTCGTCGTCATCCATCATCACCATCATCATCGTTGTCTTCGTCATCGTCGTCGTCGTCAGCATCACTATCCATTTGATCGCTCTGTGTTACAACACTAAAACCTTTAATACACTCCTCTCTAGCAGATGTAGATCTGTTGGCACTTTGTAATAAACAGACCTGTGTGATGAAACATATCACTCACACACACACACACACACACACACACACACACACACACACACACACACACACACACACACACACACACACACACACACACACACACACACACACACACACACACACAATCGTGCTACAGGCTAGTAACATGAAGGTCAGTGCTCATTTCGCAGGGAAACGATCATTCCATTACATAAGACACGTTTTGCAAGCTATGATTTCTCCTCTCCTTCTCACCCCCACCCATCTTTCTGACCCAAGTCATGGGAGGGGAGTGGAAGGGGGGGGGGGAGGTATTTGATAATATTGTTCCTGTCTATCAATATTGGAATGGTCGGACGGGGCATTGTGTGTTTTATAGGCTATGTTTCTTCATAGTCGTATCAGTCTCTGTGTGAGTACAGAAATGTATACTGGCTAACAAAAACATGGACACATGTGCGTGCACATGCACACGCACGCGTCAACACACACGTACACACACATGCACACACTCATGCACGTGACCGCACGTGCACACACACACACGCGCATACATGAGAAGCCTGGATCTAAAGCCCAGACTTATCTTTACCTTCAAACTCTCTCCAGTCCTCGTGAGGTCATCCTCCTCCAAATTTAGTCATGAATATAAAGCACAGACATCCAGTTGTGGGTCGTGTTTGTTTAAAAAGCTATTAAAGAAGAATAAAAAAAAAATAAAAAAAAAAGAAGAGAAGAAAATCGATATAAAACATAAGAGGCCTAGTTGCAGGTCGCGTTTTTTTTTTTCTTCTGAAACGAAAATCGATATAAAGAACAAACTCAGAGAGGCCCCAGTTGTAGGTCGTGTTTATTCAAACAATCCTTTTAACATGACTATAAACACGGCCCCCCCATTTGTTGACCTGCAACGAATTGTGTTGCCGGTTGCAATGTCACAATGTGCCGAGATGACTTGAGCCCAGCTTTGAGGGCAGGCAGATGTCGGTAGAAACATAGTTGGAGGGCATTGACTCAAGGGCGCTTTTTCTCTCTCTGTGTCATGGTACTTCTGTTGGGGAGTTGAATCATATGTTTATTTTGTAGAGAAGAGGTTGTCCGAGTTTTAGAGATATTGGGGTTGAGTCTGAGAGGGGTTGGGTTGGGTTGGGTGGGGGTTTAGGTGTGCGTGATTATTTTTCTCTCTCCAGTATTGGTTCATAGTATAGTAGGTGGCATTTTGGTTGATTTGTTTGGGGTTTTGTTGTTTGTTGTTGTTTTTTTGTTTGAATTTGTGATGGATTGGGTTTGTTTGTTGCTTTTTTTCTTGGAGGGGTGGGATGGGTTTTTTTTTATTTGCGTGTTTAGTTGGTTGGATGTGGGTTTCTTTTTTTTTTTTTTTTTTTTTGGTGCTACTTACGTATGCTCTTTTTTTCCTCTTTTTGCTTGCATGGCAAACGTTCCTCTTGTCCTCTCTCTCTCTCTCCTCTCTCTCTCTCTCTTCTCTCTCTCTCTCTCTCTCTCTCTCTCTCTCTCTCTCTCTCTCTCTCTCTCCTCTCCTTCTCTCACCTACTTGGGATTATATTTTTTTCTTCTGTCTTTTTTCTTCATGCAGTTCTCTCTCTCTCTCTCTCTCTCTCTCTCTCTCTCTCTCTCTCTCTCTCTCTCTCTCTCTCTTCTCTCTCTCTCTCTCTCTCCTGTTTTTTTTTTTTTTTTTTTAAAGTCCCATTCCTTGTGTGTTTTCCGAACGTTTATCACACATCTCAGGTTCTAAACAGCCTGGTGGATTTCTGTGGGAAAGTCCTAATCGCTGGTGGTGAGTGGCGTCTTTGCACTGGGTCAGGGGTGGGGGCTGTGGGGGGGGTTAGGGGGGGGGGTGTGCGAGGGGAGGGGGATGGGTGGGGGTAGCGAATGAGTCCGTGCAACAGCTCAGGTCGTCGTCGCTAAAGCCGTATTCCGTTCGTCAGACTAACGATCTCTTTCTTGTCCACGTTTTTATTTTTGCCACCGGGGCTAACTTGATAAAGACTCCCAACGTCGTTACGTGGGAAGTTACGGTAGTTTTTGTTTTGTTTTTGTTTGTTTTTTGTTTTGTTTTTTTGGGGGCGGGTGGGTGGGGTGGGGGTGGAGTGTATGTATGGCAAGATGCGGGTAGAAAAGAAAAGATCAATTTCTGTGTACTTGGTAGTGTGACAATGTGGGGTGGGGGTTTGGGTGGGTGGGGTTTGAATGTTCGTTGAAATCGTGTTGGTGTTGTTGTTTTTTTTTCGTGTGTGGGGGATTTTGTACAGGCATGTGTGTGTGTGTGTGTGTGGTGTGGTGTGCGTGTGCGTGTGGTGTGTGTGCACAGAGAGAGAGAAAATGGAAGAAGGGAGGAGGGTATATTTCTCTTCTTTAATGTGACCATTAAAGCATGAGAGTGGATTTTTGTAATCGCAGTCAAGAAGTATCGCAGTGCAGTATCTGACTTTAAATGTTGTTCCTTCGCGCGATACTGAAACATTGGTAACGCGCGTTACAGAGCTATAACCAGAGCAACTAGCAGCTCTGAACTCCTGCGCAACTGTTATCATTGTCGCGCGGTCTGATGTCTAAAGCCCAACCTGTACTTCTTTGGTCATCGCCCGTCTGTAAACCCATTTTCAGCACGCGCGCGCGCGCGCACACACACACACACACACACACACACACACACACACACACACACACACACAACACACACACACAAGGAGAGAAGAGAGAAGGAGAGAGAGAGAGAGAGAGAGAGAGAGAGAGAGAGAGAGAGAGAGAGAGAGAGAGAGAGAGAGAGAGAGAGAGAACGAACACACACACTTACACTTTTTATATGATTTTTTTTTATTCCTTTCGTGAAAAAAAATCTTCAAAAAAAAATATTCTTTTGACACGGACGGACTGACATAGGGCACTTTCTCTGACCTTCGTTATCTTGAAGTGTCTTCTGTGGTAAATCTCACTCTCTTGTTTTTTGGATACACTTTGTGTGTGTGTGTGTGTGTGTGTGTGTGTGTGTGTGTGTGTGTGTGTGTGTGTGTGTGTGTGTGTGTGTGTGTGTGTTTTGTGTGTGTGTGTGTGTGTGTGTTGTGTGTGTGTGTGTGTGTGTGTGTGTGTGTGTGTGTGTGTGTGTGTGTGTGTGTGTGTGTGTGTGTGTGTGTAGTGGTTTGTCGTTGTTGACTGTTTGCTGTTGCTTGTCGATGGCTTCAATAGTATGACGTGACTTTGTGGATGAGACCTGATGTTCGTGTTGTCAGAAGTGTGTTTTAGTTTTGTCTCTTGCATGCTTGATGTGCTGATGTGTGCAGGAAAGTTTTCTTTGTTCTGCTTTTTTTTTTTTAGATTATCATTCATTCATTTTCGTTTGGTGAATTATTAATATTTGTTTGAGCACAGGTATGTGAACATGTGATTGTGTGTGTGTTTTTTGTTGTTTTTTCTACAGCAAATTGCTTTGGAATGTTATGTATTGCTGCTGTAACCTAACGCCCTGCTTATCTGTTCTTTTTGTGTTTGATTTATTTATTCATTCATTCATTTATCTAATTATTCATTTTTGATTAATTGTTTATGAGTGGCAGGCACGTGAAAGTTAAACGCGTGTTTTGATATAGCTAATTATCTGTTTTCGTAATTATGCTGGAAAAAACTGATGAATTATTGTATTGCTTATCTATGTTTTGTAATATTTATTAGTTCATTAATCTTTATTTTTTATCTTTTTTTTTTTTTTTTTTTTTTTTTTTTTTACTATTGATTCTCTTTCGAGGATAATGGAATAAGCATTCGTGTGCTTTTCTTTTCTACATCCAGGCCCCGTGTGTATGCAGTTTTGTAAATATTGTCATCCGTTCCATTTTTGTCACCAGTTTATTTAATCAGTTATTCGTACGTTTACTATCTGTTCATTCATTCATCTAATTTGGAGTCAGCTGTGTGACGTCAAGTTTACCGAAGCAGATGGTGTATGATGAAAATCTAGCTGTTTACAAACTAGCTTTCTTCTTTCGCTTTTCCCTCGGTTATTTTCTACCTGTAGATAACATGAATGATTTTTTTCTGCTTGAAGTTTAAACATAGTGTTTCACTGAGCAAGATCATGAATGGTGCCTAGTTGAATATCGTACCACTGTATATGTTGAACGGCTAGATCTAGCTTTGATTGCAGAACAGAACTAGTTCACATCGCTGTGTTCATGATGAATGGATTTGAATCTGTCGTGTGCATGAAACCCCTAGTTTTCTTTTAAGAGAAATCTCGTTCATCTTGTTGTTGTCGTTGTTGTTAATGTTGTTGTTGTTTTTTAGATCGTGTAGAGAATTGATAGGCAGGTCTCTGTTCTTCACTTTCCTGCAGCCAACTTCATTTAACTAAACATAGGTATGCATGTTAACACTCTGAATAAAAGAAGAAAATGAGGGTTTCTTTAAAGCTAGCATAAGAAATATACATTTTTAACAGTCATCTCTAATAAACATGATTATAATCATGTTCCGTGAAGTGGTAGTAAAATGAGAATCTACACCTACGTTTGGTGTTCCTATGTACATTAATTAAGTACAACACAATAGACTCTGGAGTCGGATTTCCTTGTGGTTTTTTTTTTTTAAGGTGGCAATAACACGATAAAGCACGAAAGTGGAGATAACAAAACCAGTATGATCAAGTGTGGGCTCTCTCTCTTCTCTCTCTCTCTCTCTCTCTCTCTCTCTCTCTCTCTCTCTCTCTCTCTCTCTCCTCTCTCTCCCTCCTCTCTCTCTCTCTCTCCTCCCTCCCTCTCTCTCTCTGTTTTTTCTCTCTTTCTCTCTGTTCTCTGTCTCTATCTCTCTTGTTTGTTTTTTGTCTTGTCTGTTTTACTTTCTGTTTGTCTTTCTTTGCTTTGCTATGCTTGTATGACCCATTCTGGGGTGGCCTATCTTGTTCATTGTCATTGTTCTGTCTCTCTCGTCTCTCTCTGTCTCCCCCTCCTCTTCTTCTCTCTGTTTTTTTCTCTTTTCTCTGTCTCTGTCTCTTCTCTGTCTGTTTTTCTGTCTGTCTTGTCTGTCTCTAGTCGTCTGTCTCTGTCTCTCTCTGTCTCTCTGTCTCTGTCTTCTGTCTTCTCTCTGCTCTCTCTGTCTCTCTCTCTCTCTCTCTCCTCTCTCTCCTCTCTCTCTCCTCTCTCTCTCTCTCCTCTCTCTCCCCTCTCCTCTGAGGCTGTGTGTGTGTGTGCGTGCGTGCGTGCGTGTGTTGTGTGTGTGTGTGTGTGTTGTGTGTGTGTGTGTGTGTGTGTGTGTGTGTGTGTGTGTGTGCGTGTGTGTGCGTGGATGCATGCGTGTGTGGGAGGGGTGGGAGAATGAAGTGAGCACGTGGCTGATGAATGCTAGCTGACTGACCACGAGGACGCGCTGTTGATCACCGAGGAAGAGGAAGGAAGTGGCTGGCAGGAGAAAAAACATCGATGAAAAGAATGTATGAGATGGGGGGAGAGAGAGAGGGAGGGGGGGAAGGTGATGAGGTAATACGTGCTGAATTTGAGAGTTTTTTTGTTTTTTTTACCCAGACGTGACCAGGGCAAGCCTTGGGCACAGAGCGACTGACTAACTTGAGCAGAGAAATATCTCTCTTTGTCTCTCTGTCTGTCTGTCTGTGTCTCTGACTCTGTCTGTCTCTCTCTGTCTGTCTGTCTCTCTCTCTCTCTTTCTCATGCAAAGTTCTGGGAGAAGTTTGGTATCGAATGCTTGGTGTGGCTGATATATAGGGAGACTAAGCTATAAGTGTTGATGCTTGCTAGTTTTCTAAGGTTTTGAAAAGGATGCTTGTATAGAAACATTCCTCAGATCCTTCGCTATCATTTCTCCGAATAACATTGCAATGTTAGGAAGATCATCTTGCAACGAAAAAAAAAGTAAAACAAAGTTTATATGGTTCAATCTTTTTTTTTTTTGCTTACAGTAATGTAGAAAGCCTCATTTCTGTTGTCTCATTCTTTTTTTTTTAACTTTAGAATCTACTTTTTTACTAACTCAAAAGATAAATACCCACTTTTGCATCAGCAGGTATATAATAATCAAGAGTGACCTGTTGCGATCCGTTTCTGATATCTGTGTGTCCTTGTTTTGATATTATGAATCTTTTATATCAGTACATTGGGCCCAGTTCATGGTAACACACCGGTCGAAAAAGCGACAGGTCGCAGATCCGATTCCCCGTCTAAAGCACGTTTTCATACTCCTTTACTTTTGACGCGAACGAAGGACCGTACTTTCTTTTGCCCAGCCCAGCCTTCGCAATAATGATAATCCGTCTCGTGTTTTCAGAGCTCTCGAGTTTTGACGCAGATAGAAGACCGTACTGTCTTTGACCTTAATATCAGTCTAGTTTGTGTTCAGTTTTTAATATGCAGCGTTTTTTTTGTTTGGTTGTTGTTGTTTTTTCGTCTCCCTTGTTTTGTCAACTTGCGACAGCGGCAGAGTTAGAATGTGTGTGTGACTGGGATATGGCATGGCATGGTATGGCATGGCACGCTGCGTGCAACCAGAGTTCGTTGTCATGTATACACCGTGTGACATCATGTAAGGACAGTGATCGGCACTGACAGGTCATCGATGTTTTGTGCTGTGACACACTTAGCCCACTTGTGACAGAAAAAAAGCGTTATATCGTCTTTTTTTTTTTTTATCCATTTATGCTTCTATTTATTTTATTCTTTTATTTCGATGATGATGGGATAAGAACTCGCGCTTTTTTTTTTAACAACCAGTCCCCGGTTATAAGTTTTGCAAACTTTGTGATCCGTTCCCACGGGCTTATAATGGCATCTTCTGTGTGTGTGTGTGTGTGTGTGTGTGTGTGTGTGTGTGTGTGTGTGTGTGTGTGTGTGTGTGTGTGTCTTTTTTGTTTTGTTTTGTTTCCTTTCTACCCATTTTCTTTTCTTTTTAAACTTTTATTTCACTGTTTTCTCCGGTCTGTTTTTCTTTTTTTTCTTAATTCCCCCCCTCCCTTCTCTCTTTCAATTTTTTTTAATCTTTCTTCCGCCATTCTCTTTCTCTTTGTTTTTCTTTTGTTCACTCATATAAGAGGATGATTTCGCAAGTGGTATTCATACTCTTCGAGTGCTTTGTAGATTACAGAAATAGTTATGAAAGTTGGATTATTTGTTGCTTTTTTTGTGGTTTGTCTTGTGGGAAACAGGGTTGTGTGTGTCATAAACTTTTAATACCGTCCCCTGCTGAAAATGGTATTGTAGAAATTTCATCGTTTAATGGTGCTTTGTGTCTGACCTGGTTTTTTTTTTTTTCTTTCTGGGTTTGATTGCTGTTTTGGTTGGTGGTGGTGGTAGTTTTCTGTATCTTTTGTGCCTGTTCCTTTGTGTACAGTCCATTTGCCTGTAAGATTCAGGTCATTGGGTTTTTTATTTTTTTTTTTACCTTAATGAAATTGGGAATTGTTAGTGTTACATTTTTTGCACCTGTATCTTGTCCGTTCTTGATCATGTCTTTGTTCATTTTGTATTCATTTATTTTATTTATTTATTTATTTATTATTTATTTATTCATCACGTAATTCATCTATGTATCTAAGTGCATGTTCGTTCATTTATTTAGTGTTTACTTTTTTTCAAATTAAAAAGAAGGATTGTTGTGTATTACATGTACACATATCGTGCTGTGCGTAGATATATAATATATAATACTAATAATAATAATAATATATAACAATAATAACGTATGTATGATGGTATAGATATATAGTAGTAGTATGTAGTAGTAGTAGTAGTAGTAGTAGTAGTAGTAGTAGTAGTAGCGCAGAGTAGTAGTAAGTAGTAGTATAGTAGTAGTAGTAGTAGTAGTAGTAGTAGTAGTAGTAGTAGTAACAATAATAACAATGATAACACTGATAATATATGGAACTTTGTAGCCTGAATCTGGTAAAGCAAACAAATCTGAAGGCAAGCGAGGCAAGTTCTGGGGTTTCTCTGCAGTCTTGCTGGGGTGGAATAGGATTCATAGGTGAAAAACAGAAACTTAGGGGGACAGAACTTTTTTGTTGTTGTTGTCGATTTTTTTTTGTTTTTATTCCATCGATGGAAGAAAAGGATGCCGTGTTGTAAATGTGAGTTTGCCCTTTCTGAAGATAAAAAACAGTGGGCGGGTGGTGTCGTGTGGTGGTGTTCGCTCTGTTGTCCCTGTGCTGCCGTGAGGAGGAGAGAGGGAGGGAGGGAGGAGAGGAGGGAGAGGAGAGAGAGAGAGAGAGAGAGAGAGGAGAGAGGAGAGAGAGAGGGAGAGAGAGGAGAGAGAGAGAGAGAGGGAGAGGAAGGAAGATGAAGGGAGAGAGGAAGAGAGGAAAAGAGACAGAATGAAGGAGAGGAGAGAAAGAGGAGAGAGGGAGAGAGAGAGAGAGGAGAGAGAGAGAGAGAGAGGGGAGAGAGAGAGAGAGAGAGGAGAGAGGAGGGAGAGAGGGGGGAGGAGAGGGAGGAGAGAGAGAGAGAGGAAAGGATGAAGGAAGAGAGGAGTGAGAAGAGTGAGAGTTGAGAGAGAGAGATGAGGTGGTGAGGAAGATGAAGAGGCCATGTAGCGGACTCAAGCGAGTTACTTTTCGATTTTCAAATTGGCTTTATAGGAAATGTGTCGAGTGACTGAGTAATGAGTGCAGTATAGTGTGGTGTGTGTGGTGTGTGTAGGTAGTGTGTATGTACCACCACCACACACACACACACACAACACACACACACACCACACACACACACACACACCACACACACACCACACACACACACACACACTTTTCGTGCCCGCATATTCCATCTTCTAGGTCAAAACTTAAAATTCAATAACAAAAATGACCAAGAAGAGAAAGAATGAGAAGAGAACAAGATAATAGTGATGGTGATGATGACCATGATAAAGAAGATAATGTGATGATAACTATGTAAACAAGATAATGGTGATGGTGATAACTATGATAAACAAGATAATGGTGATGGTGATGACCATGATAATTAAGATAGATGTGTGATGATGACCATGATAAACAAGATAATGGTGATGATGATAAAGAATTGATTGATGATGAATGACGATGACAACAACGATAATGACGATGGTGATGACTTCGACGACGACGATGATGACGAAGAGGAGAAGAAGAAGAAGAAAAGAAGGAAAAAAAAAAAACAAAACAACAAAAAAACAACAACAACAACAACAACAACAAGGTGAAGATTAAGAAGCAGAAGAAGAAAAGATGGGGGAAAAGAGAAAGAAAGTGAAGGGTGGAGATGCTAAACATGGGGGCGGAGGAGGGAGGAGGAGGGGGCGGGGTAAGGGAGATGAGGCCTAGCATAAAGCAC
>CM060319.1:25493278-25498278 GCA_030674155.1 Stramonita haemastoma
CAGTTGTAAATGGGTACCTGCCCTCTTTAGGGCCAGGGAGGGTAAAGCAGCGAGGGAGAGGAGATGGGCGCCACCCTCAATGACTCCTGGAGAAGCTGAGGTCTGGATGGATGGATGGATGGTGTGTGCATGTGTGTGAGTGTGTGTGTACTTGAGTGTGTGCTGGTGTGCGTGCGTGCGTGTGTGTATGTGTGTGTGAGAGAGAGACAGACAGACAGACGAGACAGAGAGACAGAAAGAGAGAGAAAGTATTTGTCTGTCTCTGTGTGTGTTCGTGTGTCTGAGCGTGTGCACGTGTGCGTGTGTGCGTGCGCGCGCATATGTGTATGCAAGTATGTATATAATTATCATGTATATCATGGTTCTTGTCCGTGTGTGTGCATGCTTATAAATATGTCGGTCTGCCTGTGTGTTATGTCAGTCTGTCTGTTCTGTCTGTCTGTCTTTCTACCTCTTTGCCATGCTAGTTATCTGTCTGTTGATCTCTGTGTGATAATTTGTATCTTCAATCCGTCATGACTAGAGCTTATCAAAGTCGATGGGTACAATATGCTCTCTGTCTCTGAGTGTGTGTGTGTGTGTGTGTGTGTGTGTGTGTGTGGTGTGTGTGTGTGCGCGCGCGCGCGCGCGTGTGTATGTGTATGGGTGTGTCTGTGTGTGTTTGTGTTTGTGTATGTGTATGCTTGTGTGTTTGTGTGTATGTCTGTCTCTCTGTGTGTCTGTCTCTGTGTGTCTGTGTGTCTGTCTATCTATCTATCTATCTATCTATCTATCTATCTATCTATCTATCTATCTATCTATCTATCTATCTGTCTGTCTATCTATCTATCTATCTATCTATCTATCTATCTATCTATCTATCTATCTATCTATCTATCTATCTATCTATCTATCTATCTATCTCTTTTGTGTGTGTGTGTGTGCGCGCGCGCGTGCGTGCGTGCGTGCGTGTATGCGTACCCCCGCACGTGTGCCCATAATGCCTGTCTGTATACGTATAGTATGTACCTGCCAGATTGAGAGTGTCTGAGAGCCTTGCTTCTTCTGACTGACCTACAAACTGTGTCCAGAACTTTTCTTTCACTTTTTTTTTTTAGGTTGTTTTGAAACTTTTCTTCAATAATCAAAGTTACTAAAACTGCTCCCCTACCCTCATTTTCCTTCCTCTCTCTCTCTCTTCTCTCTCTCTCTTCTCTCTCCTCTCTCTCTCTCTCCTCTTCTCTCTCCTCCTCTTCTCTCTCTCTTCTTCTCGTCTGTCTCTGTCTCTGTTTCTCTAATATTTTACTCCACACAAAGCCCCCCCCCCTCTCTCTCTCTCTTTCTCTCTCTCTATTTTACTCCACAAAAAGCCCCCCTCCCCCCCCTCTCTCTTTCTCTCTATTTTACTCCACACAAAGCCCCCCCCTCCCACCTCTCTCTATTTTACTCCACACAAAGCCTCCCCCCTTCCTCTCTCTCTCTCTCTCTCTCTCTCTCTCTCTCTCTCTCTCTCTCTCTCTCTCTCTCTCTCAATTGCCCTTCAGGAGGTGATTACAGTGTGTCTGACTTGACATACACACACACACCCTATCTCTGTTTCTGTCTGTCTCTCTGTCTGTCTGTCTCTGTGTCTGTTCTCTCTGTCTGTCTCTGTGTCTGTCTCTCTCTCTGTGTCTGTTTGTCCGTCTGTGTGTGTGTGTGTGTGTGTGTGTGTGTGTGTGTGTGTGTGTGTGTGTGTGTGTGTGTGTGTGTGTGTGTGTGTGTGTGTCTGTCTGTCTGTCTGTCTGTCTGTCTTCTCCCTCCCTCCCTCTCTCTCCCTCTCCCACTATCATCTTCCCGACAATCAAACAAAGCAAGATACAGATTACTATCTTAAAGTGCATCTGTGCCCGTGACACGGTTGCATGCCTATACTGTCTAGATCTCTCTTTAATGGGGGTGATGGAAGCGGTGGCTGAGGAGGTGGGATATATTATAGCGAGGTTACCAGTTCTATTTCTTAGCTTCGTGTTGGTTCGTTTTGTTGTGTGTGTGTGTGTCTTTTTTTTCTTTCTTAGTCTTCTTTTAATCGACTTCTCTTTCTTCTTTTTTTCTGCTTCTCCTTGTCTTTCTCATTCTTTTTTCTTCTTCTTTTTTTCTATACTTGTTCTTTGTGTTCTTGTTCTTGTTCCTCTTGTTCTTGTTCTTGTTCTTCTTTCTCCTTCTCTCCTCCTCTCCTCCTCCTCCTCCTCCTCCTCTCTCTTCTTCCTTCTTCTTCTTCTTCTCTTCTTCTTCTTCTCCTCTCTTCCACTCTTCTTTCTTCTTCTCCTCCTTCTTTCTTCTTATCTCTCTCCTCCCTTCCTTCTCTTTTTTTTATTTCTCCCTTATCTTTTTCTGCTAATCTGTTTTTTTTGTTTTTTAGGTTAATACTTTTTAATATCTAATTTATGTTTCTTAGGTTCTTTTTCAATGATGATCTAATTAAAGGCAAAAATTGTAATAGAACTGATCATCGAATGCTTCAGAAGATGGGAATCACGAAAAACAATGAGTAGATTACAGAAGGAAAACACAAAACAATGATACATGAACACGATTCAGAAACAACAACAAACAAAACGAGACATACACATAAAAAAACACACACACACACACACACACACAAACAACACACACACAACACAACACACACACACACACACACACACACACACACACACACACACCACTCACACACACACACACACCACAACACACACACAACAAACATAAACAAGTTTTGTTTGTCACCCCAAATAGCTGAAAGCATAGATCGCCATGTCAATTTTAACAATAATAATCACATAGAAAGTAAGAAGAACAGAAAGAAGAAAGAAAGCAATGAAAGAAAGGGAAAAAAACAAGGCAGAAAGAAAAAGAGAGTACGAGAGGGAATCAGAAAGGAAGGGAGGGAAATGAGAGAGACAGAGTCAAGTCCAACCTAGTCAAATTCTTTTATTTCGAGAATAATCAATAAGCACTTCTGTGCTTTTTTTTTTACATCCAGTCCCCGCCCTTATTGGGGGGTATACCATGAAAACAAACAACAAAACACCAACAAAAACAAGAATAAAAATAAACCCAACAACTAAACAGAGACAGAGACAGAGAAGAAGACAGGAAGAGAGACAGAGGAAGAGCAGAAGAGAAGAAGAGACAGAGAGAGCAGAGACAGAGAAGAAAGACAACACAGAGAGAGACAGAGAGAGAGAGAGACACAGACAGAACAGAGAGAGAGAGACAGACAGACAGACAGACAGAGAGACGGACAAACAGACGGATGGACAGAGACAGACAAAGAAAGGCATAAAAGTATTATCTTCTCTCGTTTGGGCAAAAAACAAAACTTGGCTCTTTATTTTTATTTGTTTAAAACACATAAAACAGAGAACAAAACACCCCATAGGCCTAGCAAATGAAAGCAAACTCTGCTAAAATCAATATGAAAGAAACAAAAATCAATCAACGTACAGGTGAGAACAAAAAGTAAAGCAAATCACACACACACACACACACACACACACACACACACACACACACACACACACACACACACCACACACCACATACACACACCAAAACACACACGTTCCCGTGCATGCCTAAACAAGCACAAAAAATAAAGCAAATCACACACACACTCCTGTCCATGCCTAAACAAACACACACACACACACACACACACACACACACACACACACGCACACACACGCGCGCACACACACACACACACACACACACACATAAAACACACACACACTAATAAACAAACACAGACACACACACACACGCAAACACACACACACAAATCAAATCAAATCCAATAAAATCCTATAAAAGAAAAATAATCAATGAATGTTTTTTAGTTTAAATCCCCAGAGAAGAAATCACATCAAGACACGACAGACAGAAAAGACAGAACAGACAGAACAGACAGGAATCAGACCTCAGTTGTACACACACGTGCCCCTTTCTGACCTTGAGGCGAACAAACCAACATCCCAAGGGGTGCATTGCTTTCTGACAAACCACTGCCAGAGGAAACTAACACAGACCAGGAACACACAAACTCGCATTTCCACACACATATGCACACACACGCACGCACGCACGCACACAACACACACACACTCATACAAGCTGATTCACACAGAGACATAAACTCCCACACATACAACACATACACACACAAACTCACACACACACACACACACACACACACAACACACACACACACACACACACACACACGTACACACGTACACACATATGCACATACATATCCACGTTTGAACGTATGTATACGTGTAAACACATGCACGTGTATACACACCCACACCCCACACACCCGCCCACCCAACACACACACATACATACACACACATGCACGCGCATACTCATGTTTGCACATATGTAAACATACGTGTAGACACATGCACGTGTATACACACCCACACACAACCCCATCCCGCCCACCCAACACACACACACATATATACATACGTGTTAACACATGCACGAGTATACCCCCCCCCCCCCCCCAACACACACACACAAACACACCAGCCCACCCAACACACACATACATATATACACACATGCACACGCATACCCACGTTTGCACATATGTATACATACGTGATAGCACATGCACGTGCATACACACCCACCCACCCACATACACACACACACACACACACACACACACACACACACACACACACACACACACACACACACAACAATCGTAACTTGCTTAAAAACAACAAATCTCTCTTGTCGATCACTTAAAAAGAGGAAGAACGGAATAAAGGAATGAGCGCTGAAGCAAAAACAGGCTTGAACATCAAGTTACTTGTTTCAAAGGCAGAGAACATATTTCCCCTCAAGTTTTGAAAATGGACCACCCCCACCCCCCAACCCCCACCCCCCCCCCCCCCCAAAAAAAAAAAAAAAGATGAGAAAATAATGAAATCGACAGGAGCCAAATGTATAAAAGCTAT
>CM060319.1:25500778-25505778 GCA_030674155.1 Stramonita haemastoma
ATGTATGTGACTATGTGTGTGTGTGTGTGCACGCGCGCGCGCGCGAGTGCACGCACATACGCGCACGCACATACGCGCATGCACACGCTCTCACATATACACACACACACACACACGCAGGGCAGAGAAAGACAGACAGAGATAGACAAACAGACAGAGACAGAAACAGACAGATAGACAGAGACAGAAACACACAGTGAGAGAGAGACACAGAGAGAGACAGACAGACAGACAGACACAGAGACACAGAGACAGAGAGAAACTGCATTTTGTACGTTCAAGTGGAGAGAGAAACTGTGGCCGAGGGAGGTGGGGAGGGGGGGGAGGTAGAATACGGTGTTACAAAATAAGGGGAAGAAGTAAAAGTCAAATGTGCATAGGAATCTTCAATGTGGTGTTACAACGAAGAAATGGGACTGGGGAGGAAGAAATAAGAGAGGGAGGGAGGGAGAGACAGAAGGAAGGAGGGGCAGTACAGGGACCATGAGTAGCTTTTATCACAACACTTTGAAGACGATCTTGTTAAAACTTCCTTACTTTCAAACTTTGCTTTAATAACAAAAACTAAAGTTCCCCCCTCCTCCTCCTCCTAGAGTGTACAGACAGACAGATGCACACACACACAACACACACACACACACACACACACACACACACACACACACACACCACACGTATGCACGCACAAACACACACACACAAACACTCTCCCTCTCTCTCTCCCTCCCTCCTCTCTGGATAGGGGACGGTGAAAATGGATCCAGAATCAGTAGGAGTGAATCAAGAACCAATGGGAATGGATCCAGAACCGAGGAATGATCGAACATGGAATGGATCTGAACAGTAGGATGATCAGAACCATGGAATGGATAGAACCAGTGGAAATAAGAAATGGAAGATAGAAGTAGGAATGAATCAAAAAAGGAATGGATAGACCGTAGGAATGAAAAACAGGGAATGGATCCAAAAGTAGGAATGAATCAAAAAGGGAAGGATCCAAACCAGTAGGATGAATCAAGAACCAATGGGAATGGATCCAGAACCAGTAGGAATGAATCAAGAACCAATGGGAATGGATCCAGAACCAGTAGGAATGGAATCAAGAACCAATGGGAATGGATCAGAACCAGTAGGAATGATCAAGAACCATGGGAATGGATCCAGAACCAGTAGGAATGAATCAAGAACCAATGGGAATGGATCCAGAACCAGTAGGAAATGGAATCAGAACCAGTAGGAATGGATTCCAGAACCAGTAGGGAATGGAATCAGAACCAGTGGGAATGGATCCAGAACCAGTAGGAATGATCCAGAACCTGAATGGTTAGAACAGTGGATGATCCAGAACCAGTAGGAATGAATCAAGAACCAATGGGAAAATGGATTCAGAACAGACAGTAGGAATGCATCAGACAGAACCATGGGAATGGATTCCAGAACATGGGATGGATTCAGAACCAGTAGGGAATGGATTCAGAACCAGTAGGAATGGATCCAGAACCTAATAAGGGTGGAAACTCAGAACTGAGATGCCATGGAATGCATCAGAACGAACCAGTGGAATGGATCGATAAAGCGGCACGGATTTGAACATGGATGAATTCATGACCACGGATTGACACAGACCTGTATTATGCGTGGAAAAACCAGCTGATGGCTCATCAGCGAGAGCCGAGCAAACCCGTACACTTTTTTGTTCAACTATAGGAGTTTGCCCTGTAGCCACCCACCAAACTTTTGCGCTGTGATAATTCTACCCTGCTGTAACCCAAGCGCTGTAATCTGCGACTCCGGGGCCGGCCATATCCATGTGTCATTATCGTCTGCGTCTGTAGCCAAGGACGATGTGACGTCATCATGTCCACCCTGTCATGTCCCCATGACCTAGATGATAGCACGGCTGGTTTGTACTGTTAAGGTGCAAGCAGCCGCGCGCACGTGCGTGTGTGTGCATGTGTGTGTGTGTGAGAGAGAGAGAGAGAGAGGGGGGAGGGTCAGGGGGAGAGAGAGAGAGAGAGAGAGAGAGAGAGAGAGAGAGAGAGGGAGAGAGAGAGAGTTCTGAATGCTAAAGTGTGTGTAGGTGTGTGCGCATGCGCGTAAATGCAATGGATGGATGGATGGATGGATGGATATGGATGTGCAAACGCGTACGCGTGTGTGCGCCTTTTATGTATGTGTGTGCGTGTGCGTGCATGCGTGCGCCCGTTTGTGGTGTGTGTGTGTGTGTGTGTGTGTGTGTGCGTCCGTGCAAGCATGCGTCTACGCCTACAAAGACACATACAAGTGCGCAGGCATGCACACGCATGCACATGCATACCTTTGTATACATGTATACATCTACACCTAGGTGACACTATTCAATCACATAGTAAAGTAGTCGATACAATTCGCCTCTGTCACACCCTAAAACTACATACACCATACAGTATTTTGACACTGGCTCCTTCACAACCGTGTCATGTATTATTCCTCAATCAGTATCAGACAGAAAGACAGACAGACAGAGAGAGAGAAAAACATTCATACATAACTTTCGGTCTATCTGCGATCAAGCCCAAAAGAGCCAACACGATAGAAATTCAATCAGCCGAACTGACGATCGATGGACCCACTTGCACAGTGAGCCAATGTGCGCTACCCCTAGCTGAATGTAAAAGTGCACGATGTAGGCCAAGGATATTATTTTATTTTTCTCCACTTCGATGATTTTCGCCTTCACTTGGTTTGTTTTTTTTCCTCTTCTCTCTCTCTCTCTCTCTCTCTCTCTCTCTCTCTCTCTCCTCTCTCTCTCTCTCTCTCTCTCTCTCTCTCCCTCCCTCCCCCACATTTTCTTCAATACCTTTTTGCATTCAGTATTATTCTTGTTTCTCTCTCTCTCTCTCCTCTCTCTCTCTCTCTCTCTCTCTCTCTCTCTCTCTCTCTCTCTCTCTTCCTCTCTCTCTCTCTCTCTCTCTCTCTGCACTGTATGTGAAGTATGTGAATGCTTACTCTGTTACCCTTGGAAAATAAAGATTATTCTTTCTCTCTCTCTCTCTCTCTCTCTCTTCTCTCTCTCTCTCTCTCTCTCTCTCTCTCTCTCTCTCTCTCTCTCTCTCTCTCTCTCTCTCTCATGGTAAATTTGAATATCAAGTTGGATTATCGGTTTTTTATGGGCATTTATATACATGTGTGTGTAAGTGTGTGTGTTTGTTGACTTTGTTATTATGTCATTGATTTATTTAGTAATTAATAGAATTAACTACATTTGTTTGGATTGTTTGCTTCTATTTTCTTGTTGTTTTTTTGTGAGGGCCTGGTGTAAAGAAACCTCTGGCTTATCCATTTACCCTTAATAAAATATTCGAGTTCGAACTCGAGTTTCTTCTCTCTCTCTCTCTCTCTCTCTCTCTCCTCTCTCTCTCTCTCTCTCTCTCTCTCTCTCTCTCTCTCTCTCCCTTCCTCCCTCCCTCCCTCTGAGATATTTTCTTGCATTAAGAATCTGCTTTTTTCATATACCCCTTTTCCACTCTTTGATACTTTCTGCATTCGATATCTGCATGGTTTTTTTTTTCCTTCCCCTCCCCCCACGTTTTCAATGCTTTTTACCTTCAGTCATTGCTTTTTTCTTCTTCCCCCTTCCCCTCCCCATCCTATGCAATGCTTTTTACCTATAGTATTTCCTTTTTTTCCCTCACCCCTCCCTATCCATATTCAATGCTTTTTACCTTCAGTATTTCCTTTTTTTCCCCTCACCCCTCCCTATCCCTATTCAATACTTTTTTGCCTTCAGTATCTAAGTCATGCTGAGCAGGGCCAGCCACGAGAGAGAGAGAGAGAGAAGAGAGAGAGAGAGAGAGAGAGAGAGAGAGAGAGAGAGAGAGAGAGAGAGAGAGGAGAGAGAGAGAGAGGGAGAGAGAGAACAGAGAGAGACAGAGACAGAGAGACAGAGAGAGAGAGAGAGAGAAGCCAAAGGCAGAAAAGTAGAAGAAGGAAAAGTTGGCTCCAAGTCAACTTCTTAGTATCGTGCAGCGTCGCGTAGTGTGAGGGAGTGGGGGTTTGCCTTGCTGCTACATTTACAGCTTGCTCTTGAGCTGGCACAATGCCCCGCTTGCTTATAATATGTGTCAGTGTGTGTGTGTGTGTGAGTCTGTGTGTGTGTGTGTGTGTGTGTGTGTGTTGTGTGTGTGTGTGTGTGTGTGTGTGTGTGTGTGTGTGTGTGTGTGTGTGTGTGTGTGTGTGTGTGTGTGTGTGTGTGTGTGTGTGGTGTGTGTGTGTGTGTGTGTGTGTGGTGTGTGTGTGTGTGTGTGTGTGTGTGTGTGTGTGTGTGTGTGTGTGTGTGTGTGTGTGTGTGAGTCGTGTGTGTGTGTGTGAGTCGTGTGTGTGTGTGTGTGTGGGGGGGTGGTGTTGGTGTGTGTGTATGTGTGTTGGAGTGTGTGTGTCACTGTGTGTGGGGGGGGGAGGGGGAGAGCATGCATGTGTGCATGATCACACATGTGTGATTTCATGTAAGTGCGCACACACACACATGCACACACACGCACGCACGCACACACGTACACACGTTCAATAATGACTGGGTAAAGTGGCAGAATAAAATTTGAAAAAAAAACCCACACCAGAATAAGAACACTGAGTTTTCATCACACCATAATATCCCACCATTATTTTTTTTTAACTATACAAACACAGGGGGATAAAAAAAAAACTGTGCTTAGGCCTTGCCTCCATCGATATTCTACATGCACAGGTATATATATGCATACATAATACTGTATAATATTATTTATACTGTCGAAGCCAACACAATATCCAATTCGATCGTCCCACAACTGACAAAGATCGACCTACTTTGCCAATGAGCAACTCTGTGTGCCACTAGGTAAATATGACAAGAGTACGTAAGCTGCTAGATCTAGATTTTCAGGAAGGGGGTGGTGGTCTTGTTTTCTTGGCTTCGCCCTTTTTTTTTCTTTTTTTTTTTTTTTTTGGTTTTGCTGTCAATCTGTAATAAGTCATGCATG
>CM060319.1:25513278-25520778 GCA_030674155.1 Stramonita haemastoma
TTGTCCTAGACTACAGCTTACGGCGTTGTGTCATGCAACTCTTCAACATTTTTGTCATAAGCTACAGCTTAGACTACAGTGTACGGCGTTTTGCTATCTCTTCAACTATTTTGTTCTATGGTATGTTTATGT
This sequence comes from Stramonita haemastoma, assembly GCA_030674155.1. Lineage (NCBI taxonomy): Eukaryota > Metazoa > Mollusca > Gastropoda > Neogastropoda > Muricidae > Stramonita > Stramonita haemastoma. Next base: position 25,513,411 of record CM060319.1, read on the forward strand.
TTATAATTTTTTTAATTTACTTTTTTTACCATTTTTTCGGTTTAGTTTGTTTGGTAGATTTTGTTTGTGATTAGTCTATCTTTTGTTTAATTCATGTTACAGATGTGTAATGATGTGAGTAGATTGATCGATGGTCTTGAGTGAGAGAAACACAAACTGAAGTGGTACGGGGGGAAAGTCACACAAGCATCTGGACTGGCCTAGACTGTCGTACAGAGAACAGTACAAGGAAGGAGACGAAGAGGCATACAAAGAAAATGATGGGAAGACAACATCAATGAATGGACTGACTTTGGGTTGAACGATTTTCTACAGACAACAGAGGACCGCAGGGAGTGGCGGAAGCTGGTTGCAAAGTCTTCAATGATGCCCCTACAGTCTACGGGACTACAGGATTAGTAAAATAATGTGAAGGTGAAAGTCTACGCAATACGTGTCCCACAAATTCTAACTCATCTGCTGCTCTGAAACGGGCATTGGGAGTGCCCCTGAGAAGAACATTAATCTGTTAAACTTCCCAAGTAAGATTCGTCTTGATTTCTCTACTTCTCATTCTGCAGTTAACACGAACATTCCCAAAAAAAAACTACTACAACGAAACTATGTGTTTTAACCACACCTATGGTTGACCGCCACGTGGCCTGACTGACCCAAGCATGACCTCTCACACCCAGGTGAAAAGGTCAGGCCAGTCCACATGAAGACTGCTGCCGGCGAAATTGACCGGTCCACAGAGCTAGTGTAGAGAGATTGAGGTAGTTTTATCTCTGTGGCTGCAGTAACCTTTCTCAGTCATCTCTTGGTCTGAGAGTAGAGGGAAAGCCTTGTGTGTGTGTGTGTGTGTGTGGAGAGAGAGAGAGAGAGAGAGAGAGAGGATGTGTGTGTGTGTGTGTGTTGTGTGTGTGTGTGTGCCTGGCTGCCTGTCTTTGTCTCTTCAGTGCGAGAAATGGTTTGAACGAATACGTTACTAGAATCTGATGCTTTTTGTGTTACCCTTAGATAAAAAGATTGATTTCATCAAAGAGTACCACAATCACCATTACCATCCACTCTCTCTTTCTCTCTCTCTCTTGTTAGTATTTGGGTCATAACGCGCGTGCAAACACGCGCGCGCGCGCACACACACACTCTCTCTCTCCCTCTCTCTACATATTGGTAAACTGTCTATCACACACGCGCACACACACACACACACACACACACACACACACACACACACACACACACACACACACACACTGAGAGGGACAGAGACAGAGAGAGAGAGAGAGAACATTAATTTGTCCAGAGACAGAGTACTGTTGTTCCCGGGGTAACACTTCAAGCAAGACACAGTAGTCAGTCATCTGCTATGACACTTCAGTCAGCCATGCTGAGCGAATGGGAACGGCCGGCCTATGGCAGACTGACTGAAATCACAGTCGTCGTCATCATCATCATCATCATCATCATCATAATCATCATCAACTCGGTTCTGCCCTTGACTACCGGAAACCGTGACTCAAGTCACAGCATCAGTTAAAGATGGAATGGATTCTGATTATTTATTATCACTCTCTCTCTCTCTCTCTCTCTCTCTCTCTCTCTCTCTCTCTCTCTCTCTCTCTCTCTCTCTCTCTCTCTCTTTGTTTCCAGTCCTTTTTCTCCACCTGGCTTTCTTAGTCTCTGGCTCTGTTTGGTTTTGTCTGATTCTGTGTCTCTGTATGTCCCTTCTCTCTGTCCCTGTGTGTGTGTGTGTGTGTGTGTGTGTGTGTGGTGTGTGTGTGTGTGTGTGTGTGTGTGTGTGTGTGTGTGTGTTGTGTGTGCGTGTGTGTCTGTGTGTGTGTGTGTGTATTTGCGCACCTGCCTGCCTACCTGCCAGTTTTTATGCGTGTATACGCTCTCGTACACACACACCAAGACACACACACACACTCACACACACACCACACCACACCACACCACACCACCACACCACACACACACACCAAACACACTCACACACCAATCATGTTCATAGCCCCCCGCTGACCACACAGGCCATATCAGGGCTAACACACTCACACACATTACATATAATATACATATATATATATATAAATATGTACAAAAACATTTACACCTAGTACAGCACACACACACACACACACACACACACACACACATATATATATATATATATATATATATATATATATATATATATATATATATATATATATATATATATTATATATATATATATATGTATATATATATATATATATAAGCTCCCCAGCTTTACTACATAAAATCTAACGATCAAAGGCAAAGAATGTCCAGCACTTCTTCACAGACTGGTGGCCGCCAGACCATGGAGCAGTAGTAAGTGAAAAATTCAGGAACCTGTCCTCTGGACAATGCAAGCCCCCCTGACCCTAGCACTCCACCCACTACCCCCCCCCCCCCCCCCCTTTCACTCAATCCCCTGGCCTGCTTTATGACCACGGCCGTGGCCATGGCCCGACCCACGACAACAAAGGCCATCCGTCCGTCTCCAGAGTTTGGGGCTCTGGCCAGCCACAGTCTGAGTGCTCTCTGTTTCATGGCTCCTTCGATGGAACTTCAATTCACCATCTGTCGTTCTGTTTCGCTTTTGTTTTGTTTTATAACAGCAGCGGCTTTGTAGTAAATTTATTAGCTTTTTTGGAGCGGTATGGTGTGATGTGGTGTGGTGGTGTCTGGTGTGGTGTGGTGTGGTTTGGTGTGGTGTGGTGGGGTGGGGTGTTGTGTGGTGTGGTGGGGGGGTGGGGTGGGGTGTGGTGTGGTGTGGTGTTGGGTGGTGTGGTGGTAGTGGTGTGGTTTGTGGTGTGGTGTGGTGTAGTGTGGTGTGGTGTGGTGGTGGTGTGGTGTGGTGGGTGGTGTGGTGTGGTGTGGTGTGGTGTGGTGTGGTGTGGTGTGGTGCAGTGTGGTGTGGTGTGTGTGGTATGGTGTGTGTGTCGTGTGGTGTGGTATCGTATGGTGTGGTATTATAGTATAGTATTATGATACTTACAGAACTGTCTGATAACCTATCCTGGTACGTTAGCTTTAATTACACCCTAAACTTATTGAACTAAAACATGTCCACACAGAGAGACAAAGAGGTGTACTCCCTACCAACCCCCTAGAACACAACAACAACAACAACAGCAGTGGGACAACATTGCTGAACAGGCAGAAAAGCAATCTATGTGCGGAGGCCCTGGTTTGACCTATCTTCAGAGCGGTGCCCCTACCACTCCCAACAAAGTTGGGGAGGAAAGAAGAAGAAAAGAAGAAGAAGAAGAAGAAGAAGAAGAAGAAGAAGAAGAAGAAGAAGAAGTATGATGATGATGATGATGATGATGATGATGAGAGTACGATGAAGAAGAAGAAGAAGAAGAAGAAGAAGAAGAAGAAGAAGAAGAAGAAGAAGAAGAAGAAGAAGAAGAAGAAGAAGAAGGAAGAGGAGGAGAGAGGAGGAGACCGTACAAAAACAACACACACAGAAAAAAGAGGGAGAGGAGGAAGAAGAGGAGGAGATGCCAGACAGCACCATCATCGCAGATATAAAGTTTGCGTCGATATTAGATGCCCGTGTCAAACAACTGAGCCAAGCCCTGACACACAAACCCATAGCATCTTACCCTAGGGATCGGATCCGGGAGGCAAGAGCAGGCGTGGCTTATCTACGTGAAAGAAAGAGAGGCTGAGCCCAGCATTGCTGGTCAGTGATGCGACGGCAGCTGTGCCTCTGCTGGTTCAGATCAAATTAATATTTTTATTATTTTTTTTGATAAACACTAACAGTTACATTTTTAAAGCGAAAGCAATACTTGTGATTTTACTCTGAGAAATATGATCCCTGTACTTTTCCGTCAGTGCGAGAAATCTGTGATTATTTCACAGTTTCACTTCCTCAACCGTCGCAGATTGAAAAGCAAGGCACATCTGCGTGTGCAGGGGAGCGCTTTTCGGCCTTTAGTTTCATACCCACGTTTTTCAATTCCTTTTATCCATTTTTTTTCAAAAACTAATCTATAGGGTGATTGCAAAATTATTGCTTTAAGCCAAAGAGCCCCTCCAAAAATGACACCACTTTCAGACGCCTGTCGGTGAGCACAGCACTTTACATAAACAGGAAATGCAGACTAGGCCTAAATCGAATTCCCCACCATACGAGAAATCGTCAATGAAGAGAGACTGATCCAATATCAAAACAACTGTAAATATAACCTCTGTTCTACACACACGACTTCTGACGTCAACAAGTCTGAACCAAATAACGTACAAAACTGAATAAACTGAACATTTTCTTAACCAACAACAAACTTAAAAAGAACTTCTCTCTACTGCTACACATGACTACACTAAAAATAATCTCTTTTTTTCAAAACCTCGGCCAAAATAGCACACATTAAGACACAAAAAAGAAGAAAAACAACAGCAACAACAAAAACCCTAGGCCAGGTTGACCTGTTTTGCGAGGGCAAGCCTTGTGTGTGAAAGAGAAGGCATGGATACATGTCTCCTCTTGCGAGCACTGCTAGCAACCGTCTCTTTCTGTCTGCGAGAAATAAACAGCGACAGTGAATCCAGAAAGATTCATCCCCAACCTATGGAGATGTGTGGTGTTTTCGCAAGATATGGAATACGTCTTTAAACTGAACATATCACCCAAATGAATAATAATTAACTGAGTCAAATCAGCAGACACTACGTAAATCAATATAAAGATACAATATGTTCACACCACACACACACACACACACACACACACACACACACACACACACACCACACACACACACACACAACACACACACACTTTATGTTGTGGTATTGCCATGTATCAACTTCCAATAACCTCGCTTTAACTACTAACCATAAAATTTTCGATAGAGGACGACGAATGGGTAAACATGTAAAAACAAAAAAAACACAAAAAAAAAACGATTAAAAAAATGGTCAAGTGACAGCATTGTTCAATAGACCCCAAAACCATTAGCAGAGACCCAAAACTTTACCACACAACTGGTATTAATAAATGGGGGAATTTGGTAACCAGCTCTTCAGTGTGTTGCCCAAATGACTTCTCACTGAGTTAAAGAGGAGGAAGAATTTTTTTTTAAAAAGATAAGGAAGAAGAAAATAAGGGACAAGAAAAGAAAAAGATATGGACGAAAAAAGAATGAAAGAGAATTATGACCACATAAGTGCTTTGATTTGCTTCTTCTTTTCTTTTTTTTTATATACAATATATAGTCTAATGTTATATAAATTTCATGAATATATTAATATCATTATCATTATTATCATCATCATCGTCATCATAGTAGTAGTAGTAGTAGTCGTAGTCGTAGTAGTAGTAGTAGTAGTCGTACTCGTAGTAGTAGTGTAGTAGTAGTAGTAGTGTAGTGTAGTAGTAGTAGTAGTAGTAGTAGTAGTAGTAGTAGTAGTAGTAGTAGTGGAGAACAAGAATATGTCACATTTTAAGATTATATATAGTCTTCCAAGAATAGAAGTGTGACTTGACAAATTGCCTTCCATAAGCTGACGTTTCATGTTTCGCTTGAACATGATTTTATTTAAGATTTTCCAATACTGAAATTATTTCATTGCAATCTATTTTTAAGTTATATTTTGGAAATGTTCTCACAGCACGCATACATGTAGTTTTCTCATTAATACAATGCACTGTTTCATGCTTGCAGATCCCACAGTGAGAAGAAGTAAGGAATCCAGCAAAAGATTACTACTCTGGTACCCTGGTCATGATTTAATGTAACAAATATTCATTTATATCATTTAAAATTAATAATCATGAATGTCCTTACTTTCGAGCAATGGCCTTGTAAGCTTCGTGAAGCTAACTCTCTCTCTCTGTGTGTGTGTGTGTGTGTGTGTGTGTGTGGTGTGTGTGTGTGTGTGTGTGTGTGTGTGTGTGTGTGTGTGTGTGTGTGTGTGTGTGGTGTGCATAATATAATGTGTGTGTGTGATGAGAGAGAGAGAGAGAACTACGAGTGTGTGTGTGTGTGTGTGTGTGTGTGTGTGTGTGTGTGTGTGTGTGTGTGTGTGTGTGTTGTGTGTGTGTGTTGTGTGTGTGTTAAGAGAGAGAGAAACTCTGTGTGTGTCTGTGTGTGTGTATGTGAGAGAGTGTGTATGTATGTATGTGTGCGTGTGTATATGTGTGTGTGTGTGTGTGTGTGCACGCGCGCGCGAACGTGTGTGTTATGTGGGTGTGTGCCTACACACGCTTATAAACACACACTTGTGAGTCTATGTGGTGTATACACACGTGTAGATGCGTGGGTGTGAGTGTATACATGTATGCACGTGTGTGTAAAAAAACAAAAACATGAGGATGCCAGCTGTTGAGGGGATCGTCTTCGTTACGTGGCCACACTTCACCTGGAGTTTCTCTGCAGATCGATAAATCCCACACATACACTGAGCACGCGCACGTGCGCGCGCGCGCGCGCACCCCACACACACACACACACACACACACACACACACACACACACACACACAACACACCACATACAACACAAACACACACACAAACACACACAAACAACACACACTGATACATACACAATCTCTCTCTGTTCTTCTTTCCTCATCTTGAATCAGGTATGTGTGCGTCTGCACACCACACAGTCATGTGCACGAGAGAGGAGAGAGAGAGAGGAGAGGAGAGAGAGAGAGAGAGAGAGAGGAGAGAGAGAGAGAGAGAGAGAGAGAGGGGAGAGGGAGAGAGGAGAGGGAGAGAGAGAGAGAGAGGGGGGGGAGAGAGAGGGGGAGAGAGGAGAGAGAGGAGGAGAAGAGAGGGGGGGGAGAGAGGTGAGAGAGAGAAGAGAGAAGAGAGAGAGAGAGGAGAGAGAGTGGAGAGAGAGAGAGAGTAGAGAGAGAGAGAGAAGAGAGAGAAAGACGAGACGAGAGAGAGCAGACAGAGAGAGAGAGAGAGATCGAAGATAACAGTAAGTGAAATTAGAAGCAGGACAGACAGATGACAGACAGACAGACAGAGAGAGTGAGAGAGAGCTGGCAGAGGAGAAGAGAAGACAGACAAGAAGCAGAAGACAGGAGTGGAGAGAGGACATGGAAAGCAGGCAGACAGAGACCAGACAGACAGAGACGCACAAAGATAGTAGTAATGGACCCCTTAACCACTTCACACGACAGCATTCGGAAATCGGCAAGGAAGACACAAAGGAGAGAATACCCATTAGCAAAATATAAGTAAATTTATGAATACACGACACAGGAAAAGAAACGAGACCAAGATTGATGGACAGTCGATCGACAGATAGACAAAGGTGGAAACTATCGAAGTAATCATGCTTTTGTCCAGATCCAACCAGCCTCTTAAGCAGTTCATTTACG
>CM060319.1:25525778-25540778 GCA_030674155.1 Stramonita haemastoma
CTAGCTGGCAGGGAGATTGTGTGGCTATAGGTGTGGGTATTGATTTCAGTCAGGTGCGTGGGTCACTGTGCTCACCAAGTAGCGATCTTTAGCAGAAAAAAAAATGATAGTGTCATTAAGCATCACTCTGTCGTGACTGTCACGACGCTTTGGTAATTGTTGTGTATTGAGGAAGTAAAACCCGTGCTTTTTGTATAATCATTGAGAAATATTATCCGCGCTTTTTTGTATGTTGAGAAGCATTACGTAGGCTTTTGTATATTAAGAAGTAATACATGTGTTTTTTGTATATTGAGAAGTAATACCTATGTTTTTGGATATTGAGAAATTATACACATGTATTGTATATTGAGGAGTAATACCTATGATTTTTTATTTGAGAGTAATATTCATGCTTTGTTGAGAAATCATATCCGCGCTTTTTCATGTTGAGAAGTATTACCTATGATTTTGTATGTTGAGAAGTAATACATACGTTTTGTATTTTGAGAAGGATACCCATGCTTTGTATGTTGAGAAGTAATATACACGCTTTGTATTTTGAGAAGGATACCCATGCCGAACACTCTGGCAGCAGCTATCGTTGTCTATGGGGGACGGATAGCCTAGTGGTCAGAAACATTGCGCTGGCAATTTGACGACTCGGGTTCGAGTCCCGTCGAGGAAAATTTTCTCTGGAGTAACATCAAGTGCCGACTCCACTCTCCCCAAAAGTCCTTCGGATGAGACTTTAACCGAGGCCCGTGTGCGAACGCACGCAGAACATCTTGCGCACACGTTTAATCCTGTTCCGCTTTTCGTAAGAGTAGGCCATCGTGTGCCGGTGGGAACAGATGACAATATTTACAAAAACTGCATACACACGGGGACAGGATGAAAAAAAAGCACATGATTGCTTATTCTGTTATCCCGATATAAAAGAATAAATAAATAATAAATAAATAAATAAATAAATAAATAAATAAAAACATCATACTAATGAGCAAAAATGCGCTGTGCTGCCATCAAAGGTCTGACAAGTCAGCCAGTGCATCCGACATGGGCGTGAAAGAGAATAATCATAGTTGAAGGCTTTTTGGAAAAAGAAAAAAAAGCAGACCAAGAAGACAGAAAAAAGACAAAAAGGAGGTGACAGACAGATCAGATCAAATCAAATCAAATCAAATCAAATCAAATTATATCAAATCAAAATCAAATCAAATCAAATCAGATCAAATCAAATCAAATCAAATCAAAATCAAATTCTTTTATTGCGAGGATTATGAATAATAAGCACTCATGTGCTTTTTTTTTTACATCCAGTCCCCGTCCTCAGGTATACATCATGATATGATAATAAAAAGAAAAGTAACAAGGAAGAAACAAAAAGAGGGATAGAAAAGAGGCAATTCCTAGCACAGAGTTTCCAGAAGGTGGAGATGCTTTTTATAAATATTTTACATTTTAAAAAATATATTTTACAGCACTTTAGGTTACGGCAGATTCCTCTGCGTGAAATTTCGGGCTGCTCTCCCCGCTAAAATAAATAATTATGTGTAACACACGGGACTTCAGTTTATCCTCTCATGTGAAAGACTAGCACCCAGACCACCACTTATGGTTTAATGGATGGGGGGAAAGTTTCAAGCCCGGACGGGGATCAAACCACCGCGCGTCTGCCCACCCGGATGTTTTCGCTTTCTAGGCAGGTGCGTTACCTGTAGACCACCATCCACAGGCCCCCGACATCCCCACGGGAGAATGGGACTGCTCTGTTACTGTTTTTCGTCCATCTGATCTCCAGTCCAGTGTCTCCCAATCTTTTTCTGAGTTCTGAAGTTGTGGGTCTGGGTAGATGGACCCAGTGCAATCCTGTTAGAGCCCTGCTGGCCACAGCAGGGGCTGTATGGCTAAGGGCTGGCTGTCACTGGTTGAGAGCTACAGACAGCACTGGGGGTAGGGGGTGGGGGGGGTAGCGCTTTTAATTTTTTTTTTATATAAAGACTTTCTCTCCTACGTTTCTCTATTAATGCCAATCCTCGACATGAGTCGTCAACCAAAAAAAAAAAAAAAATCGCTGACAAAATCCTTGACTGTTCGGATCATAACGACCCAAGCATTTATCAGGTGATAGTAGGGTCACATCAGGTCAAGGACTTATGGATAATTATATATAATATATATATATATATATATATATATATATATAAAGAATTGAAAAAAATTCACTAACAACATATATATTATAATTCTGTTCTCTTCATTTATCTACCTTTTAAAAAAAAACATTGTTGTTCTTATGTTGCTGATTGTTAAAATAGAAATGTTGTTGCATGTATCGATTTAGCCAATACTCAGCTGAGAAATGGTGTAGCCTACCAAGTTAGGGGACGGGATAGCTCAGTCAACGGAGCACTCCTACCCCCTCTGCACCTCCCCCCCCCCCCCCCCCCTGCACTCCCCCAAGCAAAGGTTAAGCAGCATTGAGCGTGGTTACCAAGTGGACAGTACAGGTGACCGTTTGCGTGCCTTAACAGTACAGACCCAGTTCTGACCCTAGTTCATCCAGCTGTAAATGGGTACTTGCCCTCTTTAGGGACAGGAAAGGTGATTTAAATCTAGCCTGAGGAAGCTTTCAGCAAGAAGCAACATTAATGTGCTGTCTTGATTTAAAAAAAAAAGAAGAAGAAAGAGGAGGCTGAAGACAGTCTTGTTTTTGTAACACTTTTTCTGTTTAACCTCAACTGAGTACCTCGAGGAAGTGGTGTCCAGAAAAAGGTTGTGTTTTTTTTTTAATGATAACCATACAATAATAATGATATGATCATGGTAATAGTAATAATAATGTTAATAATAACAACAATAATGATAACAACAATGAAGGTGGTGGTGATGATGATGATGATGATGATGATGATGATGATGATGATGATGATGATGATGATAAAAAGAAGAACAAGAAGAATAGTGACGACGACGACGACGACGACGACGATGATGATGATGATGATGATGATGATGATGATCCTCCTCCTCCTCCTCTCCTACTACTACTACTACTGCTACTGCTACTACTACTACTACTACTACTACTACTTCTACTACTACAACAACAACAACAACAATAATAATAATAACAACAACAACAACAACAATAATAATAACAACAACAACAACAACAACAACAACAACAACAACAATAATTATTATCATCATAATCATACTACAGCACAAAGACCAAACTAAGACTGTATCAGAGCTGCGTACTTTCCACCCTCCTGTATGGCTCGGAATGCTGGAGGATGACTGAGAGCGACATTAACAAACTGTCTACATTCCACACGAAGAATCTCAGGAGAATACTGCGCATCTTCTGGCCTGAGACCATCTCCAACCAAGAACTCCTGGCCCGCTGCGACCAAGAAAATATAGATACCATCATTATGCAAAGACGATGGAGATGGATAGGACACATCAGCCGACGGGAACAAGGGAACATCGCCCGAACAGCCCTCCACTGGACACCAGAAGGAAAACGCAGGCGAGGACGACCCAAGAACACCTGGCGTCGGACAATAGAAACAGAGCTGAAGACCCTCCAACACTCCTGGGGAACCATTCAGAAACTGGCCCAAGACAGGCAGGAGTGGAGAACCTTTGTTGCTGCCCTACATGCCAAGAAGGCATAAAAAGGCTTTGGATGGATGGAATCATAAAAATGATAATAATCATGATGATAGTGGAATTTTTACCTAGCTTACCTATTTTTACTGAATCTTCTCTCACATGTCGGCATCACAAAGTTCGGCGTTGGCCCTGCTCCCAATGACCTGCTGCATTTTGTAAAACAAACAATTCAAAGCATATATATATATAATTATATATATATATATATATATCTCTGTGTGTGTGTGTGTGTGTGTGTGTGTGTGTGTGTGTGTGTGTGTGTGTGTGTGTGTGGTAATGATCAATATTTTGCTCCACATCATATGTTTTTGTTCATCAAAGTCTTTGTCAAAATCTTAATTTCCTCTGTATTCCATACAGATTTTATTTTCCTTTAGAAGCACACTTTTTAGAAAAGGAGAGATTTATGGTCGTCTAATATTCGTCAATTCCATCTTCCGTATCTATTCCTCCCAAACGAGAGATTTATTTTGTATTTATTATTTATACTTTTATATCGAGGATAAGAGAATAAGCAATCATGTGCTTTTTTTCATCCGGTTCCCGTGTGTATGCAGTTTTGTAAATCTTGTCATCTGTTCCCACCGGCACACGATGGCCTACTGTTACGAAAAGCGGAACAGGATTAAACGTGTGCGCAAGATGTTCTGCGTGCGTTCGCACACGGGGCCTCGGTTTAAAGTCTCATCCGAAGGACTTTTGGGGAGAGTGGAGTGAGCACTGATGTTAACTCCAGGAAGAAAATTTCTTCGACGGGACTCGAACCCAGAGAGAGAGAGAGAGAGAGAGAGAGAGAGAGAGAGAGAGAGAGAGAGAGAGAGAGAGAGAGAGAGAGAGAGAGATTCGGATTCGGATTCGGATGTTTATTCATTAGGCCATAGCCCATAATGAAGGGGAAAGTGAACAAAAATGTAAATCACATAAAACATTCAAATACAATATACTATCAACAATTTGATATTCACAATTGTTAACTATTTGATATTCACAATTATTAACTATGATGATACAATTTCTCTCAGCTTAAAAGCTTTGTGAAGGAAGTTAGACAAGTTCCAAATATCGTTATGTCTTGAGGAGGACATCAACAAAATCAATTTAAACATGCAAGGCTGTCGATAATATTTAGGTGAAATAAACTTTTCTCTGAGTTCAGTAAGAAATGGACAGCATAGAACTAAATGTACCTCATCATCTTTATCACTTTTACAAAGGGGACATATCAAATCACTATCACTACATTCTCTATATCGAAAGTGATGTGTGGCTAGACTTGAGATACCCAACCTAAACCGTGTGGTCACGATTTTCAAATGCCTGTCCATATCTGAAATCAGATATGTCTTCATCTCATGTGAACTGCAAAATAATCTATAAAAATCGAATCTATTGCTCTCTTGAACATGTTCACTCCAGTTTTGCCATCTGCAGTCAGCTAAACGTTGACGAAAAATTCTTATAAATGTCTTTACACTTCCCACACCTTGATGCAACCACACATCACCAAAGCCATTTTCATACAAACAAATACGTACATCAGTCACCCAATTCTTCTTACCCTTACTATCTAAATCAAATAACATTTTATATGCTTTGAAAGGTAACCTCGATTCCCCCATTTCCAAAACTTTGAACCAATAACGAATGCACTGAACAGCCGAGTTAATATATATTGGAAATCTATTGGTTTCACCATATACAAGGTCATTAGAAGTGCGCCTGTCAACCCCCAAAAACTTTTTCAGTGCAAATAAATGCACAGATTCACAGAGGATTGCCGCTTTATTCAACCCCCACAACTCGGAACCATATTGTACGACAGGTTGTATTTGAGAGTCAAATATTTTCAAAAACAGTTTTATGGACGAATTGTTTAGTGTGGACAATCTCTTCATTACACAAAATAAAGCGTTTTTTGCTCTGCTAGCCAGATCCTTACATGCAGAAACAAAGCTAAGTCGAGTGGTAAAAAATACTCCCAAATACTTGTACGCATTAACAACAGGCATTACATTATTATCATAAACCCACCTCTCCCTCGCACTCAAAAACCCACCCTTCCTGAATACAATAATGTTGCTTTTCTTCATGTTAACCTTTAACTGTAGCGAGTCTGCAGCATGCTGTAAATTTTTCAACTGAGCTTGAAGGCCTATGGCAGTCTCTGACAACAAAATAATGTCATCTGCAAGTAAAAGAATAAACAGTTCAAAAGCATCAAAAGGAATAGTGGCACCATGTCTTCCTTTATCAATAACTTCTAATGCTAGCTCATTAATAAAAAGAGAAAACAACACTGGACTGCATACATCACCCTGTTTCACTCCTGCTGTGCAATTAATAACATCTGTCAAAGCAGCACCACACCTAACTCTACATTTGACATGTTCATACATGGCTTTAATACAAGAATATAATTTACCACTTATACCATTCTTAGATAAAATAGGCCAAAGCAAACTTCTGTTTATAGAGTCAAAGGCTTTCTCGAAATCAATGAAAGCCACATATAATTTTCTATTATGGGAAAATTGTTTCTGTACTAGGGCTAATAATGTAAACATATGATCTATGGTTGAATACCCTTTTTTAAATCCAGCTTGAATATCGCCTGTAATATCATTTTCATTTACCCACTCTTGTATTCTACGATTAATTATTGTGCTGAATAGTTTACTACTTATATTGCTGAGAGAAATGCCTCTATAGTTATTAGGATTATTATTATCTCCCTTTTTATAAAGTGGTAACACAATTGACTCTGTCCATGCCTCTGGAAATAAACCATTGTCAAACAAAACATTAAAGAGCTTTGTGAAAAACTGTAAAACCTGTTCGTTATAGCTTTTATATACTTCACTAACAATACCATCAGGCCCAGAAGCCTTGTGGTCCTTCAGTTTCCTTATTGCGAACAAAACTTCTTCTCTAGATATAGGCCGGTTAAAAGAACTGTTATTCTCCATGCATGTATCCTCAGTTACATTTTCATTATTTATTTCCTTATCTAGCAATGATTTAAAATGTTGATACCAGGTGTCAAGACTGATGTTATTTCTAGGCAATTTCTTTTTAATAGAGGCCTTGCGAATAGTATCCCAAAATTCTTTTTGGTCATGTATAGAATTTACAAGTTTATCTAACAATAGAGTATTAAATTGTTTCTCTTTTCTTCGCAACATTATATTTGTATTCCCGTCTCACTTTTGTGTATTCATTACGAACTTCCACATTCAATGTACGTCGATATTTTTTCAATAACTTTCTCACACGTCTTCTGTTGATAATACATTCACTGTCAAACCAGCTACCTGATTGCTTATGGTTATTTACAGACACACATTTCGTCATACATTCCGCACACTCTCTTATAGATTCGTTAAACATATCTAATGCAGCATTAATATCAAAATCAATCAAATCCATAGCTGTATCAATTTTTTCATGAACTATGTCTGAACATAAAGTATCCATAAATACATTAGCATGTTCATCGTTCCATATCATTTTCTTGAAAGTTTGTGTACTAGGTGGTTCCTTAGTATGACAAGAGTTAATGTTTGGAAATTTTACATTAAGGGTAAGAGGCATGTGATCAGATTCTATACGTTCAGATATGTTCAATTCACACGTGTCATACACAGTGGAGAATAGTTCATTAGAAAATAGAAAATAGTCATTCACGCTACTACCAGAATCTGCTATGTATGTATAGCAACCCTCACGGTCGCCGTTACATACACCATTTAAAATACTGAGACTTAAAGTCGTGCACATATTTAACAGAAGTTTTCCATAATTATTTAACTTAGAGTCTTGCGAACAGCGATTGGCACTGAGTGCCTGACTTTCACATTGAGTGTCTAGAACACAACTTCCCACAAGATCTTGACCACTATTTGTTGTTCTGGAATTGAGGTCTCCACATAGGATGACATAAGCATCATTCTTTAATAAACAATCAATCAAACATTCTTCCAGTAACTGTATCCCATTATCAAGATCAAAATGAATGTAAAATGGAGAACCTTCTGGTGGAATATAAGCACAAACATAAAGCACATTTTTCAAAGTACCAAACAGTTGTTTATCAATAAGAAATACACAAAAATTCATATAATTCACATCAATTATTTTTACAAATGGCATAAACTCATTTTTTATTAAACAAAGCAAACCGCCTGACCGCCTTCCCTGTTTAGTAAACTTAATCGCTGGTTTACAAACCACAGTAAAGCCAGAAAATATATTTGGCTCACAATATTCCACAAATGTCTCGACCAAACAAATAAAATCAAAGTTGCACACATACGAAATGAAATCATGATCTTTGATTTTTGAAAGCAAACCATTAATATTCCATGAAAGAAAAGAAAAGGGTTGTTTATTTACAAATTCACACGACTTATTTACACATGAACCCACTGTTTCCTCATCGTGTGTATAACCATCAGAACATGCACTTTCATTCAAAAACAACAAACTTTCATCCCCCTGACTGTCAATCATTCGTTCATCTTCCACGTGCTCATCAGACAACGTAAACAAATCATCCTCTCTGTCTCTGTAAACCCTTTCACGTGCGTGAACGTCATTGTCACTGTCAGGTAGGCTCTCTGCCGGTGTGGAATATTTTTTACTACCCCTGTAAAACTGGTGCACATCACTAGGCCGGCCAGTTTCCTATTTTTTGTCAGTCAGTCTGTCGTTTCTGTCGAGGTATTGTCGGGTTCCGTCAGTCACCAGGTGGTCAAATACCATGAAGCATTTCTTCCCTTTGTCTCGTGCTTCTTTCATGTGGGGAGTCAATTTTCGTCTGATCTCCCGAACTCGAGTGGAGAAGTCTTCCCCAATGAACACGTCGCTGCCTTTTAGCTTCTTTTTTTCTTTCAGTATCTTAACTTTGTCCTTGTAGAAGCAGCAACGTGCTATGATGGGTGAGTCAGGTTTTCCACTTAGACGGTGGACTCTGTCGAATTCTATACTGCGTGTCATGTCAAGCTGGTCAGTCAACAGGTCTTTGATCATACCTTCACATTCCTCAGTTGTCTCGTCAGGGCGTCGCTTTATACCATGAAAGATCAGGTTGTTTCGCTTAGACCTGCCCTCTAAGTCGTCTGTCTTTTTCTCTAGAGCGTCAATCCTGTCCAAGAGGTCAGTGTTGGTCTTTGTCAGTTCTTTGTTTTTTTGTTGCAGTTCACTCACCTCCTCTCTTACCCCCATCAACTCCCCCTGTAAAACAACAACCTTCTCCATGAAATCATTCATCGTTTTCTCCATCTTTTCCATTCTACAGTACATGTCACTTTTGAAGTCTTCCAGTATTGATCTGATCTCCATCAGCATGGGTTCATCGGAAGAAGGGGGAGACATCTGCCCGCTGTCCTGAGAGGCGCCCGTCTTGTCAGCACTGGCACGCCGTCCACCACTGGTCAGTCGCGTCTGCCTCATGGATTCTGGCTTGGGATGTACAGGCCCCGGGTTCTGCTCCACATCGCCACATTGTAAAAGTAGCCCGCCCCAAAACATCAGGGTGAGGAGCAGGCCCAGGGTGACACCGTCAACACGGCGGCGCAGTGTCAGAGTGTCCATGTCATGGCGGCTTTGTACCTGGCTCTTTTCAACATAAAAGCCAGGTACACTGGGTCGAAGCAGCCGCACCTGGCACGGAACACCAACGGTCCAGAAGGCATGGTACTTTGCCTACCCTCTTGCCAAACGTCAAAGACCAGTACCGTCACTGTCTTCGGAAATCGGCAATAAACATGCAGCGATGTTTACATACAACTTGCACGATGGCAAGATCAGCTCACGCCCCCCAGAGAGAGAGAGAGAGGAGAGAGAGAGAGAGAGAGAGAGAGAGAGAGAGAGAGAGAGAGAGAGAGAGAGAGAGAGAGAGAGAATGCTTCACTACTAGAACGGCGACGTAACAACACGACTAGGAAAAGAAAACAAATTACAAAATTACAAACAAAAACAAAACAAAATAAACCCGTCCTACCACTTCAATGGCAACAAATCAACACAAATAGATCCCGCTCCAAAAAAAAAACAAACAAAAAATCAAACCAAAAACAACACAACACAAAACAAAACCATTAACGAAACACACACACACACACACACGCACGCACGCACGCACGCACGCACGCACCACACACACACACACACACACACACACACACACACACACACACACACACACCCACCCTTCTGTTTGTCTGCAAAGTGACCGAGGATTGAACTCCAAACACGAGAAAACAAGTCCGGCGGCCTATTACCACTGAAACTAGATACACGCACCTCCCTCTCCCGCATTCCCTCCCCCCCCACCCAGCTTTTTCGACCCCTCCCCCCCGTCGGGTTATGGGTGCCTATTATCTATTCCCCATGGATGCATGGAATGGCCCAATGGTCAGTGTTTCGTACTGTTGGTCATCTGCCGGTCATTGTAGGTGCAGAGTCCAGTCTCGTCTCTGGTGGCATTTATTTATTTATTCTTTTATACTGAGGATAATGGAATAAGCGCTCATACGCTTTTTTTTTTACATCCAGTCCCCGTGTGTATGCGGTTACGTCAATTTTGTCATCCCTTCCCACCAGCACACAATAGCTTACTCTTTCGAAAAGCGGAACAGGTTTTAACGTGTGTGCAAGACGTCCTGCGTGCGTTCGCATACGAGGCCTCGGTTTATAGTCTCATCCAGAGGACTTTTTGGGAGAAGAATGGAGTCAGCACTGATGTTAACTCCTGGGGAAAATATCCCCTTGAACGGGAATCGAACCTGGATTGTCAGATTGCGAGTGCAATGTTCTAGCCACTAGGCTATATCCCGTCCCGGCATCTTTGTTTGAGGGTACTTCTCCCTGCATGCAGTCAACATCGGTACTGACTCCACTCCCCCCCAAATCCTTCGGATGAGGCTATAAACCGAAGTTGAAGTTTGAGGCCACGAATTTTTTTTTTTTTTTTGCAGCTTTCGGGGCATAATATCTGGTTAGAATTTTGATCAGTATTGACACGAAATGTCCAATAATACAACAGTAAAGTTGTATATCACATCCCATCGTTCTACCAAAGGAGAGTGAAGAAACCAAACCATAAACGAAAACAAAAACAACTGAAATACAGAGACAGTGAGGCTATAAACTGAGATACTGTGTGTGACAGCATGCAGACTTTTCCCACAGGATACCAGGGGGGGCGTGTCAGTATAAATAGCATCCACACCTTCTGAAAAATCTATGTAAGAAATTCCCTCTTTTTTTCTATTCCCCTCTTTGTTTCTTCCTTGTGCCTTTTCTTCCTGTCACCTTCTTCTTTTGTCTATTTTCTGCATTTTTGGGGGGTCCATTCTCTTCTCTTTTCCCCCAGAAAAACGTAATTTTTTTCTTTCTCTTTTCTTCCCACGCCGGAATCGGATACGCTGGGCCTGACTAGTCAGGCGCTTGACGGCAGCGCAACGCATTTTCGCTTATATAACGGACAAGTATAATCATATGAAGAAGCACGTAGAATATCTTGTGCAGACCTTAAAACCCCATCCTCCGTTCTTACAAGAGTAAATCAGCTATGGGTGGTGACATGGTTGATGACAGAAACATACCCAGCATGCACCTTGCTGCCTGGAGAGGGATGGGCTCCACCAAGTTTAATTTGCCCGCAGCACACTTTGTCTGAAAAAAAAAATCAGTAGCTGGAATGTAAATTCAAGTCACAACCCCCCCCCGCCCCTCCCCCCGCTGGAAAAATACAAATATCAAATACCAGTTTATCGTGACATGTCACGTGAACCCCAAATATGCAGCCCGGTTATCTTATCTCGTGTTGTTGTGTGCTTACCTCGTTTATATCTCTTATCCGTATCCTCTGGCAGGTACCATATGACACAAGCGCTCTCAGGTACCATATGACACAAGCGCTCTCTCTCTCTCTCTCTCTCTCTCTCTCTCTCTCTCTCTCTCTCTCTGTGTCTCTGAAGTCAAAGCAAGCGAGCCAGGGCGGTTTGTTCTTAGAAGCGACCTCGGCCTAACAAATTAAATTGAGACACTTAGCACCTGACCTACTTTTCTGCTAGAAGCCATTAAAGGCAGGTGGGGGTCAAGTTGTCGATTTTGATTGATAATAAAACTATAACCATTATTCTACCTTGTAGTGAAATATCAAGGCATAATTTTATTTCATTTTGCCTTAAAACATGTTTTTAAAATACTCAAGCCTATTACCACCTATTAGGAAGCTTAACCAGTCAATTTCTTATTTTGTCATTTCAAGCAGTCTGTCATTTCAAGTTGTCACGCCTTTTAATATGATTATCCGATTTTCCATTTGTCTTTTGTATTGTATGGCCATTTTATTGCAAATTAATAAATGTCAATAACTTAAAATTGACCTCTGGTGCAATGCGACTCTTTATGTGGTGGAGCGTCACAATTTAAAATCGCCTAGTCTATAGGTATGGCCTATGGAGCCTTCTGCTAATAGATAAATAGCTCTCCGATCTGGTTCTCTGTACATCAACGCTCGTTACGTGTGACGAGGCATTTTCTCTTCTTCTATTGAGCTCGCTGGTTCTCCAAAAAGGAACTTCGGTATGTGCCAATAGAACACGCACACATACACACGCACGCACGCACACGCGTCTGCGCACACACACACACACACACACACACACACACGAGCGTGCGCGTGCCCCCGACCCCCCCCCCCCCCCCCCCACACACACACACACCATGTTGGGTGTGGATTGTTTTTGTTTTTATTTCTTTTTTGCTTGTGTTAATGTCAATTTTCTAGATATTTTTTGTCTTTTTGTTGTTGTTGTTGAGACCAGGAAGGAAAAAATGTTGTGTAAGCTTAATCTTTTACTCTCAGTAAAGGTCAGTTTGATTTGACGGTGTTTCTTAATCACCTGAATCTATTATTTTCTTTATTTGCACTCACTCCCCCCCCCCAAAAAAAAAGAAAAAAAAAAAAGGATCGAGAATTTATATTTTTCTCTCTGTAGTACATAAAACAAACTCCAACAACAACACTGAGCGGCCCCCCCCCCCACCCCCCCAAAAAGAAAAAAAACACACACACGAAACAACAACAAAACAGCAACAACAAAACCAACAAACCAACCCCTAAAAACAAAACGAAAATCTAAAGAACACCCTCAAAAAAAAAAAAAAAAACCCAACAAAACACACACACACACACACACACACCAATAAACTAAATAAAAATTTGAAAAGGAAAGAAAAAAAAACTATCACAGGCTTCTAAGCAAGAAAGAAAAAAAAAACAATTAAAAAAAAAACCGGGAAGGCATACTGACACACATAGCTGTGTCAGAAAACCAGGACTGAACATGAGAAGGTAAGAGAGCACACACACACACACACACACACACACACACACACACACACTCACACACACACACACACACACACACACACACACACACACACACACACACACACACACACACTGCTATGATAGAAGAAGAAGAAGAAAAACAAAAGGATTGAGGGGGTTATTTTACCAGCCTGGTAGTATAGGCCTCGTAAAGTTGCAAACAAACTGTCATAGGATGAGGGCATACCCTTGACTGTCAGATGTTACCATGACCCGCTCTCTTGTCTCTCTGTCGGTCTGTCTGTCTGTCTTTCTGTCGGTCTCTCTGCCTGTCTGTCTCTCGTGCCACTAAAACGAGGCACGCACTGACCCACGCGCGTGTACGAGAATACACGCACACACACGCGCACGCAGGAGAACGCACGCACGCACGCAGGAGAACGCACACACACACACACACACGCGCGCGCGCCACACACACACACACACACACACACACACACACTCACACACACACACACGTTCGAGGGGATTTTCCCTCTGGAGTTAACATCAGTGCTGACTCCACTCTCCCCGAAAGTCTTTCGGATGAGACTATAAACCGAGGCCCCGTGTGCGAAGGCACGCAGAACATCTTGCGCACACGTTAAATCCTGTTCTGCTTTTCGTAAGAGTAGGCCATTGTGTGGGGTTGGGAACAGATGGCAATATTTACAAAACTGCATACACACGGGGACTGGATGAAAAAAAAGCACAGAGTGCTTATTCCATTATCCTCGATATAAAAGAATAATAAAAAAAAAATAACACACACGCACGAGAACACACATACACACACACACACTCTCACGCACACACGAAAACACACACACACACCACACACACACACATACACACACACACACACACACACACACACACACACACACACACCACACGCGCACACACAGACACACACACATACACACACTCTCACGCACGCACGAACACACACACACACACACAACAGACACACACACATACACACACACACACACACACACACACGCGCACACACACACACACACACACACACACATAAACACACACACACACACACCACACCACAACACACACACACAAACACACATAAACACACACACACACACACACACACACAGAACGGGATATCCTGGTGATTAGAGCCCTGCGCATTGCCCTCGCGATCTGCTCACCGGGTTCAAATCCTGCTCAAGGAGAATTTTTCCTCTGGAGTTACAAGTCCACTCCCCCAAAAGTCCCTCAGACAAGGCGCCCTCAGATGAAACATAAACTGAGGTCACGTGTGCGAACGCACGCAGTACGTACGTCTTGCGCACACCTAAAAATCTGTTCCGCTTTTCAGAAAGAAAATAGGCCATTGTGTACCGGTGGGAACGGATGACAAAATTAATGCACAGCACCGCATACACACAGGGGACTGGATGTAAAACAGCACATGAGTATTATTCCATTATCCTCGAAATAAAAGAATGAAAAAATGAAATCAAACACGCACAGAGAAAATTAATAACACACACACACACACACACACACACGCACATACACACACACAACACACACAC
Source organism: Stramonita haemastoma (assembly GCA_030674155.1). Lineage (NCBI taxonomy): Eukaryota > Metazoa > Mollusca > Gastropoda > Neogastropoda > Muricidae > Stramonita > Stramonita haemastoma. Next base: position 25,540,392 of record CM060319.1, read on the forward strand.
ACTAACCGACACACATGCACACACAGCCAGCCAGCCAGACAGAGTGTTGGTATGATAAAATCAACAAGGCAAAGGTGTGGATAATCTATTATTTGTGGCACTGATGTCAGCAGTCGTATCTATCATTGAGAGGGAACATTACTATCACTTTTGTTTACACACACACACACACACTCACTCACTCAACACACACCACACACACACACACGCCGCCGCGCGCGCGCGCGCGCGCGCGCACACAACAGAGTGGGGCAAACAAATACATGTGCAAAGGGTGCACTGAAGAGAGAGAGAGAGAGGAGAGAGAGAGAGAGAGAGAGAGAGATGAGAGAGAGAGGAGGGAGAGAGAGAGAGAATTGATTATTTATATCGAAGATAAAGGAAAAT
>CM060319.1:25545778-25570778 GCA_030674155.1 Stramonita haemastoma
TGCCATTTCATTACCATGGTTCACCCTTTACAGTATGGCAATTCCTGACATCAACTAGTTTCATTTGGATCATGTAAAGAACACAACACAATAAAAACACAATGAAATATTGAATAACATCTTCAAAATGATAACAATCATTTTGACAATTCACAGACTATTCTACAAGATCCCAAAGTGTTAGTAAAATCACGGCGATGTAAAATTTGTAAACCAAAAAATGTACAGACACAAAACCCAGTGACGATTGCACTTACATACAGTTATTACACACACACACACACACACACACACACACACACACACACACACGACACACACACACACACACATACACACACACACACTTCTATATGGTATCATTATTTAGTGCGAGGCCGTTGAACTGAAAGAACTTACTCGCAAAAATAATTAGAATCTAATGAGATAACACAAACATATAAACCCACAGAACTGAAAACTAGAATATCATTTTGTATTGTATTGTTTTGTTTTAGTCACAACATATTCTTCTGAGTAAAATTCAGTGTTGCCAAAGGCCAGTGCCATCTATTTTTGGTTCTGCTTGCATGTAATTTTTCTGCCTAACATAAGCACCTTTTTTTGTAACAAACAAATAAACAAAACCAAGGACAAATCTCTCTTGCTGTGGGTTCTTTACATCTGCTAAATGTGTGTTACACGTACATGTGACCTTGGTTTATCGTTTCATCTGAAAGACTAGGATCAAGACTAGCACTCATGACACAGAGGGTGGGGCAACAGTCTCACTCCAGAAGCAAAACCACAACCATGTTCTTTCACACAGGCCATTCCTGCTAATACATCTCCAATGGAAAATATGACCGGGAAATTCATTTAGCTTTTACTGTTATTTTTTGTTGTTGTCAATTTTATTTGCTGTTTTCTGTCGCTGATTTACACACCATTGTTGTTTACCTCATGCTGTGGATTTTCTCTACAGTTTTGTAAGATATACACACACTGAAGGACTTCTATGACTTGCATCTTTAGAAGAAGCATGAGGTAGAGAAAAAAAAAAAACAAATAATTATCTTATTTTGCACCTAAAGGACACATAGGTAGGAAATGCCCGACAGATTTAATTTATTATCACTTTAAAAGACAGGAGGTGGGGTAAAGAATAAAAAAAAAAGAAAAACATCAATAAAAACTCGTCTAAGACAACTGGATGCCTCATTTCTGTCAGGTATACATATCTGACAACAGCCTGTATGCACCACTCACTTCATGGCAAGCGTTGGACAAAAACACAACAGCACAAATGGCAGAACATTTCGCACACAGGGATTTGTTTTAGGTCATGGGTGGCACACAATTCCTGCCTTTCTTGCTTACAATACCTTGTCAGCCAGCAGACAGAGAGATAAACAGTTAAACACACACACACACATACGAATACACATACACATGCACACACGTGTGCAAACACACGCAGAAACATTTTGCGCACATGTTAAATCCTGTTCCGCTTTTCAAAGAGCAGGCCATGTGTGCCGGTGGGAACAGATGACAATATTTTAAAAACTTTATACACACGGGGACTGGATGAAAAATAGCACATGAGTGCTTATTCCATTATCCTGTATACAAAGAATAAAATAAAATAAAAACAAAAAACGCACGCACGCAGCACACAAGCATGAGCGCGCACGCACACAAGCATGAGCGCACACGCACACACACACACACCCCCTTAACAAAAGGGTAGAAGTGGACAGGTGGAAAATACCTTCATGAGAAGCAACCTCCACAACACCGACTTGTACACAGCAACCACAAAGACTGGAAAAAAATATTGCATATCATTCCACTTACTTCTCTTATTACGTTTATTTTGTCTTCATTGTTTTGTAACCAACAAATATGAAATAGAAACTTAAGGTTTAAAAAAAAAAAAGGATGGAAGAACCATACAAACAATACTTGAACACAAAATGCAGTGCATTTGCAGTGAAACACACAAAATCTGCACCACCACCAAAATCATAAAACAGTTGATGCTGCAAATCTGACCGACAGACAACTACCCCTGAAGGCTGGGCCTGTCATTTTCTGAGACACAGTTTGACTTCTATAGCAGAGGGTAGGCATGGCAAGTTTTTTTTTAAAATTTTAGTTTTTGTGTTTTTTTTCAATCCCCTAAGTTTGAGTCATTCGGAGGAGACTATAAACTGAGGCCCGTGTGTGAACGCACGCAGAACATCTTGCGAACATGTTAAAACCCAGTTCCGTCTTTCGGAAGAGCAGGCCATTGTGTGCTGGTTGGAGTGGATGACAAAATTATATAAAAAAACCCAGCATGCACACAGGTGTGGTGTTTAGACACCATCCCTGAGGAAAAATCAGGGAGTTGGAGTCCCAGGGTGGCTCGGGGCTATATATGGCAACGTTCTGGTGGCTCCTGTGACGGTACTGGAACCATTCGTATCGGTCATTGCCTTTCCAGTGGACCATTCCAGTGCCGTGGAGAGGAGGGTTCTGCTGCATGGGTAACAGCTTGCCCTCCATACTTACTTACCCAGGCTTTGCCTCTAAAGACTAGAGCGCAACTCCATAGTCTTCCGAGACTGATGGGTGCCTACTACTAAGTTTGAATACTGCTACTTTAATGGTGGAGGGGAAAAAATGGTTGCATTTGCAAAAATCTCACCACTGGTAAACCCTGAGCTTTACCCGAGTAACCCCCCCAAAAAAACAACAACAAACCCCCCCCAAAAACCAACAACAACCCCCCCAAAACCCAAACCAACCAAAAAACAACAAAAAACAAAAAAATACCCAACCAAAACAGAAACTCTTTTTTGATATTTGACACCAAATTCATTCGATGCCTCACAAGTATGTCAACGGCACAGTCAACATGGTCTAGACGGCACACTACCTGCCTGCTCTTGTTGCTGTGTGCATCCCTATGTCAGTTGAAGGTACAACAAACAACAACAAAACACCCCAGACAGACAAAAACAAAGCAAAGAAAACCAAATGAACAAAACTCCAAATAAAAACATACAAATCTGTGAAGTTTCTTAAAATGAAATGCTGAAGTTCATTTAATACATCTTATTCGTTAAGATAAGGAAAAAAATGACAACACACACAAACACTTATCTCATATCACGGAAAGTGAACAGATGAAAAACAACACCACATCCACACAATCTACACACTCATGTGCACGCATGTGCGCGCGCACACACACACACACACACACCCCTGTCCGACAGACACACACGTGTACACACAGACATGTAGGTATGAATTTCCTGAGTGTAGAGGTAAATCATGCATCCCACCAACAACCCATGAGATCTCGCATCACAGGCACAGGTTGATTTCTTGTCCACAATCAAACATTTTTGCACATAACCTACACTTCTCCTTTTAAAGAGCTTCCACTGCTTGTGTAAAAAAAAAAAAAAAGTTTTCACAAACTCTTTACTCTTAACTTTGGGTCAAAATTAAATCGTGGGTTGTTTGTAACTCAAACCTGCTAGAGTTCTTGAAAACCAGGTATTTTGGTACAAAATAGTCACTCTTCTTTAATGGTTATAATCCACTCCAAGTCAAAAAAAAAAAAAAAAAAATCACACATTAAAGGTCTTGGAAGTGTATAAAATCTTCATCTTCTCTCTCAAACAGGCAAGATTTGTGCTTTTCTTTTCACATGTTTCTGTATACACTCTTTTCATTCCCCAAGAATGATGCCAAAACTTCTTGTAAAAAATATCCCAGGTTCTAGTACTGAACTTTCATTGTACTTCTGAAGAGCATAAATCCAAAGTGTGAATGGTATGCATGATAAAAATGCCACATTGGCACCCCACAGCATTCACAATCTGGAGTACAATCCACTCATAACTAGGTCATGATCCTGTGATTGACAAGTAATCTGGAGGGGGCTATAATATGGAATGGATTTCAGCAGTTAGAAGACAAGTCTCCCACCTCTTCCTCTATAAACTGCTATGCTGAGATGGTCTTCATCTGTGGCAAGCTTTCAGCTGAACAACCTGTGGAATACTGAGCAATGTGTGGAGTGACAAGGATTTCATGTTCTACCTTCAAGTTGTTCTATTCCAGAGAAGGCAAATGAAACCAGGCTTTGCAGAGGACGTAGGCCAAAATACCACAAAAAATTCTTCTCAATGTACCATCCCCAGATCACCAAATGGCTAAAACAAACAGTTTAGTCAATCCACTTCATTTTGTTGACAGTCTCACCAATCATGAATCAATTCTGTATTCACAGACATTCTAGATTAACCACGATGATACTGCAGACCAAAATACCATAATATACAACAGTTATTACTTCAAGCAACTAGCATATCAATGTCTTTAGTAACAAGGACATAAGTGAGCTTTTCCTCCTAACAATAAGAAACATACCAATTTGGCAAATAACTTCAACGAGTAACAAGTTACCTCACTTATATATCACACACACACACACACACACACACACACACACACACACACACACACACACACACACACACACACACACTTTCTGAAAAATTTCCATTTTGTGCCTGTTGCTACTACTCAACAACTGCTTCTTTAAAAAAAAAGAAAAAAGAAAAAAAGACATCAAACTTTTCCATCCTTTTTTTCATATCAGATCTAGTAATAAGGTACACTAGGAAAAATGGCATCTCAAGCTGAAAGATAACTGCTGCATACTCACATTTTACCACTGAAAAACACAATCAAACAAAACTCGAGTCTTCACAGTAACAACAACAAAAAAAAGTATCAGCAGTTACTTATTGATCATCACACCTCTGCTAGAAAAAGTGTGTACAAAAACAGGTCCCAGGAAAAATGAGTCCCAAAACTAACCCCAAAGAAGTGCATATACAGAATGAAGGATTTTCACTTCTTCCTCGGTAAAGCAAACCATAAGAGGTAATGCAACAGGTGATCTAAAAACACAAGGACAGCTAGCTCAGGACAACATTAACACCCCGCAACTCACAATTGCTCTCTTTCAGAACTTGGAAGCTGACAGAGCATGATATGTCAAAAACAGCATGCAATTTTTTTTCAAAGCATTGGCTGCAAACCCTGATAAACCATCTTGGAATTTCTTGAAGAATAAAACTTCCTCAACCAATGGTTTAAAACTCAAATGGCCAAGAAATAGCTGCAGCACATTGGAAATACTACTACTATAAAAAAAAAAGCCCACAAAAAAGCCCTAAATACCCCCTCCCCCCCATCCCTCTCCAAACTCCCCCCACCAAAAAGAGAAAAGAAAAAAAACACCACCACATTACAAAACAAAAAAATCTCAAAATTATCAGAATAAAAATTTCTGTTGAGCATTCAAATAAAAAAAAGACTGGATAGAAAAGCATGAAAGCTGAATTCACAATGGAATTATTGCATATCATTTCAGTGGATTCTTTGTGCAAACATGTAACACATCTGAGAAACAAGTGCCGGAAATCCTTTCAGTGCAAAAATTGCTCTCTGCTTGAGGTGAAGTCTGAATAACCAAAAAATTCCAAGCAACAACAACGGTAATGGTCATAAAAAGAATGCACACAAACAAAAAAGAACCTATACACACACACACACACACCCACACAAGAAAAAAATGACCAAACAAACATGTAATTTTCCAGACTATAGGTACTCTGCTATGTATACTGCACCTGCCGCATCTTATTTAAAAAACAAAAATGTCTTTCATTTTCCGCATCCAGTTTAAGTACTTCACGAAAATAGCAGTGAAAACTAAACACAACCAGAAAAAGTGAAGCACAAAGTAAACTAAGCTTGAGGATTTCAAGGAATGATGATCATGAACTGATAAGCAGAAAATACTGCAACAGATACTACAATTAAAAAAAAAAAAAGTCAATCACTTAGTTGTGGGTTTTTTTTTTTTCATTTTTCACAATACATCCCCAGAGAAAACACTAACTGTGACTCCATTCCTCAACAAGCCTGCAGGATGAGACTACAAAGAATTATGGGAGCATCTCTTTTTAAGGAGATGTTCACCCAGGAGTTGACATGGGCTCCAACGGCCATAGCGATTCCCTTAAAGCTCCCTCTATACACTGACATCCTGTGCTGGAAAGTAGTACACTGCCACACCATCTTATGCACATGTTAAAAATCCATTCATCTTTCATAGAAGAAGGCCTGCAATGGCCAGCAGTACAGATTGATGACAGGACTGTATTCAGCATGCAGTGTGTGTGTGTGTGTGTGTCCAGGAGAGGGAAGGGCAGTGGCAGGCTCTGTCTGTCTGTCCAAGACACACCACACTGCCTGACAGTGTCAGTGCAGTCAGCCAGTGCCACACTGATTCCTCAAGGAAGAGGTAATCTTCTGTTCAGTCTCTGAAACTACTGGTGAAGGTCATTTTGCTATCAGACAAAGATTCAGAAACTCTATGTTGACTTCCACTATGCAGTCCATAACTAAATCTCTGTGCCAGTGTTTGGGTGACCATGGACGCATGGAAGGCAACAAATTAAGCAACAACAACAAATCAAATATCAAAATGCTTATTTTGCCGATTGTCCATGCATAAAAAGTCATCAAATTAAAAATTTGGTGTCTCACTATGCTCAGTCCATTCCAAATCTGGACAAAATGATACTAATGCAGGCTGTGAATGAAACAGGACCAAAATGTTTTTTTTAAAAAGCTGCTACCTGTGCACTAATGATAGAGGTGAGATTAAAGGGGGAAAAGTATAGGGTTATAGCCTGGAAATGATGGTACCATTTTGGTCACTTTCAGGGTTGGCTGCAACATGAATTGAATAGAGATGTCTCTATAAGCCCTTGCCATGATGGATATTTATAACAATGCTGGAATATCAATATCATAACAGTAAAGACAAGTATTTACAGAACTTAAAATAAACGATGCACAGCTAAATACAAGTGTGTACATAAAACACCACCGTTAAAACGTGTACACATTATATCCTCCATCAAGATGCTTACAAATAAAGTGCTCCAGACCTGATTAACTATGATTATGCTATAAAAGTAAACAGGAAAAAAAAATCCCACATACACATGTATACACTGAAAAAAAGGTATGTTTTCCCACTATACACTTACATAACAATGTACACATGCTTAGATATCAACATTGTGAGCAAAAGACACCACCACTAATATCTTCACTGATCAAAACAAAAACAATATCAACACCAACACTAAAACCAAGAAAACAACAAAGAGAATCAAAGGAAGTTTTGCACCAGCAGTAATCTCATTGCCTCAACAATCTTTGGACGAACAATGAAAACAGACATCTAACGCCATGATGTCTTTCACAACAATGTATATAAATCACAACAGTATTCGTAACTTCATCTTGATAAAACTCTCGACTGTAGTAACAACACAAGTGAAGACTTTGGCGCCTTTTGTCTTCAAAGATAACCTTAAGTCTCTAAAGCCCCCACAACCAGTAGGTCACTTAGACGCTTTGCTTCCAAAGGTTGCAGACAAACAACTGTACACATGTCTTCTTTTTTCATCTTGCCTTGCAGCATCACAGACCCAGCTGTTCATACCTTGTAAAAGAATATACACTGACAGCCCCTATTAAAACATCACAGGTCACACACACCCAGTCTCCATAAAGAGCAATACACTGACAGCTCCTATCCTTACATCACGGGTCTTACACACCAAGTCTCCGTAAAGAACAATACACTGACGGCCCCTATCCCCACATCACCAGTACTATACACCCAGTCTCTGTAAAGAACAATACACTGACGGCCCCTATCCCCACATTACTAGTACTATACACCCAGTCTCTGTAAAGAACAATACACTGATGGCCCCTATCCCCACATCACCAGTACTATACACCCAGTCTCTGTAAAGAACAATACACTGACGGCCCCTATCCCCACATTACTAGTACTATACACCCAGTCTCTGTAAAGAACAATACACTGATGGCCCCTATCCCCACATCACCAGTACTATACACCCAGTCTCTGTAAAGAACAATACACTGACGGCCCCTATCCCCACATTACTAGTACTATACACCCAGTCTCTGTAAAGAACAATACACTGACGGCCCCTATCCCCACATTACTAGTACTATACACCCAGTCTCTGTAAAGAACAATACACTGACGGCCCCTATCCCCACATTACTAGTACTATACACCCAGTCTCTGTAAAGAACAATACACTGACGGCCCCTATCCCCACATTACTAGTACTATACACCCAGTCTCTGTAAAGAACAATACACTGACGGCCCCTATCCCCACATTACTAGTACTATACACCCAGTCTCTGTAAAGAACAATACACTGACGGCCCCTATCCCCACATTACCAGTACTATACACCCAGTCTCTGTAAAGACGACCAATGTCAACACTCACTCTGGGTTTCATAAATCTCAATTTTCTAACGCATCATCTTCAAGTTTAAAGCACAAGTAGTTGAACCCCACCTCAGTACCAAATGAAGTCAGCTGTGCCTTCAGTTGAAAATAATACTTCAAACTCTTACTCTTGACCCTGGGTCTCACAAACACACAAAGCAGAGGCAGATAGATAAATGATAAAGCATGGTGAAGATGGAAAGTTCAAGTTTAAGCTTATTTCTGACCGTGTTTACAAAGTCAATGGTTGCTCGTCTGTCTAGTTCTTTCTGAAGAAGGGGAGGGAAGAAGGACTGTTTGCTATAGAAAGCTTTGTGTTTCATGACCAGAAATATCTGCCGAGTTTGTCAAATACCTGAAATTCTTTTTGATGAATAATGTGCTAATTTGATAATATTATGCTGTTAACTTTAAATTGCTATTGACAAAATTTGTTTTATATATATACATCACATACACATCAGAAAAAAAATGGGGAAATGTATACTTTACTTTAAAACTTTTTTTTCTAAACATTTTTTTTCAATCGTAAATCTCCACAACAAATACAGATGGCCAAGGATTTGGCTGAATGTAGACAAACAGCATCCATCCTGTTAAAATCAGCAGTCCTTCACATGTGGTTGTATAGGTAATGCACAGGCCCTTTCATGTTTTTCTCTTTAGAGATAAGACCATGTAAACACCCTTTGACTTTTTTAATCTTTAAAAATGACACTATAAAGACCTTTCCTGTTTTCATCTTTAGAAATAAGACACTGTAAAGACCCTTTCATGTTTTCATCTTAAGAAATAAGACACTGTAAAGACCCTTTCATGTTTTCATCTTGAAAAATAGGACACTGTAAACACCCCGTTCATTTCCTTACTTAAAAAATAAGACCATTTCCTCATCTGCTGTTACATATTAAGCAACTCCAATATCTTAACCCCCTCTCCTGTTTCTTCTATTCTTCTGACCCCCTTTCTGAAATAAAGCTGGACGTTTTAAAATAAATTTAAAAAATCAACAACAGCCGTTTAAAAACAGACCTTTAAAAGACAAAGAAACCAGAAATCAACAACAGCTGTTTAAAACAGACCTTTCAAAGACAAAGAAACAAGAAATCAACGACAGCTGTTTAAAACAGACCTTTCAAAGACAAAGAAACAAGAAATCAACGACAGCTGTTTAAAACAGACCTTTAAAAGACAAAGAAACAAGAAATCAACAACAGCTGTTTAAAACAGACCTATAAAAGACTAAGAAAGAAAGAAACAAACAAAACACAGATATGGAAAGGGGAGGGGGCAGGAGAATTACAGCCGAACAAATGGAGGCACATCATTCTCCCCTCCATAAAACATTTTTTTATAAAATATGTTATCCACAAAACAAGCAACCAAAAACACATGACTGAATCCACAGAGAAGTGGCTGCTGCAGCAACAACACCAAAAAATGAATGAACACACAAAACAACCACATACAAACAAGTCATAAATCTACCAAGCGAAAAATCCTCCTATTATTAAAAAAAATCCAAAACAAATCAGGCATTACACACGCGCATGCACGCACACACACACACACACACACACACACACAAAGAAAGATTAAAATAAAACAAAAGCAAGCACTAGAAAAGAAAACAAAAAAACCCTCATTACTAACCTCACAGCCCTGTTCACTTTAGTTTAAGTACCAACGCTTTCCCTGACAAAAGTCATCACAACCCGCATCTCTGCTACCAACAACAACAACAACAAAAAGAAAAGGACAGGCCACGGTGAGATCATGAATTGTCACCAGCGGACGCCCCGACATCCCCGTCCAGAGAAGGCTCAGCCCCGCAGGCACCCACAGAGGATGGGGCTTGTGCCGCCGGTTCTGAGGAGAAGGCAGCTGAAGAGGAGGCCGGGTGCAGGGTGACCATGACGGAGCCCTTGGGTCTGGACACAGGCAGGTACTTGTGGGTCAGGTCCTGATGATCCTTCACCTCCCAGCTGTAGCGCCCCAGCAGTTGCAGAAGGATCTCCTGTACACAGCACAGTGCTGTGGTCAACTTTTTTCCATTTTTTTTGTTTTGTTTTTTTGGCTAGAGCTCCAAGAGGGGTGGGATAGCTCAATGGTCACAGCGATTGCTTTCCCCCAGCCAATGCTAAGCAGCGTTGAGCGTGGTTGCCAGTTGGATGGGTCATCTTTTGCATGCCTTGGCTATGGTACAGTTCCCCCAGCTGTAAATGGGTACTTGCCCACTTTAGGGTTATGGAAGGTAAAGCAGCAAGGGAGAGGAGATGGGCGCTGCCCTCAATATGCTGGCCCCTAGAGAAGCTGAGGTCTTTGATGTCTTGCTCCCCTACGACCACCTAGGTTATGGGACACCTTTTCACCTTTTTTAAAGCTCCAAGGTTCACAAATGGTGAGATATTTTGGGGTATGCAACCGTTTTTGCCCACCATTAATTAGCTGTATTCCAAGTTCAAGGATGATGTCTAAACACCACTCCAATGCGCATGCCTTTAAAAATCATTCTGTCATTGATTCCCACTGGCCTTCTCTTCCAAAAAGTAGAACAGGTTTTAACATGTGCGCAAGACGTTTTGCATGTACTTGCACGTGGGGTCTTGGCTTACTGTCTTACCAGAATGACTTTTGGGGGAGTGGAGTCAGCACTAATGATAACTCCAGGGGGAAAATCCCCTTAACCGTCTTAGCCCCGTTGCGGCCGCAGCCGCCCGTAACAGCACCTGCTGCTAGATTCCGTTGCGGCCGTAGCCGCCCGTCGGTCCTGACCACGTGGGCAGTACTTTTCCATCACACACATACCTCGTGGTTCTCACACAATGTGTCTGAAATTTGGTGGGGCGATGCAGGGAAGGTTTCAGATGGTGCCAGTGATAAATTTAGACCACTAACAGTGTGTACTTGGGAGGGAAGGAAGAAAGCAAGGCTGGCGATAGGAACGCCTTTCACTCATAACGCGTGGCGAAAAAAAATGGCGTCTTCGTTGGTAGCAGACGATTCATCTAACTAACTAGACAATAAAATGAACGTGTTTGCATTGGAAGTAGAAAAAATTCAATGATAAATATTAAGTGAGTCAGAAATAAAAAGCTGACGGGGGAGAAGAGAAAGGAAATAACGCAGTTAGAGGGAAGAATGAACCCGACTACACGGCACATTCCTGCAAGCGTGGCGACCTGTGCTACCCACACGCTGTGGAGAAATTTGACAGGGGGGGGGGAGGGGGGAGGTCCGCAGTATAAACGCCAGAAAATGTGACGCCTTTTGTCTATTTTCTAGTTAATACCTCACTTTTTATTTGAAACTCAACGGACAGATTTGCTGATGACGAAAATACCGAGAAGGAAAAGAAAATAGACCTCAAGTCTGCCAAGATGCCACAGGTGACAGCGATAGGTACACCCCCGACACATCCACATTTTGTGCTTTCTGTGATGTGATGTGTCCCTGTGCCATCACTATGACTACTTTAAAGGCTATCACGATTAAAATTTTGTAGAATTACAGAAGTTCTGTGTTGTTTCATGTTTGTCACACCTGTGCGGTGACACTGGTGACAATGTGACACTTATGTACAATATTACACTTCTGTGCACTTAACAAACATGTGGTAAGACATAGACATCTGAAATGCAGTATATAGGTAAGATATTGATTGAATATTCCTTGTTTTCAAAAGACAAAAAACCAGTTAAACAAAAAGTATGCCTCATCAAGACATATAAAACAATAGGTGTTATGAGGACATTGTGTGACACATCCTTGAAGTACAATTGCACACAAACATTAATAAACACGTTAGCTAGGCATCAGTTCTTTATTCAACACTTACATGTATGAATTTGTGTCTATTCCATATATATTTTGCTGGTTTATTGTATACAACATACTTTTACCTGTGATTGGTGACAAATAAGGTGACAACGACACGACATTTTGTGACCAGACATGTAAACTTGTCTTAAAATGCAAGTACAAAGATATATCTAGCTTGTGACAAAATTTCAGCTTGATAGCTTGTCATGCACACAGACAATTGTCTCAGGAGTAGACTATGTCAGTTTGGGGTAGAAAACTTTAAAAGAATTCAAAATCTACAGGCAGTTTAGCTCTGTAGAATTCAACAACAAGAGGGTTAAACAGGCATGCCAGTGGTAGCCCAAACCTGGGATTGATCTCAGGCCATCAGATTGCAGGCACAATGCTCTAGCCACCAGCTTCCCCCCACCCCCCACCCCAACCTTTATTCAACATGCTCTTTTTTTTTTGGTAATATAGCCCTTGCCCAACAGAGAACAGACACAGACAGAATTTTTCATGCACATGCATGTGTTCTCTGAAAGATAATGTTCACAATATGTTTTCACACACACACACACACACACACACACACACACACACACACACACACACACACACACACACACAGGTCAACACACACACACACACAGGTCAACACACACACACCTACCTAATTACATGTGTTAAAAAAGAAAAACAAACAAAAAACCCCAACACCACCAACAAAAACATTCAAATGAATATACAGGAGACAGCACAGCCACAAAGAGGTGAGCATGACGGAACTTGTATCAGACACTGTGGGAGAATTCAGCAGAGTTTGCTTTCAATGGATGATGGGAAAGGTTTATGAAACAGACACAGCCACACGTCCAGCTATAATGCTAAGATACATAAAACCTTAAGTGAGTGTATGCCCCCCCCCCCCCCCTCCTAAAAAGAATACAACATCCCCCCCCCAAAAAAAAAATAAAATCAAATAGGACAAAAAAATAATGGAAAAAAACAGCCCAGCCTTCCTCTCCCCTTCCCACCAACCCCTCCCCCCCCCCCCCCAAAAAAAAAGACCCCCCCCCTCTCCTTCTCCAGAAAAAAACCCCTCTAAAAGTTGAAATTAAACAGAGTATGACACTTTGACAGTGAAAGTGCATACCAACCTCTTGCATAGAAACAAGACAATGAGTTTGCACATGATGTACAGCAGACAGTGAGGTGAGTGAGGTGAATGAGATAAGACAGACTGATTGAGGACCTGACTAATGGGGACTCACATCAATGATGTTCCACACCAGCTGCTGACCAATACACCCTCTGGGGCCGTAGCCAAAGCCAAACAGGTTCTCCTCCGATACACCGCTGCACACACACACACACACACACACACACACACACACACACACACACACACACACACACATACACACACACACACACACACACACGCACACACATACACATACACAAATACATGTTAGCACAAAAGCATACACACAAGTATGCATAATTATTTGCATGCATACATACTTGCACACATATAGACATACAGACATACACACACATGTACCATCTGGAAATAAAAATTTGACTTGACTTGACTTGATGTATGTGTACATGCACACATACACACACGCACACACACACACACACACACACGCAAACCCACTTATCTCCCTCTCCTCTCCCAAACTCTTAAATGTCCACCCATCCACTCCCCCCCCTAAAACACCCCCACCCACACACCCCCTTCATTATTATCAATAACCAACATTTTGTCAATGAATTCATGATAGGGTGTGAAAGGCTAAAGTCTGTGTGCCAATGCTGTCTGACCAGAATTTCATGTCAAATTGCCTTGTAGCAATCAGGAAATGATCTCGAGAACAAACAGAACTTTCTCAGACATGGAAAGATTGGTGAATCAGTCTACAGGTAAAGGTAAAGATAAAGCTGTTCCCATAACCTACGTGATCACTGGGGAGCAAGATGTCAGAGACCTCAGCTTCTCCTGTGGCCAGCATATTGAGGGCGGCACCTATGTCCTCTCCCTTGCTGCTTTACCTTCCCTGACCCTAAAGAGGGCAGGTACTTGTTTACAACTAGGTGAGCTGGAGAACCGCACTTAAGCCAACACTAATCAGGACATGCAAATGAACCCACAGCAACAAAGGATATGTCCCTTGTAAAATCTTGTAGTATAAAACCCATCCTCATCTGAGTGCAGTGTGCAATGGGTCATCACAGTAAAATCAACATATCTTTTTTGTTTAAAGCCCATTTCTTAAAAATCTATGGCGTTGTGTGGGTAAATTATTGCCTATTGTGTGTGTGTATTGCCTATATTGCATAGAAATAAATGTTTTAATTATGAAATTGCTCTGATTTTATGTGGTGACCGGACTGCTGCATTTTGATAGTTGATTGAGCTATATTACAAAAATGTTCATTGAGTTCTGCATTTTGATAGTTGATTGAGCTATATTACAAAAATGTTCATTGAGTTTATCGGGTGATAATTCTAAAGGAAGTGTAGATGTAGGTCTGAAATCCTTTTTACTAAAGCGGTTGATGGCATTCCACATAGATTTATTGTTAGACTTGTTAGAAACAAGCTTTTGAAATTACTCCTTGTTTGACTGTCGTTTTGAGTGAGACATGATTATTTCTTTGTTTAGTAAATTCATCCCTTGTTCCATTGATCATTAAAATAACTTGTAATTTTATTGCATCTTCATCATGTCTGGTCAACCATGGTGGTTTGGGATGAGTTTTAACTTTTGTTTTTATAGGTGACGATCATGATTGTCACATTGAAATATGCTAGGCTAGACCTAGCCCTAATTATTTACTTATACATTGTATTATTTAATATGACACCGAAAGTCCAGTGCCACTAGACAAATTGAGACTATATTTGACAGGGTTGGGCTCCATCAGATGGAGCCAACGCTTCCTTTCATGAAGTTCAACTTGTGTTTAAAAATATTAAGTAATTAAAACGTCTTAATCATAGAAGCGTTTTAATTTCTTGATTATTACAAACTAAACATTTGTGAGTTTTGTATTATGACAGGGGTTCAAGAACTTAAGCATATGATTATACTAGGCAATTTATATCCTTTCTTGAAATTCGAAAATATTTCAGAACATTTAAACACAGAAAGGAAATAAAAATGATCTAGAATAAATCAAAAACAAGGGAACTAACTGGTCAATCTTGTGTTCGTTACTATACTTTGTCTGCAAGTAAAAATGTTGTGTGTGTGTCGGTATTGACTAAGGCCATTTGAGCAGAATTCATTTAATATTATGCTTTCTGTGTATCTTGAAGCTTTTTCACACTTCAGTCAGTGATACTCGAGTTATTGTTAAATATTTGTGTCGTGATCAGGGGAAGTAAATATGTTTGTAAACAAGTTTCGGTTATGTGGCCAAGGGAGGTAATTTACTCGTAAGCGCGTTCTCTCTCTCTCTCTCTCTGTGCGTGAACAGCATATTTCACAAACAAAAGCCTGAAATGAGGGGCAGAGTGTGAGGCCTAGTCTTGCATACAAGCTGGCTGGGCCTCTTCTACAAGCTTGATTAGGCTAGCCTAGCCAAGGCCTAGTGTAGATAGGCATAACCTACAAGCTTCATTAAGCCTAGGCTACACCTAGACTACAAAGAACAGCCTTCAGCCTGTTGATGGACCTGATGTAGCTGATCCCCATTGTCAATAGGCCTAGCCTCCAGGCTAGGTGTAGCTAGGCCCTAGCAGAAATCAAATTACGGCTTGGCCTACTTTCTTCCTAATCTTCAAATATGAAGGGAACAAACTTTATACTTTAAAAGTTAAAGTCTGTCCCGAGCCTAAGGCTCATCAGGCCGGTGCTTAACCCGGTTTCTGTGGCGTTAAGCGACTGAGAGTCATAGACTCCCCCCTGGATAGGACGCCAGTCTATCGCAGGGTTAACCCCCCAACACAAGATGAGTACCCCTTTTACACCTGGGTGGGGTAGGAAAATAGCTGTAAAGTGCCTTTTCCAAGGGCACAACGCCATAGCTGAAAGCTGGGATTGAACCTGCAACCTTTAGATTACGAGTCCAATGCCCATGAAACTTGCCCATGAAACATGGCTTGAAAAATTCAGTGGAGTGTTCTGACTCCTCAGAGAGAAGGATGGAAGAAGAAAAAAAAGAACTCTGATAACCTAAAAAATATTGCCTGGAAGTTTGATAGCGCTGTTCATGAATTAAAACTGTCTGGCTTGTTAACATTTCAATAGCAAAGATCCATCCATAAAGACTTGGGGAGCATTATAAATTATCTCCCTTTTATTACAAACCATGCTTCTCTGACAATTTTTTTTTTAACCTTTCTTTCTTTCTTCTTCTTCTTTTCTTTAAGTGTATCCTTTTAAAAAACAAAACCACTTTATAAGCATGATTAGGAAAAGGATTTTTTTCTCTTTAAATTTTTTCATACTGTTCTACAAATGAATAGAAAAATGCTGTTGAGTATGGTACATTGGTGAGAATTTGGTAAAGAAAACCAAAACCCCAAGAAATTTAATCCATAGGGTTTGGGAGGAGTACGTGGAGGTTAGAGGGGAGGTGTGCTCTGAAAAGGTAAACATCTGTCAGTTTTGGAAAACTATGGAGTTGCGCTCCAGACTCTAGAGTGCAAAGCCTGGGTAATTAAGTATGAAGGGCAAGCTGTTTCCCATGCAGCAGACCCCCCCCCCCCCCACCTCGCTGGAATGGTCCATTAGAAGGGCAATTGCAGATATAAATGGTTCCAGTGCTGTTGCAGGAGCCACCAGAACATAGCCATATACAGCCCCGAACCACCCTGGGGACTCTAAATCCCCAATTTTTCCTCAGGGATTTATTGTGTTGAAACACGACACCTGTGTCCATGCTGGTTTTTTATTTTGTTGTCATCAGTTCCTACCGGCACACAATGGCCTGCTCTTCCAAAAGGCGAACAAGTTTTTAATGTGTGTGGAAGATGCTATGCATGTGTTTGCACATGGGGTCTTGGTTTATAGTCTCATCCGAATGACTTTGACATTCAGTTCAATTTTTTCTTCAAACTGGGAAGGGCGAGGCTGGGAATCAAACCCAGCACCTCACAGTTAACTTGCTAGCAGTCAAATGTCTTTACCATCCTGCCACCTTCCTTCCTGGGGAGGTGTGCTCATAAGTATAAAAGCCAAGAATACAACTGACAATATACTCACACCTTCACCTTTTTTCCCCTTTTTTTGGTGTTGTTCGACAGAATTTTTTGGCTTTTCTAACTACTAAAATGAAATAAGAGTAAACATGAAAAACCCCCCACAGCATTTGTGAAATCAGGGCTATGTCAGCACTATGCATTGCCACAGAAGGTCTCCCAATTGCAGCAATGCACACAACATCCCACCCACTACCGCCACACAGACAGACAGACAGACAGACAGACAGAAATGAAGGAATTCAAAAAAAGACAGGGAAGATGGATGGGTTGTGGCAAGATGTGACCCACTTTTCTGGGCTCCAGCGATCATGGTGGAATGTGTTGGGGTTGGTGAAGGCTTTAGGGTCTCTGTGAGCTTCTGCTGACATGTACACCACAGCGTGACCTGCCGGCACTTTGTAGCCGTCAATCACAATGTCCTGAAACAGGTTCCACCATCATCATCTTCATCTCAGCATTGTCATCATCATTATCATCACCACCACCACCACCACCGCATTATTATTGTTATCATTACTGTCAGTATCATCACCATCACCACATCATCACTGATGTAGCATTGTTATCATCACCACTACAATCATCACCACCTGTCATCATCAACATCATCTGTGGTATCTGTAATGATAAAAAGAGGGAAAGAGACAGAGACCATACCTGTACAGCTTCTCTCTTTCTGTTTGGAACAAAGGTGGAGGAGGAAGAGGAGGAAATGTAGGTGTTTTTTAATTTTATTATGTTTTTATTTTTTATTTTGTTTATTTTCAGGACAACAGAAAAAGCACACATGTCCTTTTTTTACATCCAGTCCCTGTGTGCATAAGGTTTTGTAAATTTTGCTGTCTGTTCCAAACAGCAAACAATGCCCTTCTCTTCTGAAAAGCAGAATGTGTGTTCACACACAGGACCTCAGTTTATAATCCCATCCGGACTTCTGGGGAAAGTGAAGTTGGCACTGATGTAACTCTAGGGAAAAAAAAATTGTCTTGAACGGGATTCAAACCTGGGTCAGCAGATTCTGACCGCAATGAGCAATGCTTTAACCACCAGGCTATCCCATCCCCCGTGTTCCAGCGCATCAAAAATGCATAACTGATACACGCTACCTGTACAGGATATTGGCATTTCATGTTTAAAAATTGATTTAACATTTGCACTGTGATAATACATAGTTACCAGACACACCATGCCCTTAAAAAAAACACACACATCTAAACATTGAATATTAGAAGAGAAGAGGGGAAAAAAATCAGACAGAGAGAGAGAGAGAGAGAGAGAGAGAGAGAGAGAGAGAGAGAGAGAGAGAGAGAGAGGGGGGGGGGGAGGGAGTGAAGGAGGGAGGTAGGGAGAGAGAGAGAGAGAGAGAGAGAGAGAGAGAGAGAGAGAGAGAGAGAGAGAGAGAGAGAGAGAGAGAGAGAGAGAGAGAGAGAGCGACAGACAGACAGACAGACAGACAGAAAAGAAAAGTATGGGGACAGAGGGACTGAGAAACAAGAAAAAAAAGAGATGACAATTTATAATGATAATCAGAATGATAAAAAAGAATATTTTTCAAACTTTCAGTAAGAACTGGAAGAGAGAAAAGGACACATTATGTTTTTAGACTGGCTGATGAATTTAGTTTTTGAACAGGGATACCCCCCCCCCCCCAAAAGAAAAAACAACAAAAAAAACAAAACAAAAAACCTGATGAATTTTGTTTTTGAACAGGGATACCCCCCCCAAAAAAAAAACAACAACAACCCAACAAACAAAACAAAACCTAATATAAAAAAACAACAACTGAAAAGCCATGTTATATTTTTCCTTGACAGCGAGGAAAAAGCAAGCAGGCAACCTTTCAGTGGCAAGGAAAAGGTGAGAGAGCCTGACCTTTGTGGCGACTCGCCGCCCTCCCAGGAAGGGTGGATACATGCGGTGCACCTCTCTGTACAGGTTGGTCCTCAGCTCTCTGTCCCTCAGCAGCTGTCTTTGTACAGAGGCCTGCACACACACACACACAAGGTAGCAATACTTTTAGTGGTTTTTACACATGAATATGATTACAGCAGCCATAAGGTCAAAGGACAATTCGGTCTCAAAATGTTTGTATAATCTTCCCTCAGATGGTTTCTTTTCCTTTATACAGATTTTTATGTTTCCATACCTTTCTTATACATAAAGCTATAATTTCATACTTCCATTGTACAAAATTGTCAACTTTAGTTAGCTACCATAATAACCAAAGAACACATCTGCTGTGCTATGTCTTAACAAAACTAACAAAACAAAATGAAAACAAAATAAAGCTGAGAACATATCTGCTGTACAATATCCCAACAAAACAAACAAAACAAAATGAAAAAAAATAAATCAAAGAACACATCTGCTGAGCTATATTCTAACAAAACAAAATGAAAAAACATAAAGCAGCAAAGGGACATGAAAGATCTAGGCACAGTATTTTACATTCTTATGATAGAAACAATATGGAAAAAAAACAATAACAAAAAAACCCAACCAAAACACACACCCCCTCCCCCCCCCAAAAAAAAAAAAAGAAAAGAAGAAGAAAAGAAAGAAAAGAAAAGAAAAAATCTACACCTGCTTTAGCAAATGAGGAAAATCATCAAGCAGTTTCCAATCTTTTTCCCAAATCTCCAATTTTAGGAAAAAAGGGACAATGGACCTGTTGACATCCCACTTGTAATACCAACAACACTTGAAACTCATGTAATTTGCCTGAGACATACTTCCTAA
Source organism: Stramonita haemastoma (assembly GCA_030674155.1). NCBI lineage: Eukaryota > Metazoa > Mollusca > Gastropoda > Neogastropoda > Muricidae > Stramonita > Stramonita haemastoma. The sequence continues at coordinate 25,565,957 of CM060319.1, forward strand.
AAAAAAAAAAAAATATTGTGCAGTGCCCCAGAGAGTTCTCTAGGAGTTAATCAAGGTAGAAGTCCTGTCCATGTCCAACAAGTCTGTTGTAAACAAACTGTAAACACATATATAACGGGGACATGGAAAAAATAGAGAGAGAGAGATTTGATTTGATTTGATTTAATCTTTTATATCGAGGATAATGGAATAAGTACTCTCGTGCTTTTTTTCATCCAGTCCCTGTGTGTATGCAGTTTTGTAAATGTCGTCTGTTCCCACCGGCACACGATGGCCTACTCTTACGAAAAGTGGAACAGGATTCAAGATGTTCTGCATGCGTTTGCACACAGGGCCTCCGTTTTAAAGTCTCATCCAAAGGAGAGAGAGAGAGAGAGAGAGAGAGAGAGAGAGAGAGAGAGAGAGAGAGAGAGAGAGAGAGAGAGAGAGAGAGAGAGAGAGAGAGAGAGAGAACTAAAAGATAAATATTAAAACCCCAAAAAAAATCCCAGACAATAAACATTTTCCTCTGAACACCACCACCCACCATGTGGGGCCTGCCGACCTCCACAGCGAAGGAGGTGAGGATGGAGGCCAGGGCTTTGGGGACGAGGGCGGAGGTGAAGAGCAGGAGGTGGTTGTTGACAAACACATCCTCGTCCTTGGAGGCCACCTCCTGCAGCCTCTGCACGAAGCCTCTGCTGGACCTCTGCCTCTGGCCCTGGATCACCTGCAGCAGCTCCTTCTGAACACATGCACACACACCCAGATCTTCTTCATCATCACAGTCTGTGGGGGGCATGGCAGTCTGTCTGTTATTTACACTTCAGGGCTACACTTCTTCATCACAGTCTGTGGGGGGCATGGCAGTCTGTTATTTACACTTCAGGGCTACACTTCTCCATCACAGGCTGTGGGGGGCATGGCAGTCTGTCTGTTATTTACACTTCAGGGCTACACTTCTTCATCACAGTCTGTGGGGGGCATGGCAGTCTGTTATTTACACTTCAGGGCTACACTTCTTCATCACAGTCTGTGGGGGGCATGGCAGTCTGTTATTTACACTTCAGGGCTACACTTCTTCATCACAGGCTGTGGGGCATGGCAGTCTGTTATTTACACTTCAGGGCTACACTTCTTCATCACAATCTGTGGGGGCATGGCAGTCTGTTATTTACACTTCAGGGCTACACTTCTTCATCACAGTCTGTGGGGGGCATGGCAGTCTGTTATTTACACTTCAGGGCTACACTTCTTCATCACAGTCTGTGGGGGCATGGCAGTCTGTTATTTACACTTCAGGGCTACACTTCTTCATCACAGGCTGTGGGGGGCATGGCAGTCTGTTATTTACACTTCAGGGCTACACTTCTTCATCACAGGCTGTGGGGCATGGCAGTCTGTTATTTACACTTCAGGGCTACACTTCATCACAGGCTGTGGGGCATGGCAGTCTGTCTGTTATTTACACTTCAGGGCTACACTTCATCACAGGCTGTGGGGCATGGCAGTCTGTCTGTTATTTACACTTCAGGGCTACACTTCATCACAGGCTGTGGGACACTCTGTTACCTAGCTTTCAGGGCTACACTTCTTCATCACAGGCTGTGGGACACTCTGTTACCTAGCTTTCAGGGCTACACTTCTTCATCACAGGCTGTGTGACACTCTGTTACCTAGCTTTCAGGGCTACACTTCTTCATCACAGGCTGTGGGACACTCTGTTACCTAGCTTTCAGGGCTACACTTCTTCATCACAGGCTGTGGGACACTCTGTTACCTAGCTTTCAGGGCTACTCTTCTTCATCACAGGCTGTGGGACACTGTTACCTAGCTTTCAAGGCTACACTTCTTCATCACAGGCTGTGGGACACTGTTACCTAGCTTTTAAGGCTACACTTCTTCATCACAGGCTGTGGGACACTCTGTTACCTAGCTTTCAAGGCTACACTTCTTCACAGGATGTGGGACACTCTGTTACCTAGCTTTCAGAGCTACACTTCATCATCACAGGCTGTGGGACACTCTGTTACCTAGCTTTCAAGGCTACACTTCTTCATCACAGGCGTGTGGGACACTCTGTTACCTAGCTTTCAAGGCTACACTTCTTCATCACAGGCTGTGGGACACTTTGTTACCCAGCTTTCAGGGCTACACTTCTTCATCACAGGCTGTGGGTCTCTCTGTTACCCAGCTTTCAGGGCTACACTTCTTCAACACAGGCTGTGGGACACTTTGTTACCAGCTTTCAGGGCTACACTTCTTCATCACAGGCTGTGGGGTACTTTGTTACACCAGGCTTTCAGGGCTACACTTCTTCATCACAGGCTTGTGGGGTGTTTGTGTCCAGCTTGTAGGGCTACATTTCATCGGGTTGGGTGGTGGTGGTGTGTGTGTGTGTGTGTGTGCAGTGTATTGTGTGTGTGTGTGTGTGTGTGTTGTGTGTGTGTGTGTGTGTGTGTGTGTGTGTGTGTGTGTGTGTGTTGTGTGTGTGTGTGTGTGTGGTGTGTGTGTGTGTGTGTGTGTGTGTGTGTGGTGTGTGGTGTGGTGTGTGTGTGTGTGTGTGTGTGTGTGTGTGTGTGTGTGTGTGTGTGTGTGTGTGTGGTGTGGCATGCGTGCGTGTGTACATGGGGTGTGTGTGGGTGTGTGGAGTGTGGTGGGGGGTGGGGAGGGCGCATTGGCAGTCTCTCTACTTTTGAGGTCTCATCACGAAACACTTTGAGGGAGAATAGAATTGGATCAATGTTAACAAGCAATGTTAACTTGGCGGAGGGGGTAGGGGGGGTGGGGGATCTCCTCAGTTGGATAGCTGAATAAATGTTCCAACCTCTGCCCTTCATATCAAAAGGCTAATCCTCTTACCACTGGCTTAAATCTGACATTCTGAAAAAAAAAAAATCAGCAAGCTATTTTTTTGCAGGGTCTCTACTTGGCCTGCTCTTTTGACCGTCTAGTGTTGTACCCCTTTCCTTCCTTCCCCATTCTCCCTCCTCTCAAATACACAGATATACATAATACATACACATAAAGAAATGGTAATCCCTGTGTCTGCACATGAAAACACACCACAACACACATCACACACACACACACACACACACACACAGACACACACACACACACACACACGCACACGCACGCCACACGCAGCACACACACACACACACACACACACACACACACACACACACACACACACACACACACACACACACACACACACACACACACACACACACCACACATGCACACACAAACACACAAACATGTACACACGCAAACACACACATCCTTCAGACGAGACTATAAAACAAGGCTCTGCATACAAACGCATGCAGAACATTTTGCACACACATTAAAACCTGTTCAGCTTTTCGAAAGAATAGGCCATTGCGTGCTGGTAGGAACAAATGACATTTACAAAACTGCATACACACAGGGACTCGATGTAAAAAAGTACATGAGTTCTTATTCCATGATCCTCAGTATAAAAGAATAAAATAAAATAAATAAATAAATAAATGACACTCATTTTCAAATACAAAGAAAAAAATTTAAATCTAAAAATAAATTCATTATGTACACAAAAACAGATATGCACGATTACTGATGTATATTGATGTGTGTCTTCCTTTTAATGTATATTGATCTAACCAAAAATGTGTTCACATACACCGTAAATTTTTCTCTACAGACCTCAAACAGAGACAACACATGCAAACTTCAAAGCAATCACCAGGTAATAATAAACCCTTATCTTGCACACAAGAGGATATATACCGTGTGTGTGTGTGTGTGTGTGTGTGTGTGTTGTGTGTGTGTGTGTGTGTGTGTGTGGTGTGTGTGTGTGTGTGTGTGTGTGTGTGTACGTGTGGTGTGTGTGTGTGTGGTGTGTGTGTGCGTGTGTGCATGTGTGTCTTGTGGTGTGTGACTGTGTGTGCTGATGTGTGGTGACTGTCGTGTGTGCATTTGTGTGTTGTGGATGTGTAGTGTGTGTGCTTGTATGCGGGTGTGTGTGTGTGTGTGTGTGTTGTTGTGTGTGTGTGTGTGTGTGTGTGTGTGTGGTGTGTGTGTGTGTGTAGTGGTAGACAATAGTTACTGTGCCTCAGAAGAGCAAAGTTAACCTGTGTGCCAACAGGGAAACACCAACATGGTACCTTAGCATCTTGCCTTGCAGGATGATCATTTCCAAGCAGATTTGATCTAGCGTGATGATCTAAAACACAGCAGTCTCCATTTCAGAGGACAGACACACATCATTGTACACAAAAAAACCCCTTAACAAACACTACGCCACATGTTGCATCACAGAAAAACAAGTTAGAATGAATCCATCAACTCATGATGTCGGCAAAGGGAAAAAAAAGAGAATGACATGACAATTATTGAATGATGTTTATTGTTGATGTAATTCTAACACTTTCTTGGAACAGATCCAACCTGGATTTTTGTTGAATGTTTGTACCTGTCTCTGAACCAGTCTTAAAATGAAAAAATTCAACTGTTTTCAAGCTGAATTGGGCTCTGATACTTTGGAATATGATTTTTAGATGTTTGAAAAAACCAAAACTGCAAAAGCATGAAAATCGCAAAAAGTATGTACAGCCGCCTTTTCCGGCCCATAGGGTCTCCCTGTGACTTAATGTACCTTTTGATGTAGCATGTCACATCTATAGATCTAGCAACAGGACCAATAGTGGATCAGTGGTCTGAAGGTCAAACACCCTTGCAGAAAGTGACAGGTTGCTGTTTGATCCCCATCTATAACACAACTTTCCCCCCATCCATTAGACCAAAATGGTGGTCTGTGTGCTAGTCTTTCAGATGAGACGATGCACCTTAG
>CM060319.1:25573278-25585648 GCA_030674155.1 Stramonita haemastoma
CTTTGATTTTATCCTCATGACTTCAGCTTTCAATACTATCAAATTTACTTAAAAAATACAGATAGACATCATGCAACATAGTTATTAAATAATTCAGTGATCAGAGTGCCATTACCCCCCCTCCCCCCCCTAAACACACACATGTACACACACAAACATGTACATGCACACACACAGAGTCTAAAAGAACAAAAGCAAAACAAACAAAAAACGATAATAGAATATCTTTGATTTTACCTGTGAGAAATATCACTCGTAACTTTGAGAGAAATCTGTTTCTAACTTTCTTTGAGTCCAAATGTCTGTGTTTGAAACCTTTTTGTTTGTTCCTTTGTGACAAACCACTGCCTGTGTCTCACTAAAATATGGGTGGAGGAGAGGGAAGAAAACTATAGTACAACAGCAGACTTTTTTTCTGACCCGATATTTATTGATAAATTTTCTCAAGTGTATATTCATAAGAAAACAAAACAAAAACAACAACAATTAAAAAAAAAAAGACAGAAGAAATTAGAGAACCATTATTATTCCGTCTGAAAGTGCACACACTTTTCCATGAGAAGTTACATACAGTTTGTAAGCAAAATGGGACCCCAAAACCCATAAAACCCCTTTTTACTATTTCTGCATTTTTCTTTACTAGTATTCAGTGAGTTGGTGTTAGAAGCAACACTACATACATGTCTCTTTGTACACAGACAGAATGACCTTTCATGGTTCATTGTTTTTCTGTCATGGCTCAGTGGGAATGGGAGTAACACCTGTGACACCAGGCAGCTTAGAAAGGAAGGGCTGCCTAGGCTTGTACTGTCTGTCAGTGGGTGGGGGAGCATTCACAAAGTACAATAGTCGTTTAGTTGCTGCTCTGATTTACAAGCTTCATTAGAGACCTGAGGAAGCTTATCGGATAATAACACGTGTGGCTGATGAGATTTTTCTTTCTCAGTAGTGGCATGTTTGTTTGGGTTTTTTTTTATACTGTGCTGATGTGAACATGTTTAGGACATGTTTGTGTTTTGATGTAGAAATGTAATGTGTATGTGTACTCTTTACTGTTGACATGGGTTTACGTGTGCTAAATGATTTTGTGTAACACACGGGACCTTGGTTTATCGTCATATCCAAAAGACTAGAACCCAGACCACCACTCATTGTCTAATGGATGGGAAAAAGTTTTGGGACCAAACAGGGATCAAACCACCACACATTTCTGACCTGGACTTTTTGCTTCCTAGGCAGGTACATTACCTCTAGGTCACTGATCCACCAAAAGACAGTGACACACACACACACACACACACACACACACACACACACACACACACACACACTCTCTCTCTCTCTCTCTCTCTTACACATACTCACTAACTTACACATGCACACACACACGCACACAAAAACACACACACACTGTACCAACACACACAACATTTAAACAGTGACAGTCACATACACTCCCAGCTTTCCACCTGAACTGAACCCCCATTTAACGACCAATTGACACACCTATACATCTGTCTCTTTTTCTGATCGGCAGTCAAGTCTGTCGCAATGTCATGACTACCTTCAGGCAACAGGATCTTTAAGGGGAACAATTTTCAATCATTTTTGACAGCGTCACCAGGATGTGTTGGGAAACATGATACATGTTTTGTTAGACACTAAGTTAAGAAAATGCAGCATGAGCAGACACTATTGAAAATGTCTTTTGTTCTACTAACAATGCGCTGATTAACTCTGAACAAAAGCACAGATACATACAGGTATGCATGCACCATTGCAGACATTTGACTCATTTATATATATCTATTTCTATATATATCTATATCTCTCTCTATATATATATCTATATGTGTGTGTGTGTGTGTGTGTGTGTGTGTGTGTGTGTGTGTGTGTGTGTGTGTGTGTGTGTGTGTGTGTGTGTGTGTGTGTGTGTTACAGGTAGGAAAACTGCCTCTGCTTGAAGTTCATAAAGTTGATTATCTCACAGTCACACAAAGGTAATCAAAGCAACTAGTATCTGAGCAAGTCTGATAGCTGAAATAGTGGATAAATTGAAAGAAGTGATCAATTTGTTTGGTCGGGGTTTCTTACATACTGTTACCTGTATTACATAAAAAACAAACAAATAAAACTTCAAGCCTAAATACCAAATAATTGCAAAATTTTGATTATGATCACTGGTTATATTGTATTTTTTGTAATTTGGTTAAAGCTCCAAAATTGACCAATGGTCAGATTTTTGCATTACATATATTTTAAGCAACTGTGTTTTTCCCGCCATTTAAGATAGCCACATTTCAACTTCGGGGATAATGGCAATGAACTTCATCATCATCTTCATCATCATAATCTTTCTAAGTTTTTTTTCTTCTTCTTCTTCTTCTTCTTTTCCTCATGACTGTTCTTAAAACATCACTCTCTATAGCTGCAGGTTCTGATTTCTCTCTGTTTCTCCATCACTTCTCTCCCCACAATCCATAGATTATGAACCAATGCTTTGTTTTAGCTAGCCTACAACTAAATTGAATTTTGACAGATGCTCTGAAACACTGTGTTGATTCACTTTGTTTTGAAACAAGTTCTGGCAAGGAATTCAAATCCCACAGTTTTGGAATCAACAGAAGACAACACACACACACACACACACACACACACACACACACACACACACACACACACACACACACACACACACACACAGAGTGTACAAAACCATCTCCAAAGACAGATAATAGACATATATAAAAACTGATGATGATTCAAACACTAACAGCATATAAAAATACTGATGATACAAACACTAACAGCAGACAAAATTATCACCATAGACAGTCAACAGTAGAGATGTTATCAACAGATGGCAAGAAAAAAAGCACACACAAACAACCTACAAAACCACACCAAAGACAGACAACAGACATTCAATTCAATTCAATTCTTTTATTGTCCTCTATTACGGGAAAATTGTTTTGCAGAGATTAAAAACACATATATATCTAAAGAACTAATTAGACATAGACTTATATAATTTGAATGTTCATGATAGGAGGTAACATTTGTTAAACACATAAAGACACACACACACACACCACACACACACACACACACACACACACACACACACACACACACACACACACGCAAGTGCAAGCAGGAGTGCTGTTGTTCACAGGTGTTGCAGTCACTGGTATTGACTATAAAGAGTCTGACAGCTGTGGGCAGGAAGGAGTCCCTGAAATGGTTGGTTCTGCTTCTTATGGACAGAACATGACTGCTGATCTCTCGCTTGGACACACACTGGGACAGTACAGGATGGAGAGGATGGGTGTCATCCTAATAATTCTGGTCATCTTCTTCAGGTAGCTCTTCTCTTAGAGGTTGGAGGCTGGAGTGATGTCCTTCTTGATGACCCTTGCTGCTGCCTTTGTGATGCACTCCAGTTTGTTGCTGTGGATTTTTTGGTGTTGCTAAAATTGAAGATTGATTGTACAATGCAATGCTTTGCACTGCAGCTTGATAAGATCTCAATAAAATGGTGATGCTGATTTGAAAACTTTGCAGTTTTCTTAAGAAGTACAATTTTTTTGTTTGTTTTCTTGTAGCAGGCATTGACATTTTCTTGATGGTAAGTGGTGCTGGCTTGTCATTTTTCCTTTGGAAATCAATCATCATTTAGTTTGTTTTTGAGATGATCAGTTAAGTTCCAGAGAGTTCTTGTCATACCTTACCAGTCTACTAACGCTTTGACTGTGGACCTGTATCAGGTCTCATCACTCTTCAGAAGCCCAGTAAGTGATGATGTGTCATCAGCAAACTTGATATAAATATTGCTGTCAGTGGTAAAATGCCAGTTAGCTGTGTAGAGGGTAAAAAAGACTGGAGAAAGGACACACCCTTGGGGGGCTTCTGTATTTGTCAACAGGCTGTCTGACATTGCTTGTCCTATTCTCACTATCTGTGGACTTTCTATTAAAAAGCTAAAAATCCATGATTAGTTTTGGGTTGATAATCATGTTCAACAGTTTCTGTATTAAAAGATGGGGTTGAATAGTACTAAAAGCACTTGAAAAATCAATAAAATGAATTATGGCATAAGTTGCTGAATAGTCTAAATGTTCCTGTAGCTTGTGCAGCAGTCAGGAGAGCATAGGAAAATAGATGAATTCATAATTCATACAAATACTAACACTGTAACAGCAGACAAAATCGCAACCATAGTGATAGACAGTCAACAGACTTGTCAACAGATGATGAGACACTCACTAAGCACATACAAAAACTACAAGTCACCACAGACAGTAAACAGACTTGTCAACAAATGACAATACACACACAAACACTAAGACAAGAGCATACAAAACTACAGGTCACCATAGAAAGTCAACAGACTGATCATTAACACGTCTTCAGATGATCTATTCATGTTGCTCACCTGCGAACAACCTCCTGATAGGACTGGAGAGCATCAGAGGTAAACAGGTGAGAGAGAGCATCACGGAACATGTGTGCTTCATCACCTGAACATATGGGATTCATGACAAATATGGGGCTGGTGAATTATTAGTGAACTCTTAATTAATGAGATTACTGTCTGGATGGACAGACTACAGGGAATGGTGAGAGGACAAAATAACAGAAACACAGATCTACTAGACAAACACTGAATACAGAGAGAGACACAGAGACAGGGAGAGAGAGAGAGAGAGAGAGAGAGAGAGAGAGAGATGAGAGAGAGGAGAGAGAGAGAGAGAGAGAGGAGTAGAGAGAGAGAGAGAGAGATTGATTTGATTTGATTTGATTTATTCTTTTATATCGAGGATAATGGGATAAGCACTCTTGTGCTTTTTTACATCCAGTCCCCGTGTGTATGCACTTTTGTAATGTCATCTGTTCCCACCAGCACACGATGGCCTACTCTTACGAAAGCGGAACAGGATTTAACATGTGCGCAAGATGTTCTGCGTGCGTTCGCACATGGGGCCTCGGTTTAAAGTCTCATCCGAAGGACTTTTGGAGAGAGAGAGAGAGAGAGAGAGAGAGAGAGAGAGAGAGAGAGAGAGAGAGAGAGAGAGAGAGAGAGGAGAGAGAGAGAGAGAGAGGAGAGAGAGAGAGAGAGAGAGAGAGACAAAGGCAAGGCAAGGCAAAATTCTTTTATTCGAGGATAATAGATAAGCACTCATGTGCTTTTTTACATCCAGTCCCCGCCCTTTTCAGGGAAAACATCAAGATAAAAAGATAGTAAACAGTAAAACTATATGCAGTACCAAACAACATAAAGGAATAAGGACATTATACATAATAAGATAATAAAAATGCACACTTTCAGAAGACGAAAATCAGAAGCCACAATAAAATGATTTTGATTATAAAAGAAAAGAGAAGCGTTAATAGATAAAGAGCAACCAAAGAAACATAATGAAATAAACAACTTAGCAACCAAGAAAAGTCCACCCAAAAATACTTAGCTACAACATTGTTACAACTCATAACAACAAAATGAACTCAGAAGGAACTAAAGATAATACAATGATTATAATGATGACAATAAGAATAATATCAACAATAGTGATAATAGCATGATAATAATACACGTAAAACTCACTCCTACACGTAGGTCACACACCACACACACACACACACCACACACACACACACACACACACACACACACACATACATACATACATACATTCATACATTCATACATACATACATACATACATACATACATACATACATACATACAACTCACTCACGCATGCACGCTCGCAGGCAAATGCACATACAAATCACACACACACACACACACACACACACAAATGCACACACACACAAACACACACACACCCACACCCACACCCACACACACACACTTACTCACACTTGTATTTATAAGCACATATCCGCAGGCGCACATGTACTTGAGGTGGTAGGTTTTTTGTGTTTTTTTTTTTTTTCTTAAAAAAAAAAAAAAAAAAAAAATTAGTCATAGAAAAAAGAAGAATGATACAAGTCAAACAATCATATCAGGTGACAATATTATCCTTTCTTTTACATTCATACTTCATATAAAAAAGAAGAAAGAAGAAACAAAAGCAAGCAGCAAAGTTAAAACAGAAAATAAACAAGAACAAGACATCAAAAACTTGAGGTAGGACCCATCAACAACAACAACAAAAAGTCATGCAAATCATAATATTTTAATACAAGGGGAGACGACAAATAAAAACAATTATCCACCCCCCCCCCCCCCCCCCCCACACACACACACACAACACCCCAAACACACTCACCACACACACACAAATTTCGCGCTCATGTCATCAATAAACTTCATTTTAAAAGAAATATATGCTAAAAGAGAGAGAGAGAGAGAGAGAGAGAGAGAGAGAGAGAGAGAGAGAGAGAGAGAGAGAGAGAGAGAGAGAGCGAGAGCGAGAGAGAGAGAGAGAGAGAGATGGATAGACAGACAAAAGCAGATAAAAAGAAAAAAAGGAAGAGGTACACACACACACACACACACACAACACACTACACACACACACTACACACACTACACACACACACACACACACACACACACACACACACACACACACACACACACACACGCACACACACGCATGAGGCAGAAGGACAGTATTCAAAATGCAGAGTCATAGACTGAACATTTAATGATTTATTAATTAATACATAATATGCAAACTCAGCATCCACCTTTATGGCGCTGGTAAATTTAAAAATACATGCAGTGTGTGTGTGTGTGTGTGTGTGTGTGTGTGTGTGTGTGTGTGTGTGTGTGTGTGTGTGTGTGTGTGTGTGTGTGTGTGTGTGTGTGTGTGTGTGTGTGTGTGTGTGTTTGTGTTGTGTTGTGTTGTGTTGTGTTGTGTTGTGTTTGTTGTGTTGTGTGTGTGTTTTGTGAGTGGGTGGGTGCGTGCGTATATGTAGTCTGTAGATGAGTTTAGTACACTTATTATGTATGTACATCAAAGAATAATTTTTTGAAAGACAACATTTATGCCTCTATAAATGAGTCAGTTTTATTCACACTATAATTATGATGCACATGAATGTCATGATATATTTCTGTTTATTCGTTGTTGGTTTTTTTGTTGTGTTTTGTTAAAAGCCAGCACTGTCACAAACACATGCTTGCATACATTGCATGCTTGCAATTACTTCATAATTATTAGATCTGACTTTCAGCCTTAAGACACAGAGTGACAGCCACTGCATTTTACTTCTAAAGTCAAATATGTCATGGTGTATCTGGACTTGACTACTAATTTATCTTTGTGGAAGAACAGTAGATTCTCCAACATTTTTCAGACTTCTGAATCAGTTTTCTGACAAAACCTTATGGTCGACTAGTGATCTACAAATCAATACTACAGCACAGAGCTCCATATTTTTAATGACAAACTTACCATCTGTGAACAGTATATTGTCGCCAAATATCTGGCCCAAGAAAGCTTTGTAGCCAAGTTCAAAAGATCCATTTCGATCTGTCAGACAGGCATTATGCATACATGTATTCAATCAAAATTAAACTAATTGAGTTAATCACATATTTACTTTTAACTTTTTGACTTATATGTCTTTTTAAAACATACTTAATGAATGAAAGAAATCTAAATTATATATATTATATCTATATCTATATATAAATATATATATCTATATATAAATATATATATCTATATATCTATCTATATATATCTATATATCTATCTATATATATATATATATATATATATATATATATATATATATATATATATATATATATATATATAATGCATTCACATTTTCAAAGGGAACAAGTTCAACAGATCAAAATAATGCAGAGTATACAGGTGATCAATTGACCAAAATATTGCAGAGTGTGTTGCACCACTAGCAGTCACACAATTATTGAAGTGCAGTGACTTCATGAGAATACTTGATCAACAAAATAAGATTACTTATAATTATTGTTATAACAGCAGTGGCCAATTCTTTCAAAACTTTGTGTAAGTATACCTGACCTTGAAATTGGACAATTTTAGTCTATTTTGTTCTGTTCTTGTTGCTGCTGTGGTTCAAAATGCGCTACATCAGAACATAATAATGTATTATTGTATACTCACATGTAGTCACATTATAGTATACTGATAAAATTTATACTATAGTATAGTATACAGTGCTTTCAGGTAGGAGATAAGGCTTTAAATTAGATCAAATAAAGCAACTTCCTTAGTTACATGTATACACATGGATCTATAAATTCTGTAATGTACATTAGTAAAGTTGCATAATTTGGAACATAATATCTATACCCATGTATTGATGTAATTATGTCTGTTGCATACATGAGTGTGTGTTTAATTAAGTTAATTTTCAGAGAGTGTGTGGCGTGTATGTGTGCGTGAGTGAGTGAGTGTGATACAGAGACGGTAGAAGGAGGGAGAGGGGGAGGAGGGGGGGGGGGGGGAGAGAGAGAGAGAGAGAGAGAGAGAGAGAGAGAGAGAGAGAGAGAGAGAGAGAGAGAGAGAGAGAGAGAGAGAGAGAGAGAAGAGACAGAGACAGAGAGAGAGAGAGAGAGACAAAGACAGAGACAGAGACAAAGAGAGAGGCTGTGTGCATATAATAGAGCATGTATCACTGTATGACTGTTAAGTCAAGTAGGTATGTGTGTACAGATGATGACTGTGTGGACATACATACCTGTGTGTATCACTATTATCAGTATATAATATGATGCACATCTAATTTAATCCAATCTTAATATTGTGTACAGACCCACCCCTGAGACCACCTGGATAAAATTTAATTGAGTGTGAGTGAGTGATGAGTGTGTGTGTGTGTGTGTGTGTGTGTGTGGTGTGTGTGTGTGTGTGTGTGTGTGTGTGTGTCACTGTGTGTGTGTTGTGTGTGTGTGTGTGTGTGTGTGTGTGTGTGTGTGTGTGTGTATGTGTGTGCATGTGTGTATGTATGCATGTATGTGTGTGTATGTATGTGTTAGTACATGTGTCTGTGTCTGTGCCTGTACGTTCGTGCATGCATGCGTGCATATATGCGTGCGTCGTCGTGTGTGAACACACATGCATTGCATGCATAATTGTATGCATGCCAGTGAGCAATGTGTGTGTGCAAAATAGTGCAAAACAATCATGTCTGTTATAAACTTATTTGTACTCTTCAATGTTGATCATAGTAATTAACCCACCTGCCAGAATTTCGCGCACACCATTATTGGAGCAGACAAAAGCTGTAGGTTTATTCAGGAAACGAGAGGCAAAGATCCGACATTGATGATGCTCGATGTTTTTTCTAAGAAACTTGACTGGGTCTTTGTAGAAATCGATAGATTTATCACCAAGTAGCGGCCAACCTACCGATCCTGGTAGCTGTGCCATAACTCGACAAAAAAACCTTTCTAATTCAGAAATCGTTCTGCAGATCGCGATGACAAAATAAAATAAACTCATTCTTTGAAACTGAATATTATATTACGAACTTCAACTTGAATCAATGAATGTACCTCGTTGAAATTCTCATCGCATCAATCCTCATACACACTAGAACTGTGAACATAATCTTAACTTATAACCGAAATGATTACTGCCTGGACCCTTCTGCTTTCTGATTTAGACCGAAATTTTCGGGAAGGAAAATTATCCCAGTGAAAAACAACCCAAACTTCTGTAGCCTACTACAGTGCTAGAATAAACACCAAACACAACCGATCAAGGCCATTAACTTTCCTCATAAAATATTTCAGCGATTCCCTCCTCCCTATCCTCAGTTCTCATCGATGAATAAAACTGTTTTAAAGTACAAAAACTAAATCAAATAACTCCGATCCACACAGAATCACAAACTTTGGGAGGCAGACGACATTTCGACGAGCGGACCGTTGGTTGTGTTGTTGTGTGACGCTTCCTGCGAACTGATTCCGTTTAGTAACAAAGTCCACCCGCAGTTATGCCCCTTGTCGATGTGGCACCATGTGTGCACTTTCGGTTTGGATCGATGCGGGACAGAATCAGTTGTTGAATATTGCACCGACACACTCCTGCTACAACATAATGGGATATGCAAATAGACTGATAAATAAAGCTTTGAAGATAATCAACAGATGTTGCTGATGTGTGTCGGATTTCTTCAAACCTAGTGACTGGGTGTGTGTGTGTGTGTGTGTGTGTGTGTGTGTGTGTGTGTTGTGTGTGTGTGTGTGTGTGTGTGTGTGTGTGTGTGTGTTGTGTGTGGTGTGTGTGTGTGTGTGTGTGTGTGTGTGTGTGTAAGCACATGCATGGTGACCGGCAAATACTTTTTGCAGCTAATACTAGAACATACGACTCAGAATCAAACAGTTTGGATATTTCCATAATTTTTATTAAGTTTGTTCCTTTGCTTTTATACAAGGCATTGAACACAGGGCAATCAAAAATATTCTTGGACGATACAATAGCAGAAGAAATGAAGAAAGCATTTTGGAACACAGCACTCTGATGTTGTTCAGGAGTTATATTTCGTAGGTAACATAGACGATCATAATGAAGCCTGTAGTACTTCGATCACATAGTTTGCAAGAATGAAGTGATTTGAAATGATGATAAACTTAGGCATGTAGCCTACTAGTAATCACTATGTCACTTGTACATTCTAAGGCACCATGTTTGCTAAGGAATCAACTGATTCCAGTTTAGACAAATGTGACGGCACCCAGCAAAAATGTACCCTAATACCTTTAGATGCAAGAGAATAGTATAAGGAACTGGTCAAAGAAATTTAATGTCATTTATCATTAATTCTTTTCCTTAGAGTCCGAATGCTTCAAAGCAAGTAAAACTGATTTTGAATCACGTACAAACACACGCGCACGCGACGCGGGCATAGTCACATGCCAATGCACAAATAGGCCTAATTACAACATGTGGTGCAATAAGAGCACTTTCAATTGATAAGATGTAAATATAACACTTGAATAATGAAAAAATAATCAGTGAAATAAATGAATTAGAAAAAGTAGATAAATTTAAAAACAAAACTGAAAACATTGCACTTTGTAAAAGAAACGCAAGTCAACTTTGCTATAAGTGTCCTATACACCATGCCTTGCTCAGATCTCTCTCTCTCTCTCTCTCTCTCTCCTCCTCTCTCTCTCTCTCTCTCTCTCTCTCTCTCTCTCCCTCTCCCCTCCCCCTCCCTCCTGGATGTAAAAAAGCACACGAGTACCCAATCCATCACCCTCGATACAAAATAATCAAATCAATTAAATCCCCCCCCCTCTCCCCCCCCCCCCCACGGTCACCAGCCTAAGGGATATATATATATATATATATATATATTATATATATAGAGAGAGAGAGAGAGGAGAGAGAGAGAGAGAGAGAGAGAGAGAGATGAGGAGGAGAGAGAGAGAGAGAGAGAAGAGATGAGAGAAGAGCAGAGGAAGAGACGAGAGAGAGAGAGAGAGATGATAATCCATCTATCTATCTATCCATCTATCTATCTATCTATCTGAGTGGATAAAAGAAATAATGACTATATTATAGTGATTATTTCTTTTATCCACTCCTACATAGTGCCATCCAAAGCTATTTCAAATCAGTCAACAAGCAAATATATAGAAATGTTTTATACAGCAACAGTTTTTCAAGTTTTTTTCCCCATATTACAGAAAAAAACATCACAATTAACTCATCTCAAGTTGAGAAAAAAGTACAATCTTTCAACAGTTTAAGGTTATATATTTTTTAAAGGGTTTAAAAAAACCTATCCCAAAACAGAAAAAAACAATAAAACCCCCTTTCATTCTAAAAAAAGTCCAGCAAGAAACCCAAGAAGCAAAAATAAAGCAAAAACCTTTAAAACCCCAAATGTTTCTAAAAGAATGTCTATTCATACTGAACCTTATACCCCACATTTTATACGAATTTAATTCAAAAATAGCTTATTCCCCATTTTAAGATATAAAAAAATAAAGTGATTCCCCCCACAAGCTCTGCTCCATACTAAAAAAAAAAAAAAAAAACAAGCTTTCAATTAAAAAAAAAAAGGAAAAAAAAAGAAAACCCACCCTCCCAAAATTGCCCCCCCCCCCCCACCCCCCCCCCCCCCCAAAAAAAAAAAAAAAAAAAAAAAAACAAAATTTAAAAAAAAACAAAAAGGGAAAACAACTCGACTCAACGAATTTTGATTTAATAGCTGCACCCGACTCCTCTCCCCTTCTCACATATTCTTTGTTTACTCAACTTTGAAACTATCAGCATTTTGATGATCAAGCCTCAATAACAACTACTTTTCATACATAAACATTACATTGGTCAAGACTACTCAAGGTATCTAAATTGTGTTGCTAAAAATTATTTGGTCTACCAGT
>CM060319.1:25585748-25595748 GCA_030674155.1 Stramonita haemastoma
CTCTCTCTCTCTCTCTCTCTCTCTCTCTCTCTCTCCTCTCTCTCTCTCTCTCTCTCTCTCTCTCTCTCTCTCCTCTCTCTATATATATATATATATATATATATATATATCTGTCTGTCTGTCAGTCTGTGGTATGTTCACAGTGGGTTATATTTTCCACATACTTCTGCGTCTCTGCAAACGTAAAAGATAGACTTTCAACGTTGTTTGAATGTCTGCAGTAGACCCATAGATTGTCGTGGCTTTTTGCTTATAGACACATTGGCTTTGTGATGGTCTTTCTACGGAAAGGCATATTGTGCTATAGCCGATATTCACGCGCGCGCGCGCCGTGTGTGTGTGTGTTATGTGCGCGCGCGCGCGCGCTCACCCTTCACTCTAATTGGACAGTTTCAACGTGTAACTGCATTTTGAGGGAGAATGTTAAAGTAGATTATGACGCAGTTTCAGTAACTTGAAAACCATTTCTTTTTGAGAAAGCAGTTTTGTGACGCTCGCAGAATGAATACCAAGTAACTATTAAGACCATATCTTGGGGATATAATTGGTTACGAACTTGAAATCATCTTGCTTTGTTCCTCTCTGTGTTTTTATTTGTATGTGTCTGTCTCTCTCTCTGTGTCTGTCTCTGTCTTTCTTCTCTCTCAATCTCTCTTTGTCTGGCTCTCTTTGTCTGTCCCTGTCTCTCTCTCTCGGTCTCTGTGTCTGTCTCTGTATGTCTGTCGTCTGTCTGCCCGCCTGTCTCACCGCCCCCCCCCCCCCCCCCCCTCCACACTCTCTCTTTCTTTTTGTTTTTCTTGGTTTGTCTGATTTAACCCCTTTGTCTATATTTTCCTGTTCTGTCTGTCTGTCTGTCTTCTGTCTCTCTCTGTCGTCTGTCTGTCTGTCTGTCTGTCTGTCTCTCTTCTCTCTCTCCTCTCTCTCTCTCTCCTCTCTCTCCTCTCTCTCCTCTCTCTCTCTCTCCTCTCTCTCTCTCTCTCTCTCTCCCCTCTCTCTCTCACTCTCTGTCTCCCCCTCCCCTCTCCCCTCTCCCTCACTCTGTCTCCCCTGTTCCGCTTTTCGTAAGAGTAGGCCATCGTGTGCCGGTGGGAACAGATGACAATATTTACAAAACTGCATACACACGGGGACCGGATGAAAAAAACACATGATTGCTTATTCGGTTATCCTCGATATAAAAGAATAAATTCCTCTCTCTCTTCTCTCTCTCTCTCTCTCTCTTCTCTCTCTCTCTCTCTCTCTCTCTCTCTCTCTCTCTCTCTCTCTCTCTCTCTCTCCTCTCTCTCTCTCTCTCTCTCCCCTCTCTCTCCCCTCTCTCCCTCCCTCCTCTCTCTCTCCCTCTCCTCCTCCCCTCCCTCCCCCCCTCCTCTCCTCTCTCTCTCTCCCTCTCCTCTCTCTCCTCTCTCCCCCCCCTCTCTCTCTCTCTCTCTCTGTGTTAATGTCTCTGTTTGTCTCAGTCAGAAATTCCGAGCCATTAACTTTGTGGAAAGCTGCAGTTAAGCACCGAGTAGTGTATCATGACTTTTCTATTTGTCTCCCTGTTATGGCTTAGTATAGTGCGTAATTGCGCCTTTTTTTTCTTTCATTGCTCATAAGGAGTAAGAATGTGTGTGTGTGTGTGTGTGTGTGTGTGTGTGTGTGTGTGTGTGTGTGTGTGTGTGTGTGTGTGTGTGTGTGGGTGTGTGTGTGTGTGCGCACTGGGTTTCTGTTTCTTTTTTGTGATTATATAAGATCTATCTGATCTCTCTCTCTCTCTCTCTCTCTCTCTCTCTCTCTCCTCTCTCTCTCTCTCTCTCTCTCTCTCTCTCTCTCTCTCTCTCTCTCTCTCTCCTCTCTCTCTCTCTCTATATATATATATATATATATATATATATATACACACATATATGTGACGCTCCACCACATAAGGAGTGCATTCCACAAGAGTTCAATTTTTAGTTATTAACATGTTATGAATCTGCAAAGAAATAGCTATACAATAGAAAAACAGATTGAAAATAGAACAATTCTATGAAAAGTTATTGCAAGTTGAAACAATAGACTGCAGGAAATGACAAAACAAGAAATGGACAAGTTTAGCATCATAATAAATGGTAAGAATGAGGGCTTGGGCATTTTTAAGTACGTTTAGAAGCAAAAGAGTACAAAATTACGACTTGGTATTTCATTACAAGGTAGAATAATGGCTATAGTTTTATTAAACAATCAAAATCTGGAAATTGCCAACTTGACCCCACCTGCCTTAAATGGCTTCTAGCGGAAAAGTGGGTAATGTGCTAATCGACTCATTTCGTGGTGGAGCATCACACAACACACAATCACACATCACACACAAAATATATATATATATATATATATATATATATATATATATATATATTGATTATGTGTTAGTATATGTTCTGTATGTGTGTGTGATATATATAAATGTATGTGTGTGCGTGTATGTATTTAATCTATATATGTATATAATTATATATACTGCTACTATTTTAATATAATCTATACTTACATATAAATCCTCCTCCGCTTCTTCTCTTCTGCCACCGTTCCTGGAGTTATTTGGAATCAAGAAGAGAATCATTTGTCAGGAAAGAACAGTTTGGTCACGATCTACCCGGAGTGATTAGTGCGTGCGTGGCGTGCGTGCGGCGTGCGTGGCGTGCGTGCGTGTGTGGTGCGTGCGTGTAGTGTGTGTTGTTGTGTGTGTGTGTTCGTTGGTTCGTTCGTTCTTTTGATTGAATGTCTTTTTTCACTGTAGGTGATAATAAATAGACGATGTGTGTGTTGTGTATTTTGTGGTATGTGTGTGAGCGTGCGTGCGTGCGTGCGTGCGTGTGCGTGTTGTGATGTTTGGCGTGTGTGCGTGTTTGTTGCGTGTTGTGATTCAAAGCGCGTTTGGTATTATAAGGCAAAAAAAGTCGTGATAATCCGTAATATTATTATTTATAAGAAATATATTATCGTCTACTTTCACCAAATATAGCGTGTTTGCCACAGAATGGATCTGGAAATAAAATAAAATGATCGTTGTTTGTGTCTGCTGTAAGTCTGGAAATCTTCAAGTCTTGTGTTATTTTTTTTTGTTCAAAGAGAGAGTGTCCTGTGTTCAGTTCAGATCGTTTGTTTCACAGTGCAAAACGATTTTGTTTCCATTTACGTGGATATTACTTGTCTGTAACTGAGAGTAGGGTGGTTGTTTTTTTTTTAGGACAACTGTGTCATTTGCCGTGGGTTCTTAACCGTGCGTTGAATTGAATCTAATGTTCACCCAGAATTTCAGAGTTATCTAAAAGACCAGTGGAAACTGGTTTTTATGGGTTTTGAAAAAAAGTTTGATGTGGTTTAGTGTATATGTGTGTCGTGGGGGGGGGGGGGGGCATTCATACGTGGGTGTGCCAGGTGTGTTTGAATGTAGGTGAGTGTGGTGTAGTGTGGTGGTGGTGTGTGTGTGTGTGTGTGTGTGGTTATCGCGCGTCCGTGCGTGCAGCCGCTGCTTGCGATCATGCATGTGTTAAGTCCTGGTAATCGAGGATGGTATTAAATTTCAGTTTCATACTATTGATCACACACTTGGTTATGAGAAGAGTACAGAGGTGAACGACTAGAGACTGTTTAACCTCTCACTTTGTGGAGTGTTAGTTTAATCCAGACACCTTTCTGAAAACATAACAGCAAGATGTATCAGACAAAAACCTCCTTAAAACTCAAAACGCGAGCGATCTGAGAATCATGATTATGGAGACAAAAATAGACGGTTTTTTTTTCATGTAAACGACGTGTGAGGCGTCACAGGAGAAGAGCTGTACATATCAGTGTAAAAGATACACTCCAGCCTGTGCAAACCGAACGTTTCGTCAGGAAATAGATGTTCTGATACACCAGGCATGTTAGGTTTTGGTTTTTCTTTTGTAGGAGGTCTGCTGGTGTTCTGCTTCTGTTGTACAGCTTGTGGCATTACAAGAGAGAGGGGTGTGTGTGTGTGTGTGTGTGTGTGTGTGTGTGTGTGTGTGTGTGTGTGTGTGTGTGTGTGTGTGTGTGTGTGTGTGTGTGTGTGTGTAGGATGATGATGAGAGAGAGAGAGAGAGAGAGAGAGTTTGTGTGTGTGGTGTGTGTGTGTGTGTGTGTGTGTGTGTGTGTGTGTGTGTGTGTGTGTGTGTGTGTGTGTGTGTTTAAATTAAGTTACCGATCAGGATTTTACGAATTTACTTTTTCACGAAAGGTGCTTCAAACCACGAACAACATTTCGTGTATGCTGAAACGAAAATCTTTTCACACTTTATTATTATTATTTTTAGACGTTTTCGAAATGTGTCTGGGACTCTCTGATGGCTTAAGTTGGATGATGTCGACAGCAATAAGAAAGTAATGTCTCGTGGCACTGCTTGAAAGTGTCGAAGTTGATCGTGACTTGATAGCTTGTTGATAAATAAAACGAATACTGGGACATACAGTGTTCTCAACTTTGCCACCACATCATCTTGTTGACGTTCATTTTGTGCCTTGAATCGGTGCATCGTTGTATTGGGGGATAATACTTTTAGTGTTAAACAACTATCAAACATTATGAAACAAGACTTTTTTTCTGAAAAGAAAAACTGCAGAAAACATAAAACAATAAAGAAGCCTATAATACCTCAGTATAGTTCCTCGCGTGATGGTACAGTTGTGATACAGCAGCAACAAGCTTAAAGTGTGACAACAAAATTCTGTACAGTGACAAAACAGCTGTAATGTACTGTGGTGACGAGCATTCTGCTAGCATACGGTAGTGTCTGTTGAAACATTAACAGCAGTAGTACGTGTATGATGCTATATCGACGCTTCTATACGCGACTGCAGAGATGAGAAGTGACAGTGTTCGTGCCGTGTGACACCTGTCAGCGAAACAAGTGCCGTGTCGGTGTTCCGTGACTTCATACAAAAGTGACCTTGTGACTTAACTATGCAGTGCCACCGTACATACGTGACAGCGCAGATATTTCTGTGACTCGACGTAAAAGTGACGTTACGGGTTTTCCCGTGACTTTTCAAAAAAAATGATTGGTGACGATACGCCGTCACTTCACATTGAAGTGATAGTTGTGTCGATGTTCCTAGAATCCACATGAAAGTGACATTGCAAATGCTCCGCCTTTCTTCAGAGAAGTGACAGTGCTACAAACTTTGCACTCCATTATAGAAGTAACATTGATACGGATTTTTCGTCATTTCATTGAGAACTGACAGTGGAACGGAAGTTCCGTCGCTCCGTACAGAAGTGACAGTGGTATGAAAGTTCCGTTACTACGTAGAGAAGTGACAGAGGTATGAAAATTCCATCACTACGTAGAGAAGTGACAGAGGTACGGAAAATTTACATGATACGGATGATCCATCACTTCACAGAATTTAGGTGATACGGTTTTGTGACTCTTCATAGAGATACATGATACAAATTTATCTGTCCTCAACTCAGAATTTACATGATACAGATATTCCGTGACGCAACTCAGCATTTACATGATACAGATATTCCGTGACGCAACTCAGAATTTACACGATACAGATATTTCGTGACCCAACACAGAATTTACACGATACAGAATATTTCGTGACCCAACACAGAATTAGTGATACGGAAAATCTAGGACACACACAGAATTTACATTATACGGATATTCTGTGACGCTGCTCAGAATTTATTTTGTACGGATATTCAGTGACGCAATATAACATTTACATGATACGGATATTTTGTGACACAACACCGAAGTTACACGATACGATACTCCGTGACCCAACACAGAATCTACATGATACAGATATTTCGTAACACAAAACAGAATCTACATGATAAGAATATTCAACCTCTGCACATAAAGAGTTGACATTGATACGGTTAAGAGTATCACTTCACACGACAGTAACATTTAACTCGGACATTGGGTCACCCCTGTAAGACACAGTAGTGACAGTGTGCGGAGTGTGGATGTTCCGGGAGTGGCGGGGCAGGGGAAGAAGAGCTGCTCTGTGACCATGTGGCCTGCGGAATGGGAGCAAGATCTGCTGGACCCCTACGCTTACGCCCACCACTCTATCTGTGCAGGTAACCACCCAGCCTTCTCTTCTTGTTCTGCTCTTCTGTTCTTGCTTTACGTCTTCTTCTTTTCTTGTTCTTCTTCTTGTTCTTGTTCTTCTTGTTCTTGTTCTTCTTCTTGTTGTTCTTGTTTTCTTGTTCTTGTTCTTCTTCTTCTTCGTCGTCGTCTCTTCGTCTTCTTCTTCTTCACGTTAAACCCTGTTCCGCTTTTCGTAAGAGTAGGCCATCGTGTGCCGGTGGGAACAGATGACATTTACAAAAATGCATACACACGGGGACTGGATGAAAAACAAGCACAAGAGTGCTTATTCCATAATCCTCATATAAAAGAATAAATGAATCAAATGAAATCAAATCAAATCTTCTTCTTCTTCTTCTTCTTCTTCTTCTTCTTCTTCTTCTTCTTCTTCTTCTTCTTCTCTCTCTCCTCCTCCTCCTCCTCCTCCTCTCCTCCCTCCTCCTTCTCCCTCCTCCTCCTCCTTCCTCCTCCTCCTCCTCCTCCCCCATCCTCCTCTATCCTCTTCTTCCTCCCCTTTCTCTTCTCTTTTCCTCTTCTTCTTCTCTTCTCTCTTCTTCTTCTTCTTCTTCTTCTTCTTCGTCTTTCTTCTTCTTCTTTGCCTTTTGCTGTTTCTTCCCTGGAGATCAGAACGTCTGTGCTGTCGTTAAGTGGGTTTTGTCGTTATCGCTATATATACTAACTGGAACAAGACGCTCAACTGCGCGAACCCGGTCCAAGAGTAAACTGAAAATTATTTGGTAAACTGCTTAGTGCATCACTAGATATTATCAACACAGATGAAAGCGTAACCCAAAATAACGGTAATAAAAAAAAAAAGGTATTGACTTTTTTTTTGTTTTTGTCAAAAATAAATATGAAAACGCAGGACAAAAATGTAGCAATAAAGACAATGATGTTGGTTTCAATAAAGTAACATGCTAAGCAGTTAAAAAAAAAATTCCAGTTACATTTCGACCGGACTCGCGCAGTTGAACGTTTCGATCTAGTTAGCAATGACAAAAAAAAATCCTCTTAATGTTACCACAGACGTCCTATTCCTCCCCCCCCCCCCCCCCCCCCCGGTCACTATAACTTTTTGTAGAAGTAGGCCAGCTATAGTCGGTAACATGAAGGACACCAACTTACCCAGCATGCATCCTGAGGGCTGGAGAGGAATGGGCTCCGCCTGGTTCAACTTGACTAGGACGTGACACACTGTCTGAAAACTTCAGTGCTGAGCCTCGTCGACTCTTCAAGGAGTCAATGGAGAAGTCAGATCATGTGAACATCATCGCGTGATATTCTGATAATGTGAACTATTATTTTCCCTTAAGTTCGAGAATGCTAAGGGTTGTCTCTTTTTCACAGAAGGAAAGTGTGTGATGGGATATTAGTGTAACATGACGGGCTTCATTATACGTATTTGTTTAGCTCTGTGCAGAATGACCTTTTCTTCGTATGATGTATTCAACTTTTTTCACAACTTTCTTTCTGTGTGTGTGTGTGTGTGTGTGTGTGTCTGTCTCTGTCTGTCTCCGTGTCTCCGTGTTCCGTGTCACTGTCTGTCTTTTGTCGTCTGTCTGTCTGTCTGTCGTGTCTGTCTCGTCTGTCTGTCTCTGTCTCTGTCTCTCTCTCTCTCTCTCTCTCTCTCTTCTCTCTCTCTCTTCTCTCTCTCTCTCTCTCCCCCTCTCTCTCTCCCTCCCCCCCTCTCCTCCTCTCTCTCTCTCTCTCTCTCTCTCTCTCTCTCTCTCTCTCCTCTCTCTCTCTCTCTCTCTCTTCTCATTTTCCCTGCTTTTCTTGTATATCATTATTCTTGTTTCGTCCTCCTTTTCCTCTGCGTACACTTATTCCTCTTCTATGTGAATGTGTGTGTGTGTGTGTGTCTGTAGCTGCCTGTCTGTCTGTCTGTCTGTCTGTGTGCGTATTTGTGTGTGATTGTGTGTGTGTCTGTGTGTGGTGTTCGTAAAATATAGGCAGGCAGGCAGTGGGAATAAAGAAGTGGAGACAGACAGACAGACAGACAGACAGACAGACAGACAGACAGACAGACAGACAGAAAGCCATCACCGATGACGGGATGTGTGAAAGGATTGAAAGTGTCGAGGACATTTTTGTTGAAAGAAGTTTTTAGTCCCCTGCCCTTTTTGTCGATGCATCGTAAAACGGGGAAGATGGCTGTCAGTGTTTCTCCTAACATGTTGTACAATCTGACACATTATCTCCGTGATCTTTGTGGAGTTATGTCTCCAGTCTGTAGCTAACGCCTTATTTTCTCTCGCCAACTCCTGAGGAAAAAGTGTTTTGGAAGTTAACTTGCTTATTATGTGTGTGTGTGTGTGTGTGTGTGTGTGTGTGTGTGTGTGTGTGTGTGTGTGTGTGTGTGTGTGTGTGTGTATGTGTGTGTTGTGTGTGTGTGTGTGTATGTGTGTGTGTGTGTGTGTGTGTGTGTGTGTGTGTGTGTGTGTGTGTGCCTCTGCCCCTCTCTTCTCTGTCTGTCTGTCTCTGTCTGTCTGTCTGTCTCTCTTTCTCTGTCTGTCTGTCTGTCTGTCTGTCTGTCTCTTCTCTCTCTCTCTCTCTCTCTCTCTCTCTCTCTCTCTCTCTCTCTCTCTCTCTCTCTCTCTCTCTCTCTCTCTCCCTCCCTCCTCCCTCCCTCCCTCCCTCCCTGCTGCTATCATCACGGAAAATTTCAATTGAATGCACTGAAAAGGTTTCTTGAGTTTCAATGCAAACATCCAGTGATCTAGTTTTTGGAGAGACAAACAGATACCCTGTATACCTGAGGTCGATGGTAACCTGTATTCGTTATTGGGCTTCTGCAATTCAGATAGAACCTCATAGATTCCCGCATAAGGCTTACAAAGTGCTAGCAGAGTTAGATGCCAGAGGTAAAAGCAACTGGGTTTCTCGAGTACGAATAACATTGCTTGAGTATGGTTTTGGCTTTTTTTATGGATGAATCAGGGCGTGGGTGGTATGAATGGTTTTAATTTTTTGTGTTTACACAACGAGTTATTGATTGTGGTTCGCAAAGATGGAGTGCTTCATATGAAAGACAGCAGTAGATTTTATATGTATAAAATGCTAAAAACGTCATATTGTGTTCCAGTGCAAATGGACAGATATTTGAAAGGAACTATTACAAAATTTGGGTTTGGCATTTCTGATTTTTTGTGAATCGTTTTTGCTAGAGACTGCAATTTGATTTGTCCATTATAGCTGAGTCCCAAGAAAACGAGGTGCACTTTGTCTTTTCAAGTCCTGGATTGAGTGATCTCAGAAAAAGGTTTATTTTGTACAGATACTATTCACTATCTTGTCTGGCTGTTTGTACTGATATTGCCTCTGACAACAACAAACAAAACAAATCTAAGGCATTTAGCATTGTAGTTACAGAAAGCATTTTGTGATAAGAAACACAGCGTTAACGGAAGGAGCATTTATTATTCTGATGCATTCTATGTCATGATGTTATCCTTATGTTTGTTTATTACCCTTCTAAAGGGCTGTGGCCTTTACGAATAAACGTCTTCGTCTGCGTCTCTGTTCCGCTCTGCCCGGCCCTCTTTGTTTCTCTGTCTCTGTCTGTCTGTCTATCTGTCTGTCTGTCTGTCTGTCTGTCTGTCTGTCTGTCTGTTGTCTGTCTGCTGTGTGTGTGTGTGTGTGTGTGTGTGTGTGAGTGTGTGAGTGTGTGAGTGTGTGAGTGTGTGTGTGTTTTCCCCACAACAATCGTAATTTTTAAAATCTGTATTTCAAATTCAATCCAACAAGAAGCAAAAATATATATATATAAAAGAATTTGTATCATCATGGACTTATTTTAGATAACCGTAAAAATAGCATGCCACTTTAAAATCCTAATCTTTAGTAGGACAAGACAAGACACGCAGTGTCTGACATGACCACTAGCACTGTATTGGACAGTA
>CM060319.1:25608248-25612226 GCA_030674155.1 Stramonita haemastoma
GGGGGGAGGGAGAGAGCCAGAGAGGATCTTTGGGAGAGAGGGGGGGGGTAAAGACAGAGAAGGGAAAAGAGAAGAAAAGGGGGAAGAGAGGGGAAAAGAGGGAAAAGGGGGAGAGGGGGGTGTGGGAGGGGGGTAGGAAAGGTCCAAGGGGGGGGGGGGGAGGGGGGAGGGGGCAGGAAAAAATTTTTCCTGCACCAAACTTTCAAAAAAATATTAAGAAAACGTATAAGTCTTGTTTGCTCAGCTCTGTCTGACGTTCCCCCTTTTCCCTTTTCCCCTTTTTCCCTTTTTCCTCTCTCCCTCTTGTCCCCCTTCCTGCCAAAACCCCCCCCCCCCCCTCAAATCTCCCCCTCTCTTCCCCCTTTTCCCCGGGCCCACCCCCCCCCCTCCCCCGCCTCCTCCCCTTTCCCTTTTTTCTTTTTCCCTGTCCCCTGCCTTGTTTTTAAAAAAATTATGAAAAAAAAGCCGGGAAATTTTTTTTTTGGGGCTGAAGGGCGCACTGGCAGAAAACACAACAGCCCCCAATGCAACGAAACGAGATTTAAGTACAAATCTGTCTGTCTGTCTTCTGTTCTGTCTTTCTGTCTTTTTGTCCCTTTTGTCGCTGTCCCTTCCCCTCTGTCTTCCCCTCTCTCTCTCTTCCCCCTCTCTCTCCTCCTCTCTCTCTCTCCTCTCTCCTCTTTTCTCTCTCTTCCCCCCGCTCCTCTCGATCTCCGATCTCTCGATTAAGTGTCTCCATTTTTTTTTTTGTTCGTTTTTTTTTCCCGTGGGGCAAGAGGGGCTTTAAAAAACCGGAAAAGAGAACAAGAAAGTGGGGGGAAAAGGGGGAATTTCTGTTTTATCCCGTGTAATAAGGGTTTTAAATGAAAAAAAATCAGGAAATTTCCCCCTTCCCCCCCCCCCTTCCCCCCCCAAACCCTTTTCTTTCCCTCCGCCGGTTATGGGCCCTTTTTATCTTATTCTTTTATTCTTCCCTTTTCTTCTTTTTTTCTTTCTAATTCTTCTTTTTTTGGGCGGAATTCTTCTTCGAAATTTTTCCCTCATTATTCATCATTATCAACATCATCATCTTCCCTTTTTCTCCCTCTTTTTTCAATCAGTTTAGAAAAGGAAAGGACTAGTACTAACAGGCCCGTGAAAAAAACCAGACATGATTGCTGTCCAGGGGAGAGTGGTTCCAAGTTCCCGCGCGGTGTGTTGTGTTTTGTGTGTCCCTTTTTTGTGTGTGTTTTGTCTGTCTGTCTGTCCCCGTCTGTCTGTCGTCTGTCGGCTGTCTTTTGTCTGTGTGTGTTTGTCTGTGTGCGTGTGTTTTTTAAAGGGGTCGTGTGTCGCGCCCCGAGAAAAGAGAGGAGAGAAAAGGAGAGAGAGAGAGAAGGAGAGAAGGAGAGAGAGAGAGAGAGAGAGAAAGAGAGAAAAGGGGAGAGTAATGTAGATTTTGGGCCCTCATTCACAACCTCTTTCCCTCCATCCACTTTCCCCCTCTGTCTCTCCTTCCGCACTTCCAAACTTTTTTTTTCTTCCCCTTTTCCCCCTTTTTGTCTCTGGCTCCCGTCTGTTGTTTTCCCCCTGTTTTTTTCCCCCTGTCTCTCCCTCCCCCTTTTTCTCTCTTTCCCCTGTCCCTCTCCTCTTTCCCCTTTTTCTCTCTCTGTCTCTGCTCTGTCTCCCCTCTGTCTCTCCTCTCCTGTCTCTGTCTCTCTGTCCCCCTCTCTGGGCCCTCCCTGGGCTCTCTGTCTCTTTTCTGTGTGCATCCGTGTTTTTGTGTGTGTGGTTTTGGTTTTTTTGGTTGTGGGTTTTGTTGGGGGGGGGGGGGTGATTTTTAGTGTAGACCCCGTCAAAAAAGGTGTAAATCAAATTTTTTCCCAAAAAAAACCCCCCAAACCGGGGGTCTAGTGTTTTAAATAACATTTTTTTGTTTTTTGGGGGTTTTTTCCCCCCCCGGCCCGTTGTCGGTCCCCTTTCCTTTTTTTTGTTTTGAAACCCTTTTTTCACTTAATTTTTTTTTTGTTTTTTTTTGTCCTTCTTTATTTTTTCATCCTTCTCCTTTTTTTTTTTTTTCTTTTTTCTTTCCTTCCTTTCTTTTTTTTTTTTCTTTTTCCTTCCCCCCCCTTTTTCCCCCTTTTTTCTTTTTTTTTTTTTTTTTTTTTTTTTTTTTTCCTTTTTTTTTCTTTTTTTTTTGTTTTTTTTTTTCCTTTTTTTCTTAATTTTTTTTTTTTTCCCTTTCCCCCCCTTTTTTTTAAAATTTTTAAAATTTTTTTTAAAAACAAATTTTTTTTTCCCTTTTCCCAAAAAATTTTTTTAAAAAAAAAAAAAAGGGGGGCCCCCTTTTTGGGGGTTTTTTTTTTTTTTTTTTTTTTTAAATTTTTTTTTATTTTTTTTTTTCCCCCCCTTTTTTAAAAACCCCCCCCCCGGAAAGGGGGAAAACAAAAAAAAAGGGACAAAAGGAAAAAAAAAAAAGAAAAAAAAACCCAAAAATTTAAAAAAAAAAAAAAGGAAAAAGGGCCCAAAAAATCTGGTTCCCTTTTTTTAGAAAATTTAAAAAAAAAAAAAAACAAAAACCCCCCCAAAAAAAGGTTTTTTTCCCGGAAAACCCCGGGGGGGGGGGGGAAAAAAAAAAAAAAAAAAAAACCCAAAAAAGGGGTTGGGGAAAAAAAAATTTTTTTTTTTTTTTAAAAAAATTTTTTTTTGGTTTAAAAAGGGAAAAAAGAAAAAAAAAAATTAAAAGAAAAAAAAAAAAAAAAAAAAAAAAAAAAAAAAAAGAAAACCCCGAAAAAAAGGGGGAAAAAAAAGGGGGGGTAAAAGGGGGGGGGAAGGGGGGGAAAGGGGAAAAAAAAAAGGGGAAAAAAAAATTTTTTTTTTTTTTTTTTTTTTTTGGGCCCCTTTTTTCCCCCCCCAAAAATTTTGGGGCCCCAAAAAAGGGGGGGCCCCCCCGGGGGGGGGGAAGGGGGGGAAGGGGGGGGGGGGAAAAAACCCCCCGGGGGGGGGAAAAAAAAAAAGGCGGGGGGAAAAAAGGGGGGGCCAAATTTTTTTGGGGGGGGCCCCCCGAAAAAAATTTTTTTTTTGGTTTTTTAAAAATTTTAAAACCCAAAAAAAAAACCCCCCCCTTTTTTTTTAAAAAAAAAAGGGGGGGGGGGGGGGGGGAAAAAAAAAAAAAAAAAAGGAAAAAAAAACCGAAAACCCCCATAAAATTTTTTTTTTTTTAAAAAAGGGGGGGAAAAAATTTTTTGGCCCCCCCAAAAAAAACCCCCCCTTTTTTCCCCAACCCCCAATTTCCCCCCAAAAAAAACCCCCCCCCCCCCCCCCTTTTTCCCTTTTCCCCCCAAAACCCCCCCCCCCCAGAACCTCTTCCCCCCCAAAAAAAACCCCCCCCCCCCAAAAAAAACCCAAAAAAAAAACAAAACAAATTAAAAACCCCCCCCCAAAAAGGGGGGGAAAAAAAAAACCCCCCCCCCTTTAAAAAAAAAATAAAAAAAATTTTTTAAAAAAAATTTTTCCCCCCCCCCAAAAAAACCCCCCGGGGGGGGAAAAAAAAAAAAACCCCAAAAAAAAAAAAAAAAACAAAAAAAAAAAAGAAAAAAAAAAAAAAAAAAAAAAAGGGGAAAAAAAAAAGGGGGAAAAGGGGAAAAAAAAAAAAAAAAAAAAAAAAAAAAAAAAAACCAAACCCCCTGGGCCTTTCCCCCTTTTCCCCCTTAAAAAAAAAAAGGGGGAAAAAAAAAAAATTTTTTTTCCCGGGCCCCCCTTTCCCCCCCCCTTTTCCCCCCCCCCCCCCCCCCCCCAACCAAAAATTTTTAAAACCGGAAAAAAAAAAGGGGGGGAAAAAAAACCCCCCCAAAAGGGGGGGGGGGGGGGGAAAAAATTTTTTTGGGGGGGTTTTTGGGGGAAAAAAAACCCCCCCCCCAAAAAAAAAGGGGGGTTTTTTTTTTTTTGGGGGGGGGGGGGGGGTTTTTTTTTTGGGGGGGTTTTTTTTTTTAA
Source organism: Stramonita haemastoma (assembly GCA_030674155.1). NCBI lineage: Eukaryota > Metazoa > Mollusca > Gastropoda > Neogastropoda > Muricidae > Stramonita > Stramonita haemastoma. Next base: position 25,612,218 of record CM060319.1, read on the forward strand.
AGGGTTTTT
>CM060319.1:25612326-25622326 GCA_030674155.1 Stramonita haemastoma
AACATTACTGGGAAACCCGGACAATCTCCCAAAATTAACATTACGGGAAACCCTGCAACCCCCCCCATAAACATTAGGGGAAAACCCCTGACAATATCTCCTATCCCCCATTACTGGGAAACCCGAAAAACCTCCATTGAACTTTACGGGGGAAAAACCCGAAAAACTCCCCCATTTGAACATTACGGGGAAACCCTAAACAATCTCCCCCTTTGAACTTTAACTGGGGAAACCCCGGGACAACCTTCCAAAAGAACATTACGGGGAAAACCCCCTGACAATCTCTCCATATAAAACATTACGGGAAAACCCCGGGGCCCCAATCTCTCCAAAAGAACATTAAACGCCCATGGTAGATTTTTTTCTCTCTTTCCTCCTCCCTTTTTTTTCTTTCTTTTTTCTTTTTTTCCCATTCATTTTTTTTTTTTCTTTTTTTAAATTTCTTCTTTTCCCTTTTTAAATTTCCATTTTTTCTTCCTATACATCGATGTTCTCCCTTTCTATCTTTAATCTTTCTACCGATCATCTATCTTTTTTTTTTTTTTTCTCCATCCTTGCTTTCCTTTTTTTAATCCTTGCTCCCGTTTTTCCCCCGGGTCTTCCCCTTTCCCCCCTTTCCCCCCTCCCCTTATGCGTAACGAACCATACATTCACTTCCTTTTAAAAATGTAGTGACGGGAGCATCATTAAAACCGTTATCAGTAAAGTTTAAGGTAAAACTGGGGCCTGAACGGAGTTAAATTTTAATTTTAAAGGAGAAAGAGCACACACAAACCACCACCACCACCATCACGGACATCACTCCCCCACCCCCGCCCCCCCACCATTTTCTACCATCAAAAAAAAAGAACATCAGCAACAAAGTAACCAAAAATAACAATTATAGCAGCCACCACCATTTCATTTTTTTGGTTTTACAAACACAGTTACGACTTCTTGGGGGGGGGGGGGGGGGATGGGGAAAAGGAGATAAATAAAAGAAGGGGGAAAAGACAACAACAACAACAAAAAGAAAAGAAAAAGCCCTGACAACTGAAACTAAACGGATGAGAGAGCGTGTGGAATAGTTCAAGTACGCTAAGCCACATCTCTTTTAGAGATCCATTTCTATACAGGCCACACTTCACCTTCAACGTTTTGCCTATTTCCTCACAAAATCCTGACCACACCCAAAACAAACACCACTAAATCTGCAACAATGAAAATCATCGTTAGTAGAGGACTAACTCCTGACGCGTGCGATTTTTTGCACAAATTTTGTGGGCCTGCTAATTTCTAGAAGTAAATAACCCTTCATTTCTTTGCCAAATTCAAATTCTTTATTTTCAGTCATCCATTAGGGATACAGATGATTTCTTTTTACATAATATCAAGAGACAGTCATAACTAAACAACATACATGTACCATGTAACTAGATAATCAGTTGAACACATTACCCTAGAATATTAAAAAAATGTCTCTGTACATATATCAAATTCTTTATTCATGGTTTACATGATAATTCTTCTTCTTCTCATTGGTTTAATGTCCGTTCACTACAAGGTGATTTAGACAATGGTACATTCACGTTAAGAATGCACTGAAAAGGGGATGAGGGGAAAAAGTGAAAGGATAAAGAAAATAATGGATGATGATAAGTTTATACAATTTCATTTATAGTAACTGACCTACTGGTGACTGGCAAATACTTGTTGCAACTGATATTAGGACATGCGACTCGGAATCATACAGAACACTTTGGAAATTTCCGTATTTTTCCCTTAGATCTATCCCTTTGCTTTTATACGAGGCAATGAGCACAGGGCAATCAAACAGTATATGGTGGACTGATAAAATAGCAGAACAAGTACATAAAACATCTTTTGAATATTTAGTTTTCCAAGCATTTAGACGTAATTTATGAATTATAATTTCTATATTTCGTGGGCAACACAAACGATTTAAGGGAAATCTAAAAAACTTTGAATATACAGAGTTTGCAAGAATTGAAATAATTTCAAATGAAGATAAACGCAGACCTATACTATTAATCATTATGTCACTTGTACATTCTGAAGCACCGCGTTTTGCCAGAGAATCTGCCAATTCATTCCAGTAAAGACCGCAATGTGATGGCACCCAGCAAAATGTTATCCCAATACCTTTAGAAGCAAGAGAATGCACAAGGAACTTGATTTCAAAAATAACATCATTTCTCAGTTTAGAGTCCCAATGTTTTAAAGCCAGTAAAACTGATTTTGAATCAACACAAAAAAGGACATTGTAAATCGCAAGAGAAATATTTGAAATATAATTTAGCGCCATAAGAATTGCGAACAATTCAGAAGTGAATATTGTAAAACCTTTTCCAATACAAAAAGGTCTTTTTACTTTTAAGTCGGGTATAACGAATGCAGCCCCGCACATGCCCGATTCTAAGACAGATCCGTCCGTGTATACTTTCAAGTGGTTTAAATACTGACAATTTATATGATTTTGAACCTCAGTTTTGAGTAGGTTTTGATTAGTGTCCTTTTTTGTTTCTGTGTAGTCAATATCAAAATTTGCATATTTATTTCCGATAGTATTAACCATTTTAACAACATTGATCAGAAGCTTCTTATTTGTTGAAAAAAAAGTTTTTCGTACTTCAAAGCGTTTGCCTGTTTAGCGTAATATTTTGGCAAACAATTTTTACAAGTTATATTCAACATTGGACAAATGAAAAGGAAATTAAATTCGCCACTAATATCACCACTATCGCACTTGTATAGTATCTTTCATTTATCTGATTTCCTTCAAAATGGAGGATATTGATAGGCATGTTGTTACTATTTGTGCAAAACAGAGAAAACCAAACAAACATTAATTGATGAACAATGAGAGTAAATATTTTTCAACACGAAATGCTGTCATATTCTTGGTTCCTATCCAGGATACACATACCAATACCATTAGTTTATTATTATTAATTCAATAAGCAGGGAAATTCACGCCAGGCCATCAGCGTAGCCACACAAGCAATCCTCAGATGATGATCTTTTCCAACTTTCTCATGACTACATGACATCAGTCTGTGTCATCAACCTCAATATATAACCGTATTTTTTTCATACTTTCCAAAGCTTAAATTAAGCCCTTTTTTCCTGTATAGCACTGCCAACAAGACACTACTTGACCCGGAGACTGAAAGTGGAGTGTAGCCTTTACTAATAGATCATCCATGACTAATACATCATTCGATGCGTTGGTGCAGCCTTGGGTGCAGGCGGGGCATACAGGATATTTTGGTACATCAGTGGCATAGCTAGCAAAGATGCACCTGTCTAGATCTTCATAGGTCTTGGGTTGAGTATCATCGAAAACCAGACATTTGCCTTAAAACTACATGAAATTGGGTATTCTGGGTGTAATTCTTTGGGTTGAAACGAAAAACCAAAGCCAATATCTATCTATCTATCTATCTATCTATCTATCTATCTATCTATCTATCTATCTATCTATCTATACACACACACATATATATATATATATTTATATATATATATATATATATATATATATATATATATATATATATATATATATATATATATATAATATATATATATATATATATATCGCACGTAATAGGACCCACAGCAAAACGGGGAGTTGTTCAGAGTGCAACTCTGCAGGGGAAAAGCCCCTTGCGGAGAAGAAAACAAGATAAACATGCACACATAATTTTATCTTAAAAATTGCTGCTTGTTCTTTGGGCAAACACAGAGGAGAGCAGCTCCTGTTTCACACAGAGAATGGTGCCGTGACTTCCAGAGCTATCAACGCCAAATGCTTTCAACATGTAAATTTGATCTTCTGTACGCATACATACACTCTAAAGGGATTGCCGGCACTGGCTGGTGTGCAAGTACGTTGACTTGGGAAATGATTTTTTTTAAATCTCTACTCTTAATCCCGCAGGCGCCGCCAAGATTGAAATCAGAGACTAGCAGACTGCCAGGATTAACAGAGAAACGCTTTTCTCATTCACACACGGCGTCTGTTCTGAGCAAACAGGGCGGGGGAGGGGGGGGGGGGTAGTTTAAAAAAAAACTGAAATGCAAAACAGAAAAAGACTTAAATCTTTAAAAAGAAAGAAAAAAAACAAAGAAAAATCGCAATATTTTCAGAGTAGACAATAGCAACAGCAGCAATAACGACAACACTGACAACGACAACGATGAGAGAAACAACGATAACGACAAAAGCAAAGATGACAACATCAACAACATCAACGAAGGCAATGACGAGAAGGGTACGAAGAAGGAGAAGAATTGCGAAAAAGAAGAATTGCGAAGGAGAAGAAGAAGAATTGCGAAGAATTGCGAAGAATTGCAAAGGATTGCGAAGAAGAAGAAGAAGAAGAAGAGAAGAAGAAGAAGAAGAAGAAGAAGAAGAAGAAGAAGAAGAAGAAGAAGAAGAAGAAGAAGAAGAAGAAGGAGCAACAACAACAGCAACAACAACAACAACAACAACAACAACGTTAACAACAGAGTTAGTTTTAAACCCTGCTTTAATCTGTATATAGTTGTAATTTAATCTGAGATTTAAAAAAAAAATCTTACCCGCTAACAACACCAACTTGGTGTCTGTGGTCAGTGGGGCTATAAACGTCGTGATTGGATTGGACTGAACTTTCACATCATCAACAAGAACAGCACCAACAACGATAGCCTCAATTTCTGTATTCTGTTACAATTACAAAGATGATCTGTAGCCCACTCCACGAAATCAAAAACAAAAAAAACAACAAAAAACAAATCAAAAACAAAAAACAACAAACAAAAAATAAACACCAACAAAACAAAACATAGCTTATTGCATAAAGAAATTAATTGTTTTTAATCAGGTTAATTCAGACGTCTTTCTAGGTTTTGTTTGGACACGTTCATGTGCCGAGTTTACAATGATGTACATGATGAATGAGAAGATGAACTTGCACTTAGTGTGATGAGGTACGTGTCCTTTGAATTGAGGCTGACGTTAGGATAGCGTTTCATTGAGAGAGAGAGAGAGAGAGAGAGAGAGAGAGAGAGAGAGAGAGAGAGAGAGAGAGAGAGAGAGAGAGAGAGAGAGAGAGAGAGAGAGAGAGGCAGACAGACAGACAGACAGACAGACAGACAGACAGACAGACACAGACAGACAGACAGACAGACAGACAGACAGACAGACAGACACAGACAGACAGACAGACAGACAGACAGACAGACAGACAGAGAGAAGAAGAGAGAGAGAGAGAGAGAGAGAGAGAGAGAGAGAGAAGAGAGAGAGAGAGAGAGAGAGCAGACAGACAGCAACAGACAGACAGACAGACACGATACACAGACAGACAGACAGACAGACAGACAGACAGACACAGACAGACAGACAGACAGACAGACAGACAGACAGACATACAGACAGACAGACAGACAAACATGAGACGTAAAGACTTGCATGTCCAAACCAAGATAGTTTTTCGCAAGGGCGGATCACGAGCCAGTGTGTTTATAGGGACAGACAGCACGCAGTGTGACTTGGAAACCTTGTCACGGACCTCATCGTTTGTGCTATGTTCTTAATGGAATGCATAATATTAAAATAATGTAGTTCTTTCTGCCTTCCTCCATCCCAGTCTCTTTACAATGGGTGAAAGCTTTATGCGATAAGTATAGCGAACCCCACCCCCCTGTTTGCCTGTATGTCTGTCTGTCTGTCTCTGTCTCTCTCTCTGTCTCTCTCTCTCTCACACACACACACACACACGCACGCGCGCGCGCACACACACACACGCACACGCACGCACGCACGCACACAGACACACCACATATATTCACACGCACACATACTCACACACATGCACACAAACACTCGCGCACACACACACACATGCACACACACGTGAACACACACACACGCGTGCGCGCGCGCGCACGCATGCACACATGCATCACACATGTATCATCCTTACATCTGTATATCATGTCTGTGACTCCCTCCCCCCCCCTTCCCACCCCACCCGCACCCCTGTCTGCTTTCACGCCCACTCGCTTTTGCCCCCCAAAACAAAACAAAAAACCCAAAAGCCTACTTTCTTTCTTCCATTTTCAACAAAAACTGTATATGTTATCAAAACAGAACATGTAGATATGTGCATAATATACCCATGCATATATCTCTGTCTCTCTTTAGGATGATGTTTGACATTTTATGCAGGTTTTTTTTTTCGAAGAATCACACCACATCTAAAAAAAAAATCCTCATGTCATTGTAATTCATACAGCCCGATGGCTGAAGATCATGAGAAGAGGACATTTACAGAGGAATTCAAATATGCAGATAGTTATGAAATGCGCGTTGTATATGTCAGTGGCGCGACGTTGTGAACTGTATTGTATGGCATGGCACGAATGGTTATAGCAAAATCGTTTTTTCTGCATGAAATTTCTGTCATTAACTTTCTCCTCTATGTTTTCTTTTTTTTCTTCTTCTTTTTCGTTATTTGTTATTCCTTTTTGTCTCTCTCGTCTCTCTTTTTCTTTATATATATATATATATATATATATATATATATATATATATATATATATATATATATATATATATGTATGTATGTATGTATGTGTGTGTGTGTGTGTGTGTGTGTGTGTGTGGTGTGTGTGTGTGTGTGTGTGTTGTGTCTGTGTGTGTGTGTGTATCTGTGTGTATATTACATTTATCTATTTATTTAATGGAAGAAACGGGGAAAATATAGTACAAAAGTAAAAATAAAATAAAAAAACAACAAGATAAACCAAACAAAAGCAAAGACAAAACAAAACAAAAAGTAGAGAAAAAAAGAAAGAGGTAAAAAGTGGAGAAAAAAAAAAAACAAGAACAAAACTGAAAAAGAAATGAGAAAAGAAAGAAAATAAAACAGGTAGAAAGACAGACAGGCAGGCAGGCAGAAAAATATGCACACTAATCAACTTTCTTCGTGACATCCGATTCTATAAATTCATTCAACTCTGTCATAAATATGCAAAAGAAAAAAGTAACGGAAACATAACTTAGAGAGAATTGCATTTCAAACACATTCTTTCAGACAACGGAACCAACGCGAAAGTGAGTTACTGGCCTTTGGGATACATGTACAGAAAAAAAAACCCACAAAATGATGAAATAATCATAATAAAAAAGGAGGGGGTGGAGAAGGAGGGGGTGGTCGGAGTATTTGAAACTTTCTTCGGAAAAAGTCAGTGTTCAGAGGAGAAAAAGAAGTTGGCGTATAATGACTTTTTTTTTAGTTTGATCTACTTGGTTTTTTCTCTCTTTTTTGTTAAACAGTTTTATTACTAGGGTTTTTTTTCTGTTTGTTCTCTTATTCCGTTGAAATTTTGTGACCACTTTTGTATCTTTTGTTTGTTTTTGGTTTTATTTTGTTTTGTTTTGGTAGTGGTGTTGTTTTCGTTGGTTTGGTGTGGATTTTTTTGTTGGTCTTTTGAGGGGAAGGGTTAGTTAGTTGGTTGATTGGTTGGTTGGTTGGTTGGTTGGTTGGCTGGTTGGTTGGTTGGATGGTTGGCTGGCTGATTGGTTGGTTGGCTGGTTGGTTGGTTGGCTGGTTGGTTGGTTGGCTGGTTGGTTGGTTGGCTGGCTGGTGGGTTGGGTTGGTTGGCTAATTGGTTGGTTGATGGGCTGTTTGGTTGGTTGTATAGATGGTTTATTTGTTTCTTTGCTTTTGTTTCTTTTCACTGTTAATTTCTGTTTCGTTTAACCCCAAACTTAAACACAAACCACAAACCAAAAAGAAGAGAAATGAAAGGGAAAAACAGAGAAAAACAAACAGGAAGAAATCCTCGTAAACAACTCATCCCCTCTTCTATCCACCCCACCCATGACTCAGGGAAAAGGGAACACAGAAACAAGCACACACAGAGGGAAAAAAAACCCACAACACATAAAAAACTACACAGGGGAAATTACTACGCAAAGAAAAATGTGCGCGGCAAGACTCCAAACTATCTATTGCATCTTGCGTAAGTTTTTTTTTTCTAAACTAGCAAAAAAAAAAGTCCCCCAACAACAACAACAACAACAGAAATAAAGCTATGCATGAGGAACACTACAAACAAATAAAACAATACCCCTCCTCCCATCCCCATCCCCAACACACACACACACAACACACACACACACACACACACACACACACACACACACACACACACACACATATACACACACACACGCACTCACATACACCATACACACATACTCTCTCTTTCTCTCTCTCTCACTCACTCACTCACTTACTCACTTGTGTCTCGCACACACACATACACACACATACACACACACGCGCGCGCACACACACACACATACAACACAACCACAACACAAACTCACTCACTCACACACATACAAACACACAACATACAAGAGAGAGAGAGAGAGAGAGAGAGAGAGAGAGAGAGAGAGAGAGGAGAGAGAGAGAGAGAGAGAGAGAGAGAGAGAGAGAGAGAGAGAGAGAGAGAGAGAAGGCAAGGCAAGGCAAGGCAAAGGCAAAGGCAAAGGCAAGGCAAGGCAAATTCTTTTATTTGAGGATAATAGATAAGCACTCATGTGCTTTTTTACATCCAGTCCCCGCCCTTTTTAGGGATAACATCAAGATAAAAAGATAATGAACAATATACTATACGCAGTACCAAACAACATACAAGAATAAGGACACAATATAAAATAGGTAATAAAAATGCACTTATTCAGGAACGAAAATCAGAAGTCGAGAGAAGAGAGAGAGAGAGAGAGAGAGAGAGAGAGAGAGAGAGAGAAGAGAGAGAGAGAGAGAGAGAGAGAGAGAGAGAGAGAGGAGAGAGAGAGAGAGAGAGAGAGAGAGAGATTCTTTTATATCGAGGATAACAGAATAAGCAATCATGTGCTTTTTTTCATCCGGTCCCCGTGTGTATGCAGTTTTGTAAATATTGTCATCTGTTCCCACCGGCACACGATGGCCTACTCTTAGGAAAAGCGGAACAGGATTTAACGATTTAACTTGTGCGCAAGATGTTCTGCGTGCGTTCGCACACGGGGCCTCGGTTTAAAGTCTCATCCGAAGGACTTTTGGGGAGAGTGGAGTCAGCACTGATGTTAACTCCAGCAAGAAAATTTCCTCGACCGGACTCGAACCCGGGTCTTCAAATTGCCAGCGCAATGTTCTGACCACTAGGCTATCCGCCCCCCAGAGAGAGAGAGAGAGAGAGAGAGAGAGAGAGAGAGAGAGAGAGAGAGAGAGAGAGAGAGAGAGAGAGAGAGAGAGAGAGAGAGAGAGAGAGAGAGAGAGAGAGAGAGAGAGAGAGAGAGAAGCAAGCAAACGAGCGACACATTTAGCACCAGGCGCGGTGACAGGAGCTGTAAGTAATACAATCGGCATAAACCACGGCAGCAGCAGCCCGCATATTGTCTGAGCCACAGACACAGACAAAAGGGCAAGACAGGAAAAAAAAAGGAATATCTTATCAAATGCTGCATACAATCCTGCTTGTTAGGCTACATGAGACATTCCAAAAGAAGATCTGCCCTGACCCCATCCCAGTGGCCAAGAAGCCCTATGGAGACTGGGAGGACCTGCAGCGTACTGTTGCTTTCAGCGCAGCTGATGATTGAAGCCATCCATCTGACTAAAGCACACCAAAGAAAAACCACACTAAAAGCCCCCCAAATGCACTTGGGCAGTTACTGGACAGTCTAACATCAGAAGCCCAAAAATGGTTTTAACAGTACTGGCCAGTCGTGAATCGCTTTCTAAAAGCTTGGTTCAGGGATGTAATAAGAGAGAGGAGGGACGATGGATTGTATTGTCTTTATATCACTTTAAGTCACGGCAGAATTTTTCTGCGTTATATTCGGGCTGCTCTACCCGGGGACAGAGCACGTCACCATAAGAGCAAACCCATTATTTTTTTTCCTGTTAGCAACTGTTGTTGTTGTTTTTTTTATTGCCCAAACGAGTGTCTTTTTTCT
>CM060319.1:25630585-25640585 GCA_030674155.1 Stramonita haemastoma
TAAAACAGCTACTTCACAGAGTAATCTGAAATGTTTAGCTGCATTCGCCACTAAAACAAAATCAAAGCACAAAAGATAGAAACAAATGAATCAATTGATAAATAAAAAGAAAAATAATCCGGACAAAAAATAAACCCCATACACAGACCTGTAGGCCTATGCTCACAAGCCTGAACACAACACTCTTGAGTTCACAATCGTGAGTATTGATGAGGGGGAAAGAAATCAACCCGCACTTGCAAAAATAGAAAAGTACATTGCTCTTATATCATTAACAAGTTTTTTACCCTTAAAAAAAAAAGCAGGTACAGCATCCTACTTTTGTGCTGGTTTCACAACAGGATGTTGCTCTCAGCAACTACCAGAAATAAACCACACCAAAAATGAACACTTGAAACACCTCAACATCCTAGAGTACATGTATGTTTCAGTTTGTATAAGTCAAACTAAAAACAACAGCAACCCCCCCCCCCTAAAAAGAACAAAACAAAACAAAACAACAACAACAAAGACAACAACAACACACACACACACACACAGACACACACACACACACACACACACACACACACCACACCGCACGCACTGGCTGGCACTGCTTATGTGCTGGTTTTATAACTGCATGTCTTAAAAAAACCTCCAAGGAAAACCATTACCAAAGTAGCAAAATATCTCACCAAAAAGACCTCCCCCAAAAACAACAACAACAAAAAAACAACAAATAAAAACCACAATACAAAAAACTCATCACATCATTCCGATCATTTTCTGCTTTGAAAGCATACACGCAGGTACCCAACTTCTGTGCTAGCTTCACGACAGACTGATGGGCTCTCAAAAATTTAAAAAAAACCCAAGAAAACAATGCTATACATACTCAAAGCAACTGAACAAATTCTGCTAGCGAATACCCTGGTAATTGTATATTCTACCTAAATTAGAAACAAAAGAAAAAAAAATGCGCTGGTTCACGATAGCATTAAATTCATTATGGAATGTTAAAAAGAGAAGAAAAAAAAACCCCTCAAAGCAACAAACCAAAGCAGAAAACACTAGCATACTCAACTAACAAAAACACACATAGCAACCAAAAGTTTGACAATTGCATTTTCTGCATAATTTTTCACACACACACACACACACACACTCACGCACACACGCACACACACACACACACACACACACACACACACACACACACACACACACACACACACACACACACCACAAACTACCATACAGAAAACAGCCGAAAGCCAAACTATACACCATTATAATAACTACATTTCCCACTTAAAAAAGCACAAAAAACAAGGAAATAGGCCAAGTTTTGTTTGTGCTGGTTTGACATCAGCATAGTGACTGAATCCTACTGGTATACTATTTACATAGACTGGTCTGTGGCACAGATCATTCCCCCCCCCCCCCCCCCCCCCCAATAAACCAAGACACTATCCTCCTTTGATTCCCTCTTGGGGCACAGAGAATATCTTAATAAAGTAATAATCTAAATAAAAAAAAGTCATTAAAATTCATCTTTGACACTCATTAAATAAGATTGGGGATAGGGAAATCACATAAAAAATGTAGACTTTCCAAGTTTAATAAAAACAAAAAATTTCCGGACTTTAAACACAGATACATGCACACAACACGCGCGCGCGCTCAAACACACACACGCGCGCGCGCGCACACACACACACACACATTCCTCGTTCACCCAACTTCGAGAACTATCAGCATTCTGAGTGTTCAAGCCCTCAATATACAACTATTACACACATAAACATTATATTGGTCAAGTCTTCTCAGGAGTATGTAAGTTGTGTCGCTGTAAAATCTATTCTGGTCTACCAGTATAGATTTCCCAGCAGCACAAACTATTTAGCAGTCTTGACAATCTAAACTTACTGGTGGGTTAGATTTTTTTTCATAGCTACTTTATTCTAATCTACCCATAAAGTTAAACAGGAAAAAGGCAAACAAGCTGTCACCAAACAGGTCCAGCATATGCAGAAATCTATCACTAAACTATTCTATAATCCCCCCCCCAAAAAAAAAAAAAAAAAAGTGAAAACACTTGTTACTTTCACAAGCAGCATGGGAAGTAAGAATACAGCTTTGTGCTAGATTTACAACAGGACATGATGCTAATATATTTTAAAATAGAACTACTGCACAAGGTCAGCTTATGTGCAGGTTTTTACAACTGCATGTCTTTAAAAAAAACACCCCAAGGAAAACCACTATTAAAGTAGGAAAATATCTCGCCAAAAAGAAAACCATTCCCCCCCAAAAAAACAACAACAAATAAAACCACCATACAAAACACTCCTCACATCATTCCGATTTTTTGTCCGCTTTGAAAGCACACACGCAGGTATCCAACTTCTGTGCTAGCTTCACAACAGACTATCAAAAAGAAAAAAAAAAACAACAAGAAAATGCTATACATACTCAAAGCAACTAAAGTTTTGCTACCAAATACTTTGGTAATTGCATTTTCCGCCTACATTAGAAATGGAAAGAAAATAAAAAATTTTGGACCTGTTCAGGACAGCCTTTCATAATGGTGGAATGTTAAAAAAAAAGCCCTCAAAGCAAATTAACCAAGGCAGAAAATACTACGCATACTCAACCAAAACTCACATACCACCCAAAGTTTGGTCATTGCATTTTCTACAAATATTACCCCCCCCCCACACACACACACAAAACACAAACACACACACACACACACACACACACACACACACACCACACGCACACACACATACACACACGCGCGCCACGCGCAGCAAAAATGCAAAACTTTTCTACTTGTTTCACAAGAGCATAGACTGATGATGGGGAAAACAGCCTCAAAACTACCATACACAAAAGAATGGAAAATTAAATTATCCACCACTATAGTCACTACATTTCCCACTTTAAAAAAAAGGAAAAAGGCCAAGTTATGTTTGTGCTGGTTTGACAACATTAAAGTGACTGAATGCTACTGGTATACTATTGCATAGACTGGTCTGTGGCACAGATCATTTCAGTACAATAACCAAGACATTTTATCATCCTTTGGTTCCTGTTTGAGGTACAGACTATATCATAATAAACTGATAATCTATTTTTAAAAATATTGAAATTCACCTTTGGCACTCATCAGCCTAAGATTGGGGACAGGTAAATCAAATAAACATATTTCGTAGTCTTTCCAAGTTTGATAAAAAAACCACTCCTAACTTTACACACACACACACACACACACACACACACACACACACACACACACGCACACACCACACACGAGTACAGAGGCACACACACACACACAGGCACACACACACACACACAGGCACATACAGGCACACACACAGGCACACACACACACACACACACACACACACACACACAGGCACAACACACACAGCACACACACACAGGCACACACACACACACACCGACACCGACACCGACACACACACACCACACACACACACACACACACACACACAACACACACACACGCTTTGCTCACCCAACTTTGACAACTATCAGCATTCTTAGTGTTCAAAACCCTCAACATACAACAAATGCATACATTGACCATTGGTCAAGTCTACTCAGGAGTATCTAAGTTGTGTTGCTGTAAAATCTATTCTGGTCTACCAGTACAGATTTGCCAGCAGCACAAACTGTTCAGCAGTGCTAACAAACTAGACCTACAGCAGTGTTAGGTTATTTTTCATAGCTACTTTATTCTAATCCACCCATAAAGTTAAACAGGAAAAAGGCAAACAGGCCGCCACCAAACAGGTTCAGTATATGCAGAAATCTATCTCAATACTACCACTCTATAACCCCCCCCCCCAAAAAAAAAAAAAAAAAAAAAGTGAAAACACTTGTTACTTTCACAAGCAGCATGGGCAGTAAAAACGCAGCTTTGTGCTAAGATTAAGAACAGGGTCTGAGACTAATAGAGTTTAAAACAGAGCTACTGCACAGAGTAATTTGACATTTTTAGCTGCATTTTCCACATTAACTGAAAACACAAAAAATAAATGAATCAATAGATAGATAGATAAAAAGAAAAATAAGCCCCACACAGAGAGCTGGGCTCTCACAAGCCTGAACACAACACTGGTGTTGATTTCACAATTGCGTGTAATGATGAGGGGGAACTGGCAACTGGCACAACAAAGATACATTGCTCTTATGCCATTAACAAGCCCCCCCCCTCCCCCCCTTAAAAAAAAAATCAACAGCAAAACTCCCCAAAGCACATCAATATAGCATGCTACTTTTGTGCTTGCCAGCATGTCGCTCTCGTAAACTACCAAAAATAAACAACTCAAAGAATGTACACAGAAACACCTGATCATAGAGCACACTTTCCAGCTTTTTTATGTTACACTAAAAACAACAGCAAAACCCTCAAAAAACCAAAACCACACATACACACACGCACATGCGCGCGCGCGCACGCGCCTGCTAGCGCAACTTATGTCCTGGTTTTACAACTGCATGTCTTAAATCCACCCAAAACAACAACAACAACAGCAACAACATAAAACCCCAACAAAACCACCCCAAACAAACAATAAAAACAACACCAAATTAGCAAAATAGCTCACCAAAAACAAACATAACAACCCCCCTCCTCCAAACAAAACACTCCTCACACCATTCTGGTCTTTTTCTGCTTTGAAAGCCCACAGGCAGTATCCAACTTCTGTGCTAGGTTCACATGGCGTATAATTATTCATTATGGGCTATCATCCCCCCCCCCCACCACCACCACCAAAAAGCCCCACCAAAAACACGAAAAAGCTTTACATACTCAAAGCAACTGAAGTTCTGTTACCAAATACTCTGGTAATTGCATTTTCCACCTAAGAAAGGGAAAGAAAATACAAAATTTTGCACTGGTTCAGATAGCATTACATTCATGATGGAATGTTAAACAGAGAAAACAGCAACCTTCAAATCAAACCAACCAAAGCAGAAAACACTAGCATACTCAACTAAACAAAACACACAGCAACCCAAAGTTTAATAATTGCATTTTTTGCATAATTAAAAAAAAATAGTACACACACACTCTCTCTCTCTCTCTCTCTCTCTCTCTCTCTCTCTCTCTCTCTCTCTCACACACACACACACACACACACACACACACACACACACACACACACACACACACACTATGGGGAAAACAGGACGTTATCCTATGTATATTGATAGAACTATAAGATCTATTGCATATTGGTTTAAACTTCAAAATGTCTTTATGAAGATTTCCAAAACGGGCATATTTGATGACTGCAAACAAGATCCCGGAACTCATCGAAAGACATTTAGATGTAAATAACTGGTTGCCATATTGTATTAAAAGATGTCTTGATCTTTTTGGTTTCTCTGAAGTGTGGGTAAATGGTGGGGTGGGAAATGAACGAGTTTTTCTAAAAGAATTAAAGCAAGGCATGATTGCTTTCATCAAGACTGGCATGCAAAACTGTCAGTAAGTGACAGATTCGAAACATATACGTCATTTAAATCACTGTTACAGCCTGAAAAATATCTTACTGTTATCACCATAGGTAAATTCAGACATGTACTGGTCAAGTTTCGACTTGGAATTGGTGATTTAAACGTGAATAACAGATATAATGATAAATCTAAAAAGTGCCCTTTTTGTGACAAAATTGAAACTGAAATCCATTTTCTATCTGAATGTGAACGTTAACAGACTTGAGAGAGAAATACCTATCCAAATACTTCACAAATGATAATGAACATTGCCTCCAAACTATTCTGAATAGTCAAAATGTTTACCAGTTGAGACATTTGGGTATGTATTTATTTTATGCTCTGAAAGCCAGAGAACTCAGTTAAGTACAATTGGTGTACAAAAAGTTGATGTAGTTTATGTCTCTTTGGAAATTAACTCATGACAAAGCCAAAATTCTTTTGTTGATTGTCTTGCTTTAGTTTCTTCTGTTAAAATGTGTACCCCCTTGTATACTGGCCGGTGGCCTTACAATTGAAATCGATTCTCTCTCTCTCTCTCTCTCTCTCTCTCTCTCTCTCTCTCTCTTGACACACACACACACACACACACACACACACACACACACACACACACACACACACACACAACCAAAATACAAAACTTTTCTACTCCTTTCACAAAAAATAGACTGGTGATGGAAAAATAGAAAACACCCTAAACTACCATACACAAAACAGGGAAAATCAAATTATACACCACTATAGTAACTACATTTTCCACTTAAAAAAAAACAAGGAAATAGGCCAAGTTATGTTTGTGCTGGTTTGACAACAGCATAGTGACTGAATGCTACTGGTATACTATTGCACAGACTGGTCTGTGGCACACATCATTCCCGAACAGTGATCAAAACATTTTATCATCCTTTGGTTCCTGTTTGGGGCACATGATTTCATAAAATAATAATCTAAAAAAAAAAATTGAAATTCATTTTTGACGCTCACTAACGCAAGATTGGGGACAGGTAAATTAAAATTATTTCGTAGCCTTTCCAAGTTTTATAAAAAATAAAGTTCCCTAACTTTAAACAAACACACATACATGCTCGCGCATACACACGCAGGCACACACACACGCGCGCGCCGCATACGTACAGTGACCTGAAAATGCGTCTTCCCCCATAAATTTTAATAACCCTTAACCCGATCTGACTCCCCCCTTCCCTAACCAAATCATACCCTCCCCAAAAAAGTGCTTCCTGTCCTACAAACATGTATACAAGCACACACACACACACACACACGCACACACACATACATACACACACATACATACACGCACACATACACGCACACATACACGCACACGCACACACACACACACACATATAACCCTTTTCACACACGCAGGTGGTCTTTACAGCATCTGTCCAGAAAATAGATGTCCCCGCTTTCTATCACAGTTTTTAAACATATTCAACAGTTTTTCCTAACACCTCCCCCCTCCTTTATCATCATACTCCTGAAGCCCCCAGCCCCTCACCCCCACTTTTACCCTCGAAGAATGAATGAATGCCATAATGTCAGCTTGTACCATAGTATCCATTTGCCTTTGTGTCCACACGTGGGGCTAGGATTAAGAAAAAACAGGTTAGGTGTTAGGGTTAGGATTAGTATTTAAAATGTTAGCTTTGGGGAAGGGACAGTTGGTCAGTTGTTTGGTTTATCTGTTCGTCTGAATACATGTGGACACAACGGCACAGACACAATGGTATGTAGCTGTGCATATTATTAGTTCTACCCAAAACCAAAGATTATTAATTTTCTTGATATCGGTGTTTGGACTTTTTTCTGATAAAGTTTAATTCCCATGAACAAAGGTAATTTTAGTCTTACGACATTTTTGAAATAGTTGCGTCTAGTAAAATTATTTAATCAAAAGAAAACTATGTAAAAAAGAAAAGAAACCCAATGATCCCAATTAGCCAGCCCTCTTATTTCATTTCAAAGACAATTTTAGTCCTACGACATTTTTGAAATAGTTGCGTCTAGTTAAGAAATGGTTTAACCCCAAGTAAACTATGTAAAAAGGAAAAGAAAAAAGCCAATGATCCCAATCAACCAGCCCTCTTATTTCATTCCCACTAACCTGAACATATACATCCCACCCCTCCTCTCAATCTTTTCCTTAAACACCTCCCATACAAAATCAGATGAGCCTACACCCCCTCCATGTCACACACACAGACACACAGTCACACAGACACACAAAACGGGACTGAATGTAAGAAAAAAAACCCACGGCTGCTTATTCTCTACTCCTGAAAAAAATATTTGATTTTACACCCCCCCACCCAAACCTTTCTCTTTCAAACTGTCCCAGTGAAAACTAGATATCACCCTTTTGTATTATATATATATATTTTTAAAACCCTCAACTTTAAGAACAAGGGCACACATTAAATATTATATAGTGTATTTTGGTCATACCACTGTGCCATCTAATCATATGCAATAGTATTCCAGTGGCAGACAGGCTCTTGGATCTCTCTGCGGTACAGTGTGACTTCTACCTATTCTACCACCATAAATGACCATTAACTAAAGAACCAGTGTCTCAATCTTTCATACAAAAAATCTTTGAAAGACATATCCTGCGAATGACATCGCCGCTGTATACCCTTCGTTACCATAGTGGCTGCATTTCCATTCGAAAACGCAGGAACCAGACTATCTTTAACAGCGATATTCCTCTAAAAATTTAGTGTGTACGTTTTTATAGACCATAACATTCTGTGCCCTCCTCTTTTTCTTTATATAGCACCACATTTTCTTATTTTTTTCTTCTTTCCTCATTTTTTCATTTTTTTTTGGTGCTTTTATTTCTTTCTTTCTTTTATTTTTGGGGGGTGGAGGTAGGGTGGGTATTTTTTAATGGGTGCTCTGTATGTCTTTTCACCAACAATGGAAAGCAAACAAAACCAGAAAAAGGTTTTAGAAAATCCCCCTTTTTAACAAATGATTTCACACAGCTGGGTCGAATAAAACAAAAGAAAAAGAAACGAAAAAAAAATCTACTGAATGCAGACCATAGACTGACTCATTTTCCTTCAGTTTAAAAAAAAAAGAAGTCTTTTTTCCCCATTGCTTCTTATTTGGTTTTCTTTGTTTGTTTGTTTTTGTGTTGTTTTTTTTTTTTTTGGGGGGGGGGGAGTATTTTCTTGTGATGGCACTTTTAAGTCTTTTCACAGAAAGAACCTGTTCAAACCGCCATCTCCTACCCTTGTGCTTTCTTCTAGTTTTTCATTTTGGCCCAACTTCTAGAGCAATAAACTTAGCCCGCATTAAAGCCAATGCATGACGGCTGAATACTTTCTCTTGCGATACCTGCAGCTGTGTGGTGTGTGTGTGTGTGTGTGTGTGTGTGTGTGTGTGTGTGTGTGTGTGTGTGTGTGTGTGTGTGTGTGTGTGTTGATGTATGCAGGTTATAGTTATAGTGTGTATTCTGCGACAAACATTCGTCTGGGTTTCTAATTGCTTTAGATTGTGTTGCAATATTTCACTTTTTCTCCATGCCTTATTTTTTTGTACCAAAATATTTTATAAAAGTACTGCTTCTCTAAAATCGGTGTGCACATGCTATTATCAATCTGCCTTTGATATGACAGTCTGTGACAAAAATAGTCCATAATTAATGTTACCTACTATAATTATCTTTAACATCTTGAAAGACCCATTTTAGATAAAGCATCTTGCTTAATTTTTTAAAAAAGTATATGATCTGCAAGTAATTAAAAAAAACCAACAACAAAAAACCCACCAACCCTACAGCTTATAAACAAAACGATACCTACAATAATTCACGAGTGCGCGTTTGTGTGAGGTGTACAGTTTTGAGGCCCCACCACTTAACTTTGTAACGGGGTTGTCGATTTTGTCATTCCATGTGCTGATATTCTCTGTGGTGTTGTCTCCCATTGCGCTATGTCCATTCTTCGTGTTGTCGATTAAATTCATCATCGCACTGATAACATGTTCCTGTTGTCGATGTTTTCCTTTAATTTGTCGATGTTATTCGATGTTCTGAGTCCTTCATGTTGTCAATGTTATACCCTGTGCCAGTGTCATTTTCTGTGTGAAGATAACATATTCACTGAGCCTATTCACTGTGCCGATGTCCATGGTGGTGGTGGTGGTGTCTGGTGATGTCTGCTGTGTTGCTTATGTCGTCTGCCATGTTGTTGAAGGTGTCTCGATGCTGTCGATCATATTGCCGAGTTCTGCTGTGTTCCTGACGTTGTCTATCACGATGCCAATGTTCTCCATGCTGCTGACGTTCAGGATGCCGATGTTCTTTCTGACGTGTTTCTGTAACGAAAAAATAAAAAAAAAGAGAACGGGAAAAGGCATGGGTATATAATGCATGTGTGTTTAGTTTTCATAATGTGAACTCTATTTTTCTGAAACCAGACCCCCCCCCCCCTCCCTCCCTTAC
>CM060319.1:25641989-25651989 GCA_030674155.1 Stramonita haemastoma
CACACACACACACACACACACACACCCCGCCAACATTTCCTCCATGACCAAGGCAGGAACCTCCATCCAGCCTCAGCTAGCACTGAAAGAGTCAGTGCAATGCCCAGCAGACGTCAGAGCCGAGTGGGTAAGACTGTTGGACTTCAATCCCTTGGGCTGCGTGGGCTTGTTTTGAATCTCGGCAGCCTCTGGTGAATTAAGCGTGGGGATTTTTACGTTCTCCCAGGTCGACTTCAAGTGCAGACCTGCCAGTGTCTTCATTTCTGTGTGTGTGTGTGTGTGTGTGTGTGTGTGTGTGTGTGTGTGTGTGTGTGTGTGTGTGTGTGTGTGTGTGTGTGTGTGGTGTGTGTAGGCCCTACTTATGCAGAAGACCAAATTTGCACGTTAAAGATCCCGTAATTCATTTCAACGTTTTAATGGGTTAGGGAAACACGAACATACCCAGCATGCATCCCCTAATTTGGAAAACAGCTGTCTTCATGGTGGGCAAAAAACAGTTGCACAGCCTACGCAAAATGTCACCATTGGTGAACTTGGAGCAGAATCAAGTCGGTTGAAACCGGCTCCCTCACACAGACACCTTTGTGTAGACTGGAACCTACGCCTCCAGAAAAACCTCCGTCAGATAAAGAGTTTTCCGTTCGAACCACTAGTTAGTGTTAAAAAAAATATATATATCAACAAAACCAGTGTAAAAACGAAACAGGAATGGGACTGTAACATTGCACAATAAAGAAACCCACAGATGTTACACAGCCTATATTGATTATGGCCATAAACGTACGTGTTGGGTTGGATACGTAGGTGTTGTAATGCTATCATAGACGATGATGGGATGATGTCTGTGTTCGTAGCAATAATTTTACACCGTACATGACTCGGAACTAAGTACGTGATCCAGAATAAAAAGAGAAAATTATAGGAACAAAGGGAAACAATTGGGGAGAACAAGAAACAAGAATCAAGGGGAGTTCCCTCGTGATGGTAGGAAATCCCAACAGAAACCACTTGTAATCGATCAGTCGAAATGGCACTGGGACAAATTACAACTGCCGAGAGAGAGAGAGAGAGAGAGAGAGAGAGAGAGAGAGAGAGAGGAGAGAGAGAGAGAGAGAGAGGAAGAGAGAGAGAGAGAGAGAGAGAGAGAGAGAGAGAGAGATGGGAAAAGAGAGAGAGAGAGGGGGGGGAGGGGGGCTCATTCCCTCAAATATTCACTCAGAGAGACCAGTTGATTATCAAATATTCAGACTCGCAACTGGGTACGAAGTTTTCACACACACACACACACACACACACACACACACACACACACACACACACACACACACACACACACACACACACACAGAGAGAGAAGGGACAGACCGACAGACACACAGATGAAGAGAGAGAGGGGAACAGAAGGGTGAAGGGTGACAGAAAGCAGCAGCAGCGGTAGAATGCCTGCCTATGCCCATCGATTCGGCAGTGCAGACTCCGCCGCTCTCGCCCACACAGGCGGCGCGCCCTGGCCATGATTTTCACACGCGTGCACCCCCCCCCCCCCCTCCCTCTCCCCCCCTCCCCTCCTTCCCCCCCCCCCCCCTCCTTCCACACACACTCACACACATCCACATGGTCCACAACCCAACGACCCAGGAACCACATCTGCTACGTACGACCTTGAGACTCCGGACCTGTGGGATTCTGACAGGGTCAGACATGTGTTGCTGATGGGAATAACGGTCAGGAAGGGTTTGTAGAGACTAGCAGTTACCGCTTTTTCCATGAATTGGTCGTAAACTACAACCGCGTCAGTGATTATCGATTTTCAGAAATCGAACAGAGGGTGAATATTACGGTGAGAAGAAGGAGACGAGACGTTTTAGTGTTTACTATTTTGAAATGTGACTAGAGCAATTTTTGGATCTCTTAAGTTTGAAGGTGATTTGTTGTGTGTGTGTGTGTGCCAGTGTAATGCGTGTGTTGGCAGTAAGAGATGGAAGTGTGATGGATTATTGGGTAGGGGGTGATAACAAACTGGGGAAAAGGAGTCAACATGTGTCTGTCTTCAGTCAGCCAGATGCTTCGATCGGTACTGGCTTTGTTGCTTCACTGATCGATGGTGGTGAGGGAGATCGATGCAGAGAGAGAGAGAGAGAGAGAGAGTGTGTGTGTGTGTGTGTGTGTGTGTGTGTGTGTGTGTGTGTGTGTGTGTGTGTGTGTGTGTGTGTCTGGAGAGAGAGAGAGAGAGAGAGTGTGTGTGTGTGTGTGTGTGTGTGTGTGTGTGTGTGTGTGTGTGTGTGTGTGTGTGTGTGTGTGTGTGTGTCTGGAGAGAGAGAGAGAGAGAGAGAGAGTGTGTGTGTGTGTGTGTGTGTGTGTGTGTGTGTGTGTGTGTGTGTGTGTGTGTGTGTGTGTGTGTGTGTGTGTGTGTGTGTGTGTGGTGTGTGCTCTGTTTATTCCTTTCCTATATTCATTCATTTCATTTCGAGAATAATGACTAAGCACTCGCAAATTGTTGTTTTTGTAGTTGCTGCTGCTGCTGTTGTTATTGCTGTTGTTATTTTTACATCTCGTCCTCGTGTGCTTGTGTTTTTCTAAATTTTGTCATCCGTTCCCACCAGCACACAAGGCCTACTTTTCCAAAAGGTAAAACAGGTTTTGACGTGTGTGCAAGTTATTCTGTGTGTGTGTGTGTTTGTGTGTTTGTGTGTGTGTGTGCGTGTGTGTGTGTGTGTGTTTGTTTGTGTGTGTGTGTTCCATGCTGCTTGGTCACATCATTGTGTGTTTAATTATCCCTACAATCCTAAGGCCTAAAAGCTGAAGAAAAAAAAAACCAGAACAAGCCTAGCTAGCTAGGTACAGAAAAAATGTACACAGCCTAATGCTCCTCTGTCATCATTAGGATCGATCATTTTTGTCATACTCCTTTGTGATATGTATTGTGCTTCCTGCTTGGTTGCGTCATATGCAGTCTAACGATCATATGGGATGTTGTCAGTTGTTCGTGTATTGCTCTGCATGAAAATCATGAATTGTACTGTTTGGTTATCGTCTGTTATACAGTTTTGTGGTGTGTTTTCCGTGGTTTGAAAAAAATAGATAATTGTGTGCTGTGCGGATATATAATGATGACTGCGTCTTGTGCTGTAGTATTTGTGAACAGTATGATCTGTGGTATTATGAAGGTGCATTATGTTAATTCAAATTCAAAAATACTTTGTTATCTCATAGAGAAATTCATTATTATTTTCTGCTCTGTGCTGTCTTGTTTCATGTCAGTACATTATGTAGTTTTATGATTGCATACTGCCGATATTCTTATGTACCATTATTTTGTATGTATTTTTGGATGGTTTTATATCGTGTATACCTCGCTAATTGTGTACTGTCCGGCCTTGTTGTATTATTGTGCTGTTTGCTTACAGGGTAACGAGCGCGCGCGCGCGCGCTTCAGTTTAAAGTCTTTCCACTAACAAGTGACATCAGACGGGATAGTGTATGTATGGATGTGTGAGTGTGTGAGGTTGAGGGAGGGGGTTGTGCATGTAGCTAATTACCTGAATAAAACAACTAAGCAAAAGTATATAAAAAAACGTAAAACAATAATGTTGAAAAAAACGAAATAACTACTTAAACACTAACTTTGCAATTAATATAACTAGCAAACATCATAAGAATCTGATAATGGGACTATGGCTTAATAACAATACAAATTCTTTCATTAACGGAATGTCTTTTTAGAATTTTCTTTAAAGAGTAAACTGCGAAAACAGGTCAATAGTTTTTCAGATCTCTGTATTCTATCTAAGCAATGGTAACATTTTCGCCACAGACACATGCTGCTTTTTTCTGAAAGTTTATTTCTAAAACCAATGAACATAAACCTGTAGTTAAGAGATAAAACATTTCAAAATTCATGTGAGTTACGGCATTTGATCTTATCAAAAATTCATATTTTTTAATGCTTTGTGTTGTTGTGTGTGTGTGTGTGTGTGTGTGTGTGGTGTGTGTGTTGTGTGTGGTTTGGTGTGCTTGTGTGTGTGTGTGTTGTGTGTGTTTGTGGTGTGTGTGTGTGTGTGTGTGTGTGTGTGTGTGTGTGGTTGTGTCTGTGTCTGTGTTTGTTTGTGCAGGAATATAGATAAAGAGACAGACAGACAGACATATAAATAGATACACACACACACAATACAACACAACACAACACAACACACACACACACACGCACACGCACACGCACGCACACACACACACACACACACACACACACACACACACACACACACACACACACACACACACAACACACACAACAACAACAACAACAAACAACAAACAACACAACACAACACAACACAACACAACACAACACACACACACACACACAACACACACACACACACACACACACACACACACACACACACACACACACACACACACACACACACACACACACACACACACACACACACACACACACACACACACACACCACACGCCAACTTAAATTCTCGCTACATCCAAGGCTAGATTTACAGCTTTCGATTGTGACCTAACCGCATTGGAGAGAAAATACTACTATAACAGATGTTGCCTCGGAATAAGAGTTCTGTGTGTGTGTGTGTGTGTGTGTTGTGTGTGTGTGTGTGTGTGTGTGTGTGTGTGTGTGTGTGTGTGTGTGTGTGTGTGTGCGCGCGCGCGCGCGTGTGTATGTGTGTGTGTATGTGTGTGTGTGTGTGGTTGTGTGTGTGTGTGTGTTTGTGTGTGTGTGTGTGTGTGTTTGTGTGTGTGTGTATATGTGTGTGTGTGTGTGGTGTGTGTGTGTGTGTGTGTGTGTGTGTGTTGTGTGTGTGTGTGTGGTGTGTGTGTGTGTGTGTGTGTGTGTGTGTGATTTTATTTTATTTTATCGCGTTTCCTTTTTTTCTTTTCTTTTCTTTTTCTTGGCAGCCTCCAATCGAAACATCAGTCTTTCTTTTTTCTCTCTTTTCTTTGACCACCTCTTTTCACTTGTGCTTTACAACTTCTTGGGTAAAAATTACCCAGTGGGGGATGCAGCATGTGTTTTAAGATATAAAACAGTATATAAAAAAAAGTTGTAAAAAATAAAAGAAATTTTCTGGGTTGATTGTTGCTTTAATGTATGCTGTTGCATTCGTTCTGGTGATAATGTGGTTAGTGATGCATTCGTTTATGTTTATGGTTAATTATGGATGTATTGCATTAACTTTTCTTTCCTTTCATCCAGTCCGGGGCTATGTCTCTGTCTCTATCTCTGTCTGTCTCTGTCTCTGTCTGTCTGTCTGTCTCTGTCTGTCTGTCTGTCTGTCTGTCTCTGTCTCTGTCTCTGTCTCTGTCTGTCTCTCTCTCTCTCTCTCTCTCTCTCTCTCTCTCTCTCTCTCTCTCTCTCTCTCTCTCTCTCTCTCTCTGTCCATTTTTTAAAATGATTTTTGGCCGTTCTATTCAAACATAAGGAAACAGTTTCTCCCCTAGAACACAGAAACCAGAAACATAGCGTAATATATTTCCTTTCTTGTGCAACAAAAGGACAGGAACCTAATAAAACTGATCGTAAAATATGTAGTCCTAGCATTTAAAAATAGAAGAAGTAAAGGTCCAAAAGGACCAAAATGATGCACATAAGTGGTACAGTCTTATGTTTGAGAAGACCAAAACTAGTGGAACAGATGTGAAATAGTTCACAACTTTCAAATATTTAGGTTATGTCAAAAAGAATAATGGCGATATTGTTGGTTAGTAGTGTTGTATCATCGGCGTGGCGCACATTTATTTCGGCCACCTGTCTTTAGACCTATGTCTTCAATGTCAGACTTTTTTTCTCATGACTTGTTTTCCTGTATATATTGAAAAGATGAGGTAAAAGAATACATCCTTGTCTAACTCCTTTTGATATGATCAAAAATTCACATTTTTGATTGTACCATCTGATGGTGCCCTTTTGGTCTTCAAAGAATGAGGAATTAGGAAGATGGTGGGTTTTGAAAAGCCTGTTTTATACGTTGTGTCAAAAAGATGCTGGTGAATTACACTGTCAAAGGCTTTGCTGTAGTCTTTGAAAATAAAAATAAAATTTCCTCATTAAAACTTTTCACCTTTTCAATGATGTTTTGAAGCACGAATAACACATCTGTTGTTCCTCTGTTTATTCTATAACCTGCCTGATAGACTCATAGTTCAAACTCAAGTCAAGTCAAGTCAAGTCAAGTCAAAAACACCTTAATCATCCCTGAAGGGCAATTACTCTGCTTTTTGTTTCATTCTGCCTATGATTATGATCAACATGGTCTTGCTTGCTTACAAGACAAATAAGGGATATTGTCCTGTAGTCATTGCAGTCTTACACTTCTGTTTTCGTGGAGCGTGACAGCTTCTTGTGACTTCCAGTCTGCTGGCCACTGACAGGCCTTAGCTTCCAGATGGCTCTCAGCCTGTCTGTTCTGATGTAAATTCTGTCCATGGCTCTGCCTGTAAGGTCAGAACTCCTGGCTCAGAAAAGAGTGTCCCATGTAGTATAATGGATACCTTACATCATGTCATTCAGCCATTGACGGAAACGTATACCTCATATTTCTGGAACTAAAATGTGTGTGTGTGTGTGTGTGTGTGTGTGTGTGTGTGTGTGTGTGTGTGTGTGGTGTGTGTGTGTGTGTGTGTGTGTGTGTGTGTGTGTGTGTGTTGTGTGTGTGTGTGTGTGTGTGTGTGTGTGTGTGTGTGTGTTGTTGTGTGTTGTGCGTGCGTGGTGCGTGCGTGCGTGCGTGGTGGTGTGTGTGTGTGTGTGTGTGTGTGTGTGTGTGTGTGTGTGTGTGTGTGTGTGTGTGTGTAAGACTGGAACTCCTGGCTCAGAATAGACTGTATTATATTATCCAATATATAATGGATACATTTTAGTATGTCTCAATCAGCTTATGACGAAAAAGGTAGACCCCCTATTTCTGAAACTTGTATGTGTGGGTGTGTGTTGTGTGCATGCGCTCGTGTTTTCAAATGTAGTGTATACATGCCTCTTGCATATGTGTATGCATGCATACACACGTGTGTCCGTGTGTGCGTGCGTGCGTGCGTGTGTGCATGCATGTGTGTGCGACACCTGTCATCTTACTTCGACCACAGTTTAGTGCTGTCAACAGCTGGTGCTGAACAGCCCTCCACACCTGTGACTCGCTAGGCTATCTATCGCTGACTCAAACGTTACACCGGTGTACCATGGTGCGGTGTCCTTTTCCCAGCCGCCACGCTACATATGTACAGGTATGTTTAATCAGTCACACCGCTGCCCTGTACTTTGTCGTCTGCAAAAAAAAAGGGGATGGTTCCAGTTGTGATGGTGCAGTGACGGTTGTTTTTATTTTCTTTACTTTTCATTCAGAGTAATGTCAACGTAACAAACGTCACACCAGTTTGTTCAATGAATTTTTGTGAAAATGTGCTTCACCTCTTGGGATAATTGGAATATTCTACCTCGGTATGTTGGGTATGTATTACTACATGACAAACGTTTGAATTTTTTACGGGTAGACATGGATCTAAAAGCGAATAAAATCATGATTTTTTAAAGTATAAAAATATGTTAAATGCAAATTGTAGAGATAGATTTTCCTTGAAAAATTGACAGAATTAAGGTTGTGTACTACATATCTGTAAAAACGGGTTTCTTGTAGAGAAAAATGTTTAGAAGTTTGAAACATTTTTACACATATTTAGTCGTTCCCATGGCAAAAGTACATAAAACTGTACGATACGCGGATTTTTCGGCTTTACAAGTGACGCCCTTTCAAAAATGTATATGGTACGACTTTTGACATAAGCTTGTAAACAAAACTGACCAGTTTCCACCCCGATGCCCCACCTTTTGTGTGGTGAAGTCTGTTAATAGTGTGTCATATATGTCAACTGAACCTGGCGGAGCCCATCCATCACTCAGGAGTAGGGTGCATGTTGGGTGTGTTCGTGCCATCCCTCCCACCGGCCATAACTGGCCTCTTATTCTGCTTAAGATGGATGAGGTTTTAACGTGTACGCAAGACTTGAATCTTCTGTTCGCACGCACGAACACATACACACACATGCACACATACACACAAGCACGCGCCGTGCACACACACATACGCACATACACAGCGGTCTGAAATCAAATAATGTGAATAACCTTTAAATCACTAAATGTGAATAGACGTTAAACTAATGATGTCACACACAGACACACACACGCAGATACACACAGATACACACACGTGTACACAGATAGACAGACTAGACAGACATAAATACATACATACACACACATACAGACAGACAGATAGACAGTCAGACGCACACACGCACACGCACGCACACACACACACACACACACTGAAATCTGTCACTGGCTTTACAAGCTGTTGCTGGAATTAAGAGAGAGAGAGAGAGAGAGAGAGGAGAGAGAGAGAGAGAGAGAGAGAGAGAGAGAGAGAGAGAGAGAGAGAGAGAGAGAGAGAGAGAAAGAGAGAGAGAGAGAGAGAGAGAGAGAGAGAGAGAGAGAGAGAGAGAGAGAGAGAGAGAGAGAGAGAGAGGAGAGAGAGAGAGAGAGGGCGAACAGAGACAGATAAAGATAGACAAACAGACATACCGACAGAGACAGAGGGAGGGAGAGACTGAGATAGAGACAGAGACATAAAGAGGGAGAGACAGAGAAAGCCACAGAGAGAGAGAGACAGATACAGGGAGAGAGAGACTGAATGAATGAATCAATGAAGGAAGGAAGGAAGGGTTTAAGGCTACAGATAAGCATTCGCATACTTTTCTTTTCATCCAGCCCTTGTCCTGATTAGGGATTGTCAAAACAAACAAACAAAAACATACAAGAACT
Organism: Stramonita haemastoma; assembly: GCA_030674155.1. Classification (NCBI taxonomy): domain Eukaryota; kingdom Metazoa; phylum Mollusca; class Gastropoda; order Neogastropoda; family Muricidae; genus Stramonita; species Stramonita haemastoma. The sequence goes on from CM060319.1 coordinate 25,650,835, forward strand.
ACACACAAAACAACAAACAACAAACAAACAAACAGACAGACAGAGAGGGGGGAGAGAGATGGCACAGGCAACAGCTTTTAGCTGATAAGGAAATAGCCAGTGATATGTGAAGATCCCAGCAGAGGCTTTCAGTCAGAAACTGTAGTGAGGTTTCTTTGTCTTCACCCTTCGCCTTCACCTGTCCCGTAGTCCCGCGGACCGTGGGGGCACCACTGAAGATTTTGCAACAAGCTTCCTCCATTCCCCTCGATCCTCACCCTTCCGAAGTAGATCGCTTCACCCAAGGCCTGTCCACTCTCTGATGTTGTCTTCCCATCGTTTCCTCTGTCTGCCTCTTCGTCTCCCTCCCCTTACTGTTCCCTGTAAGACTGTCTTGGCCAGTCCAGATGATCGTTTGACGTGCCTGTACCACTTTAGCTTGCGTTTTTTCACTGAAGTCAGGAGCTCTTCATATGATCCGATGGCATTCTTTATTCTAGTTTTCACTTCTTCATTAGTGATGTGATCTCTGTATGAAATGCCAAGGACTTTGTGAAAGCATCTCATCTCCATTGCCTGTATCCCTCTTTCGATGTCTGCTGTTATAGTCCATGTTTCAGATGCGTACAAAAATGTGGACATGATCAGGGAATGCATTAGTCTGATCTTGAAGTTGATGGCTATGTTCTCACTATTCCAGATGACTTTAACTTTGGTAATTGCAGCTGTGGTCTAGGCTATCCTGGAGAGAATTTCTGGTTTTGATCCTTCATTTAATACTATAGCCCCAGATATTTGAAGTTATGGACGGTCCCGATTTTCTTACCATCTATAAATATGCCATCGCTTATGCCATTGGCGCTATTTGTCATCAGCTGGGTTTTCTCTGCACTGATCTGCATGCCATATGCTGCAGAAGCTTCCTCAAAGTGATTTACCAGGCTGACTAACTTTTGTTCTTCTCCAGCTGGGCCGTCGATGTCATCGGCAAAACGTAAGTTTGTGATTGTCCTGCCTCTAATGCTGACTGTTCTTTCATGATTTTCAAGTGCATTAGCCATTATTCTCTCTGAGAAGATGTTGAAGACGGTGGGAGAGAGCAGACATCCTTGGCGTACTCCCATTGTGGTTCAGAACCAATCTCCTATGTTGTTGTCATAGTAGACTGCGCTGCTT